>JAGSMR010000043.1:495000-567500 GCA_029286605.1 Sericinus montela | reverse complement strand
ATATATATATATATATATATATATATATATATATATATATATAAATATATATATATATATAGTATATATATATATATAAATATATATATATATATACATATATATATATATATATATATTTATATATGTATATAGGAACAATGGTAAGGTGATATTCATAATGAAAGGGTGCCAACACACATTCTTGGTCTACATTCATAACAGGGTTGGTGCATCATTGGTGTTTACATTCTGTTTATACTCAATAAAGATGAGACAGTGGCAAAAAGCCTATGTAAGAGTAGTATTCTGGTGTCAAATTTGTGAAAAATTTATTGAAAGGTGTAGTCAAAAAGAGAGGAATAAAGATATTTTTGAGTGTTTTTTGAATATTATAAATGAGACTGATATGATGAGAATATTAGGAATAAAATCTGTCAGAAAAGTTCTTCTTTTCCTTAATTTCCATCTTTCCCAAATTTCTTTCACACACATTCTTTCCTGACAATTACAAACAATTGGTCACTCTGGAATGTCTTATTTTAATTGACAATTAATGTTTTATATATCAATTGGTTTTTATGTATTTATAAACAGGACCACGAAAAATATATAAAACCATATATATTATATACATTTTATCATTTTATGAGTAAATATCTGAATATTCAGATTCAACAAAATATTTTATTCATTAAAAATTATATAGAGTTTGAATTTAACAAATAATAATTAGGCAGAAGTTCAAGGTGGAAAAGGATTATATTTGACAGAAAATTGATTGATTGATCAATGGATAATTTTCGAGAAACAATATCTGACCAATGGAGTACCTAAGAGGTTATTCATAACTGCAACTCATAACTTTGTTGAGTAGTTGGATGACCAGAATTTAAGTCAGGAAACCCAAATTTGATGCCAGGTGTCGAAAGCCGAGAGCTAAAATTGTCTACTATTCAAACTGGTAATAAACTTACAACCATACACGTTTGTGCTACTAAATACCATTTCTATAGGTATATTAAAAACCACACGCTCCGGATCTCTACCGCATATGGCCATCTGACTTATACCAGAGTTCAGTCCGGTTATAGGATTCCAATCCGGACCCCACACAACATCGTATTGTAAGAATATCCGATCATCAAAATGCCACCAGGAAATAAAACATAATCTATATGACAGTTAAAAGATACAAAGAACTTTGTAAACTCATTTTCTTTCATTTAGATTTTAATATTTATACGCGGAAATATGCAAAAATACAAGGAATTTCATGAACGTACAATAAACACAACAAACATCTGTCAGCGGTTACTATGACAACCATGTTGCCATACTTAGAATAGCATTATTTTATATTCTGATATTAGAATAAATACATTACAAGAAGTAAATTATACTGAAAGATTTAAAAAGATACAAACAATTTCAACATAGTTATTATTCGGGGTTTTATAAACGGAATTTATACTGGAGTCAATCGATGCCGGTAATTAAAAGTAATACCCATAGACAAAATCCACACATAGCTTCCGACTTTCCGTTAAACTGCTTTACCGACATCATATTGAATGCTGTCGTAAGATGGCGTTAGGCATGCTTTTAAAATCCAAATCGGCCACCATTGTTGGAAGTGATCTTTGAGCATAGTATATAATTTGCATTTTTTCTAACAGTTTCTAGCAAATATGAAGGAATTTGTCGTAAAGATATAGTGACTAACAACTCATGAACGCTAATCAAACTGAAGTTTTTATATAAAGTGCTTATTTTTTAATCTTACAAGCATTTGAAATGTCACGCGAAGTGAGCATCAGAACTCAGGACACCATACCATGCACGAAATAAATGTGGTTTTCTTTGAAATAAGTGTATTATAAACTTTAGAAAAGTGTTGTCGCCCTTTTGGGATACATGACGGACATGGTGGAAAGTTGAAATTAAAACATGAGCACATGAAAACGTTTCAGAATTTTCTGTACACGTCGTAGGACCGCGCAGTTACGCGTGTGAGGGCTCTAAATTTGCCGGCATCATTATGGTGGACTGAAATAGTGGTTGTTGACTAAAAGGATTTGTAAACGTGTTGTAAACAGTGCCGCGAGGACTCCGCGCACAATGTCAGGCGGCTCTCAACATAATCCGAATGGACGACAATCTCAATTGGGCCCCGGTTGGAGCCCCTTACAGGTGGTGCTTATTTTTCTGATTTTCATCACTTGCTTTTATCGTACTAAATTTGTAAATGAAATTATACTTATGATTTTTTTATGAATGAGTAAAAAGTTTTCGCGTAACAATCGCGCGTTGCCACGAATTACAGGGTTTACAAAAACCTTTCGTCGCTGAATAGCGAAAAAGTGATTTTTGTTTATTTGTAATATACAAAACCAGTTTTGACGTCCTTGCCTAAATGTTCAATGAAATGTTACCCACAAATTATGCATCTGTGCTGATTACATTGAAAGCAGATCAGCTGTTTATATTGCTCATGTTTGACTTGATTCAATCCTATTACAATGGTGGTAATACAAGTTGCTAGCTAAAAATGTTGCAGATATTGTGTGTTGCCATTACATTATTTATTATTTACATTACAATAGAAATAAATTATATTCTATTTATTATATTTTTTTTTTCAAACTAATTTAGAATTTAGGTATGTTTTTCTGCACATAAAAAATATTTTTTATTACTGTTCTTTATTTGTGCTAATCTTATTGATGCTAATATTAAACTGTTGTTATAAGATCAATTCAATAACTTAAAAATATTCAAATTTAGATTAACACAAGAGTTTTATTCAAGTAATATTTATGTTGCATACATTTTTGATACCAATTCTTATCAAAATTTCTATTAGTGTTGCTAATTGATTGCATTTGCATTTTGAATTAACTTTAACTTAGATATAAGTTAATAGCAGAATTCATTACTAAGGAAACACCTTCTATATTGAATACAATTAGTTAATCTACCTATGTTAAGTAAATTTTCATATGTTTTTATGGGATTAGGGTAAAAAGTTTTCGCGTAACAATCCTGCGTTGCCACGAATTACAGGGTTTACAAAACCTTTCGTCGCTGAATAGCGAAAAGTGATTTTGTTTATTTGTAATATACAAAACCAGTTTTGACGTCCTTGCCTAAATGTTCAATGAAATGTTACCCACAAATTATGCATCTGTGCTGATTACATTGAAAGCAGATCAGCTGTTTATATTGCTCATGTTTGACTTGATTCAATCCTATTACAATGGTGGTAATACAAGTTGCTAGCTAAAAATGTTGCAGATATTGTGTGTTGCCATTACATTATTTATTATTTACATTACAATAGAAATAAATTATATTCTATTTATTATATTTTTTTTAAACTAATTTAGAATTTAAGTATGTTTTTCTGCACATAAAAAATATTTTTTATAACTGTTCTTTATTTGTGCTAATCTTATTGATGCTAATATTAAACTGTTGTTATAAGATCAATTCAATAACTTAAAAATATTCAAATTTAGATTAACACAGGAGTTTTATTCAAGTAATATTTATGTTGCATACATTTTTGATGCCAATTCTTATCAAAATTTCTATTAGTGTTGCTAATTGATTGCATTTGCATTTTGAATTAACTTTAACTTAGATATAAGTTAATAGCAGAATTCATTACTAAGGAAACACCTTCTATATTGAATACAATTAGTTAATCTACCTATGTTAAGTAAATTTTCATATGTTTTTATGGGATTAGGGTAAAAAAAGTTTTCTAGGTTACATGATGCTTATCATTTACACACTACTGCATTCTATAACACCTACAAACTATTTCATTAGAAGAAGATAACAGATATATTTTAACCCTAAAGGACTAATCTGGAATATGGAACCTCATAGCCCTTGATCTCAAGGCTCCTTACCATTACCATACCCTTTTGAAACACTATTGCTATGGGCTACTATGCTATTTGGTGGCATAAATGGGTAGGAGTGTGGTACTAACACAGCCAACTCCTAGGTGGAGCAGGAGTCTATTACCTTTAAAATTTTATACTTTTTTTAAAACAAGGCTAAATAACATATTCCTAAGCTGCAATGCTTCCTTCTGGCGTGGTTCACAAAAATAGTTGAATAGCAGGCTCGAACCAGCAAAGTTATGTCTCACAGTATGCACCGTAAACCATTAGGCTTTTGCAGCTTAAGTTCCTGACATCTATTGGCAACTGACAGATGGTGGGTAAAATATAAAAACAAATAAACTGACCAATTATATGTGGCAGTCTATAAAATTACTGGAATGGAAAATAAGGTTTCTAAAACTGTGATTGCAATTTGCTTGGAATTAAATAATTTAATATCTTTACATGCAGTTCCTGATGATGTATCTATTATGGAACATGTACATATAAAGTGTCACAATCCTTTCATAGGGGTGGCACAGGGCTTCTTGTGGCAGATATCTATTTTCTGTAGTGGTGTAATTGCTTCTGAGTATTTTTTATCTTATACTGTGATATAAAAGATATATAATTATTTAATAATGTTTGTTTAAAAAAAAAAATCTTTTTTCATAATTCAATATTGGTAGCACTATTACCATTTAGGTATTTCCTATTCAGCCTGCAATGTACCACTCCATGCCTGGGCTGTTGTGAATAATATCATGTACATTATTTAATTAGATCACCTGCCACCTTGTCCCAAATGAGGTCTAGTGGAAATTGGGTCAAATGGACTACATTATCTAGAGTTCTGATTATTCCAGTGTTGGGAAACGAATTAAGAAAAAGAGAGTAGATCGGGATAGAAAAATTAATTAAAACTATTCATTTTAATATTACTGAAGTTACTGATACAGGAGAGGGGACCTCTACTTTTAACAAGCATTCTGCAAAACCATTAATTCAAAATTAAAATGACTGCTTGGGTTTTCCTTAAAAACAGCATTTTAACTGTTGTAAAATGTTCTTTATAACAAGTTTTTTTTGCTTAGATGTATAACAACAAAAATAGCTACTAAACTGGTTCAGCAAATTCTGTTAGCTACTATTTCATTATTATTTGATATCAGGCAGGCAGTTCGTGCAACTGATGGTTCCTGTATTGCATATGTTCTCTATGATTTAATAATATTACATATAATGTTTTTTAAATTCATTTAGTTTGAGATTACATCTTGTGGGAGCTTATTCCACACTTTCACCTCTCTGTTGTTTATAAACACAACTTATTTTTTATATTTTGAACTCTGAGATGGATATTTGTGTCGACACCAGCAGGTTTTGGAATTCCTTGATGTCATAGTTTCCATTACATTTTGATTACAGCCTAAGAATATACCACTCCCTTAATTCCCGTTTGTTTGCATTTGCTACAGCAAAATGCAAATGACTACTGAGAGATAGCAGCATAACCATCTCGAAAAAATATATTTTAATTTTTCAGTACAGTCCTACTGTACTCAAAAAGTAGTTGTGGTATGTATGTAAAAATTATGGGTTATTTTTGAAACATGAAGTAAAAAAACTTCTTCGAGCATAACATTTTTGTAAATATGAATACATACAAGAAATTATTTTCTTGAAAACAAGTACAAATTTCCCTAGATAGAAGTCAATGATTTGCAGTCATACTCAAACACATGCAGATCTCTTCTCAGATCTATATATGAATAAAAGAAAGGTGTTCTGGATTTGAATCCATAATATCTTTACATTCACTTCCACAGAATTTTGCTAAAGCTTGTAATATACTGTCACTCACACTAAACAACAAAGTTTTATTAGTACTATCATTATTTTATTTATGTACTATATTATGTATGGAACTAAGCATGTGCTGCATTGTCATAATGAATTATCTGCCATTGAGATTGTGACTTATTGTGATTCATAAATTAACTTCACAGCAAAATAGGAGAATAGCGAAAATAACCTTTATATGTTATTGTTAAATGCTAGAAGTTAATGCTAATTATAAGATTATCTTTGTTAAGGCTTCCCACACAAGTGGCCATAAAATGAAATCAGAACAACACTGGCTGAAAAGACCGTAACATATTCTATAGATCCCCTGACATAAGGAGTCTGAATGTTAGTTTTTAACACAACCACAGGCAAACAAAATGCTATCACAATGTTTGACCTAATTTTGCTTTGTTTTAATGAATACTAGAAGCTTTTATCTAGATGAATTTTAGGATGAATGGGCTGGTCTGCTTTTTTTTTATGGAAAAGGAAGGCAAACGAGCAGGCGGCTCACGTGATGGTAAGTGATTACCGCCGCCCATGAACACCCGCAATACCAGAGGCATAGCAGATGCGTTGCCTCCCTTAGAACCCTCCTCCTCCCCCCCCCCTCAAAATTGGGTGGGGGTGGGGGCCACCGTTTACCTGCACTCACCAGACGAAACGTCAGCAGAAGTTTGTTAGACTTCTACTTCACGCCGGTATTCTGTGTGGTCGTGGCACTTCCCCGGTCGAGCCGGCCCATTCATGCAACAACAAAAGCTGATGCGTGGCTCTACCACTGCTTCATTTAGGTCTGGTATTTTTCGTGATGGTTTCCACCTTTTCTCCTCAATCACCTCCTGCGAGCCCATGGGGAGCTACCAATACTAAAGCCGATACATTCTCTTAAACTTATACTGCCACATATCATTATCGCGGGGTTGTACGTATATGCTGCTGCATACTTCTATACCATGTTGCGATGAAACATGGTAGGTTTGAAAGATGACACTAAAATGGATAAGGGCGTGCTTCGATGGCTTGGGCACGTTGAGTGAATGAGCGAAGACCGAATGGTGAAGAAAATATATAGCGCGAAAGTTAATATTAAAAGGGGTCGAAGTAGGCCGAGACTAACTTTTGAAGACCATGTGAGCAAATTGCTCGAAGAGGGGAGGGTCAAGAGTACTCGGATACCTCGACGTGCATGTGTGAGGAAAATGATGAATCTGAATGAAGCGAAAGAGGTATGTAAGGATCGCGACACTTGGCGATCTGTTCTGTCTGGCTACCCCGTCAGGGATTGTGCGTGAAGATAAATAAATAAATATTTCTGTACGATAGCCGAGTGGTTGGGTGATTGGAATCAAATCGAGAGACCCGAGTTCGATTCCCAGGTAGCAGGTTCATACCAATGGGTTTTTTCAAAACCTATGTACGATTCATACAACGATATGAATCGTTTGAACATAAAGACGGTTACGGGCTCACCACCTGTCACGTTGTCCCATAACATCTTGGGTAGAAAGTGGGTCGACGGGGCTTAATTGTCGAAATGGCGTGAACATATTTACTTATATTTCTAGACGTAGATGTAGTGAGAGGCAACTTTAGGAGCGGTTAATGTTTGTCAGTTTATAAATAAGTAAATATCTTCACGCAACTCCCAATACAGGGGTAGACAGAGGTCAAGTCTAGACAATTAAGTCCCTTTGACACATCGTCTATTTACTCTTCATTATTATTTTTCCTACGCATCCATATTTTCTCACGATGTTTTCCTTCACGGCTGAGCAGTAAATTTAGTACTTAAAATAGCTATGAACAATTTTAGTGGTGCTGGCCCGGGATTAAATAATAAATATCTTCACGCAATTCCCAATGTAGGGGTAGACAGAGGTCTAGTCTAGACAATTAAGTCCCTTCGACCCACCTTCCACCGAAGATATTTTCGGGACAACGTGACAGGTGGTGAGCCCGTCGCCGCCTTTATGTCCAAGCCAACGATGAAATTCGTACATAAGTTTTTGAAAAACTCATTGGTACTGCCACCTGGGGATCGAACTCGGGTCTCTCGACTCGAAATTCCGACCACCCAACAACTCGGCTATCGTGACTTTTTTCAGTTTATTTATCGAAATAATAATGAGGCGTTACCGTCTAGAAAAATACAAGATCAAAATTAAGGCCAGCAACATATAAACGAAATGACCCATCGCCAAACAACTTTTTTTGCGTGGCGATTATGTCACATTCTCTTGAGAGAGGCCTAATTTCATGAACTGTTTAAAATCTGTTAAAAAAGATATAAAAATTAGAAAGAATTAAAAATTGTTAGATTTTATAAAATAATATCTTCACGCCATTATACTATATATACAGGTAGATAATTAAATCCTTTCGACCCACTTTCCACCGAAGACATTTTTGAGACAAGGTGACAGGTGGTGAGCCCGTCGCCGTCTTTATGTTCAATCCAACGATATAGTTCTTTCATAAGTTTTTGAAAAACACAACCAGCCTGCCACCTAGGGATCGAACTCGGGTCTCATGACTCGAAATTCCGACCACCCAACCACACGGCCATCGTTATTTATTTTATAGATCTCTTTACGAAGATCTATAAAATAAGTAAGTAAGATAACTTTCTTGATCGTACATATTACTGACGGACGGGGTCATCATACATAAATGTCATAAATAGATATCATGTTAGGTATCTTATTTCAACGACAACCGTGGAGGAGTTGGACAGACAACGGTTTCCATGGTTTCCTTTGAGTTCCCATACACGGAATATATCATTTCGGAATCCATAATACTTAAGTTGCTTGAGATGTGATGTTGTCCCTATCTATATATGTATTTATTTACATAGATAGGGACAACGCCACATACATTGCTGTGATCCCAAAATTAGCATCTTGCTAAAGCACTTGTGGTATTGGAAACGGAAACAACGAAGGCACCACAGATTCCCAGACCCGAAAAAACGTAGAAAAAGTGCTTTTTCTACATTGACCCGACCGGGAATCGAACCCGGGACCTCGAGATGGCGGCATCTTGAAACCCGGTGACTACGTCTCTCGTCATCGGAGGCCGTCAAATGTATGTATTTATTATTATTATTTTCTGGAACAACTGAGAGCGTTTTAAAAACAACTCTCTGAATAACATTGAAAAGAATGGCTTTGAATTCCGTTGTACTTTACCCACCTGCCTCAGGCGACAAAGAATGGGGGCTTAATCGACGTGGAGCGAAGCGTACAAAGCTGAAGTGAGACGCGAGACGGCATATCGAGTTGACTCGAAGGCTATGGGATCATATGTCAGAAACTGGGAATGTAGTTTTAGTATTTTATGAAATGTGCTGCCGTCAGCGCTTATTCCGGACCGATACGACTTAGGGACCTTCAAGAAAAGAGCCTATACCTTTCTCAAAGGCCGGCAACGCATCTGCTATTCCTCTGGTATTGCAGGTGTTCATGGGCAGCGGTATCACTTACCATCAAAAGTCACGATAGCCGAGTGGTTGGGTGGTCGGAATTTCGAGGCAATAAACCCGAGTTCGATCCCCAGGTGGCAGGCTCGTACCAATGGGTTTTTTTTCTTCTAAACGATATATTATATCGTTGGCTTGGACATAAAGACGGCGACTGGTTCACCACCTGTCACGTTGTCCCGAAAATATCTTCGGTGGAAGGTGGGACGAAGGCACTTAATTGTCTAGACTAGACCTCTGTCTACCCCTGTATTGGGAGTTGCGTGAAGATATCACGTGAGCCACCTGCTTCTTTACCTACCTATTCTGCAAAAATAGGTTTTTTTTCGATTACATACCACGAAGCGTGAAAATAAATGTGGAAACATTATTGCGTATTCGATTTTACTGTTACCGATGATTGTATCCGCCGTTTGTAACACGTGAACGATGTATCGTAGAGCCGAGTTGTCGGTTTAAGACTTAGGTTCGTATCCTACACGAAACCAATTGTTGGTTAACAGCGGGTTCTCTGTAATGATTCGATCTGTGGCCGATTGATTTAGAGCACGAATGATAGATAGTAACTACCGAGTATCTATTATATTAATATTTGTTATTAGTATCATAATAACAACAGCCGTGTGGTTGTGTAATCGATGTCCGGGTAAAGAGACTCG
The DNA here is from genome assembly GCA_029286605.1 of Sericinus montela. Taxonomy (NCBI): domain Eukaryota; kingdom Metazoa; phylum Arthropoda; class Insecta; order Lepidoptera; family Papilionidae; genus Sericinus; species Sericinus montela. The sequence goes on along the minus strand of JAGSMR010000043.1, from coordinate 557,631 downwards.
AGTTCGACAATCGCAAGCAAAATTAACTGATTGGTAGCAATAATTATTTTTTTTTTTACTTTTGTACGTAATTAATCGTGACTTGAATACAATAATGTCCAATCGGTGTCCAATTTGATACTACTCTCTCGTGGTCTGATCAGTTGAAACAAGTGAGCAAAAAAACCTTTATCGCGCTGGGTTCTCTTCGTAGATTACGTTCTTTTCTCCTCATTCCCACTAAGATAATGTTAGCACAATCCTTACTCCTCTCCATTCTCGATTATGCGGATGCAAGCTATCTTGGTTTAACCGAGGACCAACTAAATAAACTGCAGCGTATTCAAAATTTAGCCATTAGGTTCATATTTGGTTTGCGCAAATATGATCACATCTCCGAATTTCGTTCTAAGTTCAAGTGGTTACCTATTCGTTTTCGCCGGAATCTACATAATGTCTCTCTCTTGTACTGTGTATTATTCAATCCCATGGCTCCAAGCTATTTGAAAGAGCACTTTAAGTTTCTTGGCCATAATAGACCGGACAGTCCTACGATCAGCAAGAGAACTTATTCTCGCACCACAAATGTATAAAACTAAATATTATAAGAACTCCTTTGTTGTCAAGGCCATTAGCCTGTGGAATGAACTTCCTCAGGAAATTCGTAATGCGAAGACAATAAATAAGTTTAAGAATGACGTTAAATCATTATCTGAGTCTCTGCAATAATTGATTACCATTATAAAATATGTGTGTGTGTGTGTATGTATGTATGTATATATGTGTGTATATATATGTATATGTATATAAGGTCAAAAGGAGTAAAAATGTCTAAAACCGTAAGTTATCTTCCGCATAAACAGCGACAGTCGCCTTTATGGGCACAAGGACAGTTATTATGCCTGTGTATAAGTTAAGTTAGATACGAGAGTGTCGAAACTAGGATCCATGTGAAAGTAACTAGGTAAACTAATCACTAACCATGTGGCTCTGCTATTGTAATGGATAATACACAGATGGACGGACTATTTGGTATTTGCGACTTTAAAACTCTTCCACAGGTGATATTTGCTACATTAACGTATTAATGCACAAGTTTGCAAGTGCATGTTTTTGAGCCAATTCCCTGTTGATAAAATTAAAATATCATTATTTTTTTCGACATGTAACAACGTTTCTCTACCAAGGTTCCTCTGACGGAGAAGAATCTGGCTAAAGAAATTCCGAAGGTATCCCCTCTTTTGTTGTCACTTTTAATAGTTAAAAAGCTTCTTAAAGACAAATAACAATCCAAACAACTATTCAACCAACCAGCCATTCATCTACATGGTAGAATGCGATATAGCCAACTGTTGTTGAAAACTAAACATTGTGATAATTATTTATATGAAAACTATTTCTCCCGGGGATGATACCCATCGAAAACTGTAATTAATTAAATGCAAAATTACATCCACATTGTTAGAGAAGATTGTAAGCTTAAAATATTATGACATGAAGCCCTTGTCCAAAGATCAATCTATCAGTTACAGGTGGCGAACTTCCTGGCACGAGCGCCACAGGCTCACATGGCATCGGAGCGCGGCGTCACGTGGCACACGCCCACGCCTCCGCCCCACCTTTACCATGTGCCGGCGCCTTCGCCCCCTGACCCGCTGCAGGTACAGTAGCCCTCTTCTAGACACTAACGCTGGAGACACGTAGCGCGTGGCCGTGGTCTGGTTGGTGGGAACATGTAAGGAGTGCGACTAGCGTTAGTTTACGAAGTTACTCAGGCTAGTGTCTAGTGTTAAAGTTAGTCTCAGCCTACCTTGACCATTTTTAATGTTCAGTTTTGCGCTGTATGTCACATTTACCATTCACCATATGTTAGTCACTCTAACAATTTGTCGTCTGCATCATTAACCATTTGTTCTTTACTCAAACAATTTGTTATCTATACCATAACCATTCGTTCCTCACGCAGAAAACTTTTCTTCTTTGAAGCGAGTGTTTTGAACCTTGACTGTCTGGATGATTGTAATACTGGCGGATTTTCTCTAAGACAACTATTTCTTACCCTTAGACCTCTCATTCTGCCCCTTTCCGGAAGTAGTTACCTAAAATCCTTTCTTAGCTCACGTCACCTACTCATACTCCAAGTTCGTACCTAATTTCATCGTCATAGGTCGAATAGTAAGTTAAATATTGAGACGAATTCTATTTATTATCCCGCTCGTATTTTTGTATGACGCACTATAGCCGAGTGGTTCGATCCCAAGGTGGCAGGCTCGGACCAATAGGGTTTTCAAAAAACTTATTTACGAAAGTCACGATAGTGGTTGGGTGGTCGGAATTTCGAGTCAAGGGACCCGAGTTCGATTCCCAAGTGGCAGGCTCGTACCAACGGGTTTTTCAAAAAAGCTTATGTACGAACTATATCGTTGGCTGGACATAAAGGCGGCGACGGGCTCACCACCTGTCACGTTCCCGAAAATATCTTCGGTGGAAAGTGGGTCAAAGGGACTTAATTGTCTAGACTAGACCTCTGTCTACCCCTATATTGGGAATTGCGTGAAGATATTTATATTTTTAAAGCATTTTCGTAATATATGTGTGACTCTGCCAACCTCACGCTTACTCTGTATTCAAATAGCGTTTTATCAATTATTGTGTTCTGGTAATGTGAATCGAATCTAGTTTAAATGTATAGTATATATATTTAAACGCGCATTCTGTTCTTATCTATTAATGCTATAACATTTCATATTCGCCGTGTCTGTACATTGAAGTTATATGGACTAGGTTACTGGGACGTATTTGAGCACAAACAATTTTTAGAATTTTTCTCCAATCATCGCGCAAATGGAAAGCCGTGGTAAGCTGATGGTCACGGTGCTTTTAGTACGATAGTAGTAGTTTAGAAGGTTCAATCCCGGGCCAGTTAGTCACGATAGCCGAGTGGTTGGGTGACCGGAATTTCGAGTCAAGAGACCCGAGTTCGATCCCCAGGTGGCAGGCTCGTACCAATGGGTTTTTCAAAAATTTATATACGAATTATATCGTTGGCTTGAACATAAAGACGGCGACGTGCTCACCACCTGTCACGTGGTCCCGAAAATATCTTCTGTGGAAAGTGGGTCGAAGGGACTTAATTGTCTAGACTAGACCTCTGTCTACCCCTACATTGGAAAATGCGTGAAGATATTTATTATTTAATCCCGGGTCAGCACCACTAAAATTGTTCATAGCTATTTTAAGTACTAAATTTACTGCTCAGCCGTGAAGGAAAACATCGTGAGAAAATATGGATGCGTAGGAAAAATAATAATGAAGAATAAATAGAGGACGTGTGATGTGTAGCAGTTCAGGAGCAGCATATCGGACGTACCCCTGTTGTTATTGCTTTTGCCCAGCAGTGGGCATTTATAAGCTGCTAATTTACTTTACATCGTGTCTAACTGTTGGACGAATAAATAAGTAATAAATACACACATAGACAACATCACACACATTGCTCCGATCCCACAACCACAAACACCCAGACCCGATAAATTGGAGAAAGTGGTTTTGGTACATTGACCCGTCCGGAATCGAACCCGGGATCTCAGCGATGGCGACACTTTGGAAACCGGATTGTACTCATCCACGAAGGCCGACAACGGATTGTATTGCGGTATTCAATAAATTATATTTTTTGTTGGTCTACTTAAAACTGCTTTACTATATAGTATTTTATAATATTGGTGCATAATAAATATGCAGTAAAAAATAAAAATTACGATTTTTATGTTAATGAATAAATGGAGTTTAATGTAATTTTCGGTATTTATAATGTAATCTAATTACTACGAAAATGTTGCAAGTCATTTATGTATGTGCCTTCAGCGGACCGTTGGGGTTTTATAAAAATGCAAAGTAGGTCAATTCAAAGTGACACAAAGTCGCGGATAAAAAGCTAGTATCCGCACTCTGTACATGCCACTTTTAATAAAATATATCAAAAGTACACTTTTAATAATATTAGTATTTTATAATATTGGTGCATAATAAATATGCAGTAAAAATAAAAATTACGATTTTTATGTTAATGAATAAATGGAGTTTAATGTAATTTTCGGTATTTATAATGTAATCTAATTACTACGAAAATGTTGCAAGTCATTTATGTATGTGCCTTCAGCGGACCGTTGGGGTTTTATAAAAATGCAAAGTAGGTCAATTCAAAGTGACACAAAGTCGCGGATAAAAAAGCTAGTATCCGCACTCTGTACATGCCACTTTAATAAAATATATCAAAAGTACACTTTTAATAATATTTTAATGTTTCTGTTTTCTATTCGATGTAGTCAAAGCATTTAACTCTATTAGCCTCTATCCGGAATGTTTTAAATAAGTATATCTTCGCGTATTACCCAATGTTGTTAAAAGCTGTGCAATGTCGTAACAATTTTTGTCCTTTCGAATGACCCTTCCTTGTAGCTTATTTAGGACCACGTGTCAGGTGGTGAGCCTGTCGCCATCCCAGTATCCATGCTTACAATACTATAGACTTAAATATCTACTTACATTGATAAATTTATCACACAAATGTTAATCGCTCGTGGTTTCTAACCCGCCAATCCTTTGCTTTGAAGGCAGGGTATATAAAATAGCGAAATGATTAAAAGTCACGATAGCCGTGTGGTTGGGTGGTCGGAATTTCGAGTCGAGAGACCCGAGTTCGATTCCCAGGTGGCAGGCTCGTACCAATGGGCTTTTCAAAAACTTATGTACGAATTATATCGTTGGCTTGGACATAAAAGCAGCGACGGGCTCGCCACCTGTCACGTTGTCCCGAAAATATCTTCGGTGGTGGGTCAAAGGGACTTAATTGTCTAGACTAGACCTCTGTCTACCCCTATATTGGGAATTGCGTGAAGATATTTATTATTTAATCCCGGTCAGCACCACTAAAATTGTTCATAGCTATTTTAAGTACTAAATTTACTGCTCAGCCGTGAAGGAAAACATCGTGAGAAAATATGGATGCGTAGGAAAAATAATAATGAAGAATAAATAGAGGACGTGTGATGTGTAGCAGTTCAGGAGCAGCATATCGGACGTACCCCTGTTGTTATTGCTTTTGCCCAGCAGTGGGCATTTATAAGCTGCTAATTTACTTTACATCGTGTCTAACTGTTGGACGAATAAATAAGTAATAAATACACACATAGACAACATCACACACATTGCTCCGATCCCACAACCACAAACACCCAGACCCGATAAATTGGAGAAAGTGGTTTTGGTACATTGACCCGTCCGGAATCGAACCCGGGATCTCAGCGATGGCGACACTTTGGAAACCGGATTGTACTCATCCACGATGGCCGACAACGGATTGTATTGCGGTATTCAATAAATTATATTTTTTGTTGGTCTACTTAAAACTGCTTTACTATATACATGCATATATGAATATGTAAATTTTAATAATATTAGTATTTTATAATATTGGTGCATAATAAATATGCAGTAAAAAATAAAAATTACGATTTTTATGTTAATGAATAAATGGAGTTTAATGTAATTTTCGGTATTTATAATGTAATCTAATTACTACGAAAATGTTGCAAGTCATTTATGTATGTGCCTTCAGCGGACCGTTGGGGTTTTATAAAAATGCAAAGTAGGTCAATTCAAAGTGACACAAAGTCGCGGATAAAAAGCTAGTATCCGCACTCTGTACATGCCACTTTTAATAAAATATATCAAAAGTACACTTTTAATAATATTTTAATGTTTCTGTTTTCTATTCGATGTAGTCAAAGCATTTAACTCTATTAGCCTCTATCCGGAATGTTTTAAATAAGTATATCTTCGCGTATTACCCAATGTTGTTAAAAGCTGTGCAATGTCGTAACAATTTTTGTCCTTTCGAATGACCCTTCCTTGTAGCTTATTTAGGACCACGTGTCAGGTGGTGAGCCTGTCGCCATCCCAGTATCCATGCTTACAATACTATAGACTTAAATATCTACTTACATTGATAAATTTATCACACAAATGTTAATCGCTCGTGGTTTCTAACCCGCCAATCCTTTGCTTTGAAGGCAGGGTATATAAAATAGCGAAATGATTAAAAGTCACGATAGCCGTGTGGTTGGGTGGTCGGAATTTCGAGTCGAGAGACCCGAGTTCGATTCCCAGGTGGCAGGCTCGTACCAATGGGCTTTTCAAAAACTTATGTACGAATTATATCGTTGGCTTGGACATAAAAGCAGCGACGGGCTCGCCACCTGTCACGTTGTCCCGAAAATATCTTCGGTGGTGGGTCAAAGGGACTTAATTGTCTAGACTAGACCTCTGTCTACCCCTATATTGGGAATGGGTGAAGAAATGATCAAAATATAATGTCACTGTAACTATAACTGTATTTTTTAATTTTTTTTTTCAATACTTTATTTACAGAAACAAAATTATGTTAATATTTACAATTCTTATTAACTAAAACTACTATAATCGTAGAGCCCTACTCCTCGCGGCATGGTACGAAGAACGCTGGATGCATTTCCGCGTTGAATCGCTAAACTTAACCGTTGAGCGAGAAAATATACATGCAAATTATGATTTTTCATGTATTTATGGAGTCGCTGGCAGAATAATCAATTCAAATCAGGTCACAATGTCACAATTGCAGGCGATGAAGGGCGCGGGTGGCAACTCCGTGTTCCGGCATACGGCAACACCGCCCGAGCTCTACCGGCATACACCGACGCCGCCCGATAAGCATCTGTTGAGGTATACAACGAGTCTACTGCTAGCAATATTCCGCATCGATTTAGAGGGAAGATCCATTGTACAATGATTTTTTTTTTTTGTGTCCAATTGAGGCGAGTCGATGGATGTAGATGGCACGGGACCATTCTATGTGGTAATATTCTATATATTTCTATGAGGCCTTTGTTTGGCAATGGACTTTAGATAGGCTGTTATGACTTTCTCCATCAATCGTCCAATGTACGATTGATGGAGAAATTCAAGCAATGGGTTAAAAAGCCAAAAATTATTATGTTCAGATTGAATGGTTTTTTATAGAGCCGTGATAGCCTAGTGACTAGGTGATCGTTATTCGATTCGGGGGACTCAAGTTCGATCTTCAGGTGAACGGCCTGTCGTGTTCACTCTTCTTGGCGACGACTCGAAAACTAAGACGGCAGTAAGCGCCACTGGCCGTCACTTTATCCGAAATAACTTTCGCCAAAATTTTAATTGTAGCTCAAAGTAAGCAGAAATATATTTTTTTAGTATCCCATATATTATGTCATTAAAAAAAAAGATGTCACAATAGTCAATAGTTGAATGAACAGAATCCCAGTGAAAAGACTCGAGTTCCATTCCCAAGTGGTAGGCACGTACCAATGGGTTTTTTCAAAAACTTTATTTGGCTTCAACATAAAGACGGCGACAGGCTCACCACCTGTCACGTTGTCCTAAAAACGTCTACGGTGGATGGTCCGTCGAAACGACTGAAATGTCCGAACCTCTGTCTACCCCTGTATTGGGAATGGCGTGAAGATTATATAATTTATTTTTATTTATTTCTAGGCATACTCCGTCACCCGGCGACGTGAAAGCAAGTGCTGCGCTACCTCCCGCCGAGCTCTACCGGCATACACCGACGCCGCCCGATAAGCATCTGTTGAGGTATACAACGAGTCTACTGCTAGCAATATTCCGCATCGATTTAGAGGGAAGATCCATTGTACAATGATTTTTTTTTTTTCAATACTTTATTTACAGAAACAAAATTATGTTAATATTTACAATTCTTATTAACTAAAAACTACTATAATCGTAGAGCCCTACTCCTCGCGGCATGGTACGAAGAACGCTGGATGCATTTCCGCGTTGAATCGCTAAACTTAACCGTTGAGCGAGAAAATATACATGCAAATTATGATTTTCATGTATTTATGGAGTCGCTGGCAGAATAATCAATTCAAATCAGGTCACAATGTCACAATTGCAGGCGATGAAGGGCGCGGGTGGCAACTCCGTGTTCCGGCATACGGCAACACCGCCCGAGCTCTACCGGCATACACCGACGCCGCCCGATAAGCATCTGTTGAGGTATACAACGAGTCTACTGCTAGCAATATTCCGCATCGATTTAGAGGGAAGATCCATTGTACAATGATTTTTTTTTTTTTTATAAACAATTTGAAAATCCCCAGAGAAACTGGTGCGCGCCGAGGAGCTGCTGGCGTACGCGCGCGGCGGCGTCGACCTGACGGTGGGCGGGCCGCGCGGCGCGAACGGCTCGCCCGCGCCCGCCGGCGGCGCGCCCGCGCTCTCCGTGCGCGACGCGCCCACCATCAACAGTCTGATCGCGCGCGCCGCGCCGCACGCGCGCGGCCCGCTCGCCCGCGTCGACGCGCTGCTCGAGCGGCTCGCCCCGCCCCCGCGCCCGCCTCCCGCACTCGGTGATCGTGCACCCGCGCGCCGCGCCGCACGCGCGCGGCCCGCTCGCCCGCGTCGACGCGCTGCTCGAGCGGCTCGCCCCGCCCCCGCGCCCGCCTCCCGCACTCGGTGATCGTGCACCCGCGCGCCGCGCCGCACGCGCGCGGCCCGCTCGCCCGCGTCGACGCGCTGCTCGAGCGGCTCGCCCCGCCCCCGCGCCCGCCTCCCGCACTCGGTGATCGTGCACCCGCGCGCCGCGCCGCACGCGCGCGGCCCGCTCGCCCGCGTCGACGCGCTGCTCGAGCGGCTCGCCCCGCCCCCGCGCCCGCCTCCCCGCACTCGGTGATCGTGCACCCGCGCGCCGCGCACACCCCCTCGCCGCCCTCCTCCAACGAGGTGAGCTCGTTTTTATCGTCACGCTTTATGTCAGCTTCACCCTGTGTATGTTTGTAAGCGAATTCTTTGGGCGCGATTTTGACCCAATATAGCGGCAATAGCCTAATGGTTTAGGGTGCGGACTGCGAAACATGACGTCGCAGGTTCGGGCCCCGCCATTCGACTATTGACGTGAACCAACTCCAGACACAAGCATTGCAGCTTAATTGGAGTGGTTAACAGGAATACTAGTAATGTTATTCGGCATTGCTAGTATTCTTTAAAAAAAAAACTTTAAACGGCCAGATTTCATTCGAGCTTTGTTGATTTATCGAGGACCGATGACAATTACACAAATTTGATAAAAAAAAACTATAGATGGGGTTTTATTGACAGATATGAGTAGAGTGATTATCATTTTGATAATACCTTAAAAAGCACCCCAGGCTTTTTTAAAATAAAATAATTTTTTTTTTTTTTGATAAACAATTTGAAAATCCCCAGAGAAACTGGTGCGCGCCGAGGAGCTGCTGGCGTACGCGCGCGGCGGCGTCGACCTGACGGTGGGCGGCCGCGCGGCGCGAACGGCTCGCCCGCGCCCGCCGGCGGCGCGCCCGCGCTCTCCGTGCGCGACGCGCCCACCATCAACAGTCTGATCGCGCGCGCCGCGCCGCACGCGCGCGGCCCGCTCGCCCGCGTCGACGCGCTGCTCGAGCGGCTCGCCCCGCCCCCGCGCCCGCCTCCCGCACTCGGTGATCGTGCACCCGCGCGCCGCGCCGCACGCGCGCGGCCCGCTCGCCCGCGTCGACGCGCTGCTCGAGCGGCTCGCCCCGCCCCCGCGCCCGCCTCCCGCACTCGGTGATCGTGCACCCGCGCGCCGCGCCGCACGCGCGCGGCCCGCTCGCCCGCGTCGACGCGCTGCTCGAGCGGCTCGCCCCGCCCCCGCGCCCGCCTCCCGCACTCGGTGATCGTGCACCCGCGCGCCGCGCCGCACGCGCGCGGCCCGCTCGCCCGCGTCGACGCGCTGCTCGAGCGGCTCGCCCCGCCCCCGCGCCCGCCTCCCGCACTCGGTGATCGTGCACCCGCGCGCCGCGCCGCACGCGCGCGGCCCGCTCGCCCGCGTCGACGCGCTGCTCGAGCGGCTCGCCCCGCCCCCGCGCCCGCCTCCCGCACTCGGTGATCGTGCACCCGCGCGCCGCGCCGCACGCGCGCGGCCCGCTCGCCCGCGTCGACGCGCTGCTCGAGCGGCTCGCCCCGCCCCCGCGCCCGCCTCCCGCACTCGGTGATCGTGCACCCGCGCGCCGCGCACACCCCCTCGCCGCCCTCCTCCAACGAGGTGAGCTCGTTTTTATCGTCACGCTTTATGTCAGCTTCACCCTGTGTATGTTTGTAAGCGAATTCTTTGGGCGCGATTTTGACCCAATATAGCGGCAGTAGCCTAATGGTTTAGGGTGCGGACTGCGAAACATGACGTCGCAGGTTCGGGCCCCGCCATTCGACTATTGACGTGAACCAACTCCAGACACGAGCATTGCAGCTTAATTGGAGTGGTTAACAGGAATACTAGTAATGTTATTCGGCATTGCTAGTATTCTTTAAAAAAAAAACTTTAAACGGCCAGATTTCATTCGAGCTTTGTTGATTTATCGAGGACCGATGACAATTACACAAATTTGATAAAAAAAAACTATAGATGGGGTTTTATTGACAGATATGAGTAGAGTGATTATCATTTTGATAATACCTTAAAAAGCACCCCAGGCTTTTTTAAAATAAAATAATTTTTTTTTTTTCAAACTATTATTAATATATATTTATTGAAATTTTTAACGCTATTCTTATTTTAAATTTATTAAAATTTATTTTCTATTTTTTAGGTCGGTTTTCTATAAAAAGCGTGTTTTTTAGTTTTTTTTTTTTTAACTATTATTTATTATCATCACGTGTAACCCAACACAGCCTGGGATAGAAAAATACAGGAGATTTTTTATGCAAAATTGAGATCACTTTATTGTCTAATATACTTTCTTCCTGTCACTACTAAAGTGCCGCTTATTACGTGATTGCGAATCGTACGTATGTTTATGTAACATTTTTGGATTGGCCACATTATTTTAGATCATAAAGATCTCTTTATTTAACTGCACTGCTTATATATTTTATTTCTATTAAACCTGATGGTTGACTAGTAGAGAATATCGTATGGCATTAATTCCGCCATATGTACTCTAGTTTGTGCATTGAAGCTTAAATAAGTAAATAAAAAATACAGAGGTATGCTTAGTCGCCTCCTACGACATGCTCGGGAAGAGAGGGGGGTGATAAAATTCTATCGCCGCTTGTCTTCACGCCATTCCCAATACTGGGGTAGACAGAAGTCTTTAGGCTACAATGATTTAGCCTTTTAGACTCATGTTTTTGTTCTCGAAAATAATGGAGTCCATTATAAAAGGCCAGCTCATGAGGTATCTAAAGGAGCACCAGTTGATCAGTGACCGCCAGTACGGCTTCCGTCAGGGTCACTCGGCTGGTGATCTTCTTGTGTACCTCACTCATCGATGGGCGGATGCAGAAGAGAGCAAGGGTGAGACCCTGGCAGTTAGTTTGGACAAAGCGAAAGCCTTTGATCGGGTATGGCACAAAGCGCATATCTCAAAGCTTCCGTCATGTGGGTTTCCCGAGAAATTTTGCAATTGGGTCACTAGTTTTCTCACAGACTGGAGCATCAAGGTCGTAGTTGACGGTGCCTGTTCGAACTCCAAGTCTGAACGCTGGTGTCCCACAAGGCTGTGTGCTATCGCCAACCCTGTTTCTTCTGCATATCAAAGATTTGTCACAAATTAGTAACATCCATTGCTATGCAGATGACAGCACTAGTGATGCCTTATATACCGGCCGTGCCAATATTTCTTGGGAACACGTCGACGAGTACCGGAACAAACTTGTGTCTAAAGTCGAGATTTTGTTAGACAAAATTTCGGACTGGGGCCGACTTCATTTAGTCCAGTTCAACCCTAAAAAGACACAAGTTTGCGCGTTTACCGCAAAAAAGAAACCCTTTGTCGTATCACCTCGTTATGAGAGCACTCCCCTAGTTGCCTCAGCCAGCATCGGAACCCTTGGCGTCGACATATCGAGCGACGTTCAGTTTCGCGGTCATTTGGAAGAAAATGTTTCATCGGAGCTTATTTCCGTACAACGTATGGATACAAATTAAAAATACAAAAATGTCTTAACATTTGTCTAACCGCTATCATTATTAATCTGTCTGATCACTAGGCTATGTAAAATTGTTGTTGATTAAATCCCTCAGTTTTAGTCATAGTTGTTTTGTAGTAATTTAATTTAGTCTTTTCTATAAAAATTTATATCATTATTACTTCACTTTACAAGAAAGTCCGAAATATATTTTTAATTAAATTTAATAAAAAAAATATTAAATCGCCTTAAACACGGTTCTGCAGTTACCGCATATTTAAATATAATATACAAGAATACAAAGTCCGTATATAAATAGACATTATATTACTATGTTGCAACTGATCATTAAAATACATAAATTATACAATATTCAAAACAAAACAAACCTAACTAATTGACTTCTAGCATTTCACAAAAATATACAATGTATCAATATAATAAGTTGTGTTTTTACATTGATACAAAAATTTTTATGTATATATTATTTTACTGCGTTGTAAATATTAAAATAATAAATAAATAAATAAATATCTTCACGCAATTCCCAATACAGGGATAGACAGAGGTCAAGTCTAGACAATTAAGTCCCTTTGACCCACCTTCCATCGAAGATATTTTCGGAACAACGTGACAGGTGGTGAGCCCGTCGCCGCCTTTATTTCCAAGCCAACGATGAAATTCGTACATAAGTTTTTGAAAAACTCATTGGTACTGCCACCTGGGGATCGAACTCGGGTCTCTCGACTCGAAATTCCGACCACCCAACAACTCGGCTATCGTGACTTCCTGTAAATATTAATTAAAAAAATATTTAACATTCAAGGACTCTGCGGATTCGTGCGGCGCACCGCCCGGCACCAAGCGGAAACGGAAACCGGAGCGCACGATCCGCATGCCGGCCGCGCCGCCGCCGCCGCCCGAGCCGCAGCTGGCGCCCACGCCCACGCCCAATCCGGAGCCGAACGAGCCGCCGGCGCAGGCTGACAGAATCTCCCCGCACCCGGCGCGCGTCTCCCCGCATCCCGCGCTGGTGTCCCCGCACACGGCACGCGTGTCCCCTCATCCGGCTCGAGTGTCCCCGCATCCGGCACGAGTATCCCCTCATCCGGCACGGGCCTCCCCGCACGAGGCACGTGCGTCCCCGCACGCGGCACGAATCTCCCCGCAGGCGAACGTGCCGCTCGAGAACGGCGACGCACACACGCACAACGGACCGGTCGAATGTCCGCCCACGCCCACACCGACACAACCGGATCAGCCGCACACGAGGAGAAAAACCCGCTCCGGCTCCGCTGAGACCATAGACGATATAGCCGCAATGATCGCGAGCACCGGAGAGCCACCGGAGCCCACGCCGGCGCCGGAAGTACCGGAAACGCCCGTCTCGGTGGATAAGCTTAAGAGTGTGCTGGCCAGCCCGGAACCGGAAACGAAATCGGAGCCGGAGAAGGAACCCGAGACGCCGTCAGTTGAGGCCGCCGCGGCGCCACGTAGGCGCAGCGCTAGGACTTCTAATTCTGAATCCACTAATGTACCTGTTGAATCACCTTCCGAGGTAATTTATTATTTAACCATAAACAATGTGAACTATAGACTAAAACTTGCAAAACCAATTAAGTCCCTTCGACCCTCCTTCCACCGAAGATATTTTCGGGACAACGTGACAGGTGGTGAGCCCGTCATCGTCTTTCCAGCGATATACTTCGTATTCGTCATAAGTTTTTGAAAAACCCATTGGTACGAGCCTGCCACCAGGGATCAAACTCACCACCCAACCATTCGGCTATCGTGACTTACAAATTGTAAGAAGTACAAATTTGAAATTAATAAAAGACTACTAAATACTTTACATTTACTATATTACACTACATATTTAATAGTATTATATTAATTTAATTATAAAGAGCCACCACTTTAGAAAGAACCTATGTTATATGTGTCATTTCTTTTATTTTAATGAAATTGGTGAATCCCCTGGTAAAGTGAATGCACTCTTATTAGAAAAAAGACTGCCTACTTTTGCCGATTTCCTAAAGAACATCAAAAACGTTTGCTTCTATCGAAAATCGACATGCACTTAGTCCTTAACTCAATGATAAATTTAATGTTGTAGTTTTAGCATAGTAGACAAAGCAATACAACTATTGCATTTAACATACTTGAATTTTTTCTTGCCCACATTACGTTTTACCTTGTGCCTAACCTGTGCTCGACAATGATCAATATTTAAATCGTTACTATGATTCAAAAAACTATATGAACCAAAATGTTCAATTTCAGGCAAAACCTGCTGAGCCAGAGGCAGCAGCAAGCAGCGCGGAGCCGACCGCAGCAAGCTTCGTGGAAGTAGAAAACCAATTGGAGAAGATGTTTGCTGGCCTCGAGGAAGAACCGCCAACTGCAGCGCCGGAAACTAGTGAAAAACCACAAACGGCGAAGGCCAAGAAGCGCAGAAAATCAGCGCCGACTAAAGGTGCAAGGAAAGTGGGGAAACAAGCCGGCAGGGTGTCCACGGAAGAGACGAGGAGGAAGACACCGAGAAGGAAAGGAGTGGAAACAGTGAAGAAAGTCAAGGAGTCAACGGTCAAGGATGCCTACGACTCGGGAAGCAACGCGAGCTCGAGTCGGTCGCGAGGACCGTATGTTCAAGTGAGTTGACAGTATTAAATTATTACAACTATGGGTGAATAGACTTTTGTAAATGTCATTTGCTACCAACAGAACAGACCATCTCCATACTTGAGTTTCAGTAAGGGGATACCTATGGAGGTTCTTTCACTAGTTTCTGTTCCATTTGATGGCATACAAAATTATGGTAGATTAAAAATAACTATCGATAAACTAATGATGGCGAGTGGCACACACATCCGTTTTCATAGTGTGGCCAGCTTTGAGCTCCCAGGTTCGATTCCCGGCAGATTCAATGTACAAAATTCTTTTTCTACATATTCTAGGTCCTTAAGCTGCTTACTTTGGGCTCAGAGCAATGAATGTGATGTACCAGACATATGCTGTTTACAGAGGTCTTCATAGTGTATAATAATAATAATATAAATAATAATAATAATATCTTCACGCAATACCTAATACAGGGGTAGACAAAGGTCTAGTCTAGACAATTAAGTCTCTTCCCACCCACCCACACCTTCCACCGAAGATATTTTCGGGACAACGTGACAGGTGTTGAACCCATCGCCGTCTTCAAATTCAAATTATTTATTTGCAAGAACATAGTTCATTTACAGGTGTTGATAATTTGATTTATATCTATTTGTTCTACCGCAATGGGCATGCAAAATTTAATAGAATTATATAATATAATAATAATAATAATTTCTTTATTGCATTCAGGTTTCAGTTACACATTAGAAACATTTCAGAAGTTTACACCATTATTTTGAATTGTCAAATTCAAAATAATGGTCTGCAATTGTAATTATTGAATTACAATTGTAGATTGTTTTATGTTTTTATCGTAAAAAAAGAAAACACCTAAGCAAGTTAATTCGCCTATCTCTAACTCTGTTAGCGGAACCTCTTAACAAAATGGTGATATGTATATATAAACGACAATCGATAAATGAATGTAGTACGGTCTGTCTGTCTGTCGGTCTGTTATTGCTATGAACAAATGTTTAACAACATATGCTGAGCGTTGACCTTTTTTTTGTTTCATTTAATTTTTAAATATCATGTATTTATATTTTATTGATTGTTATGGTGCAACAAATAAAGTTTTCTTTCTTGTATTTATGTTTCCAGATCGTGGGTCCGTGCGTGTCGCCGGTGTCGGTGTGCGTGGTGAACGCGGCGGCGGGCGAGGAGGCGGGCGGCGAGTGGCGCAACGGGCTGCGCGCGCGCGGGCTGCACGCGAGCACGCTCGGGCTGCGCTACGACGCGAGCACGCCGGACGCCTCCTGGCTGTGCGCCTTCTGCGAGCGCGGCCCGCACGCCGCCGCGCTCGGCGACCTGTTCGGACCGTACGCGCTCTCGGTGGACTGCGACGAGTACAGGTGCGTGCGGCACGCCCGCGGGCACCCGTGCGGCACGGGTTGTCTTGTACGCGGCACGGGTTGTCTTGTACGCGGCACGGGTTGTCTTGCATGTGGCACGGGTTGCTTTGCACGCGGCACGTGTTGTGTCACATGTGACACCAGTAATCTCACATAAGGCATTGGTAATCTCAAGTATCGCACGATTTATATCATGAGTAGAATGAGTTGTCTTGAATACGACACGAGGTATCTTGCATGTGGCACGGGTTGCTTTGCACGCGGCACGTGTTGTGTCACATGTGACACCAGTAATCTCACATAAGGCATTGGTAATCTCAAGTATCACACGATTTATATCATGAGTAGAATGAGTTATCTTGAATACGACACGAGGTATCTTGCATGTGGCACGGGTTGCTTTGCACGCGGCACGTGTTGTGTCACATGTGACACCAGTAATCTCACATAAGGCATTGGTAATCTCAAGTATCACACGATTTATATCATGAGTAGAATGAGTTATCTTGAATACGACACGAGGTATCTTGCATGTGGTACAAGTTATCCCAAATGTGACATTAAGTAACTCACATATGGCACACATTATCATAGTCGCTTCACTATGCGGTATGTATGATTCACGTAGTCTTGATTTGAAAGCATCTCTTAGTAAAAAAATTTTATAAATTAATATTGGCTTCTCTTTTCTCAGTAGTGGTACTTAGAAGTACTAATATTAAGTAAAGTAAGTTTAGTATTCTATATTTTTAATATGTACATAATGTAAATACTGGGATCAAACACTATTTTGAGACCAAAAAACGAGGTATCTATAGTTTCTTTCGCCTGCTTCTTTTCCATTAGAAGTTTATGATCTGCACTAGTAAGATTTTAACTGGTGAAAAGATTATTGAACATAATGAATTGCTTATTCGCAGAGCGCTGGACGAGGCGTCGCGCAGACGCTTCCCAGCCATGTCCGGCGGCATGGAGGTGTGGCTGCACGAGGCGTGCGCGCTGTGGGCGGGCGGCGTGGTGGCGGCGGGCGCGCGCGCCGCCCGCTGCGGGCGTGCGGCCGCGCCGGCGCCGCGCTCGTGTGCGCCGCGCGGGCGTGCCGCGCGCGGCTGCACGTGCCGTGCGCGCCGGCCGCCGGCTGGCTACTGAGCGAGGACGACTTCCGCGCGCTGTGCCCGCGGCACGCGCCGCCGCCCCCGCCCCGCGCCTCCCCGCCACCGCCCCCACCCCGCGCCCAACCGGTAATTGTAGCCCGCCCGGCGCACGCGCGGCACGCACGCTCGACTAGTGAAGTGAGAATGCAATTAAAACCATAGCGCAAGAATTGTGACAGGATTTTGTGATTACAGTGTGCTTACATTTAGTATACAGGAACGTGTCGCAGAATCGTAATAGTGGCCACCACCTCGGTCGTGCAAATGTGCACGTGACGTTTTCGCGAATGGGTTAGTGATCGGAGTTTAGCTGAAATAGCTTGCTGCAAAAATGTAAGGAGCCGGAGTAGAGTATGTGGTGGACTGAGACATTGCCATAATTGTTATATACTCCGTAAATACTACGCTTACTCGTACTAATAGTATAGAGACAATGGCTGTATCTATCATGTTTCCAATGTATATGTACCTATATTTTATATGAGATGTATATATTTGTGTCAAAGGCTTAATAAATAGATAAAAATCCTGACACATGAAATCATACAATAATGACATACCATTATATCAGACTACAATGTTACATTGTATTTGAAATTTATATATTTTTTAATTTAAATGTTGTAAAATTTTTTTTAATAATTAGACCAGGACTACACATATTGTAGATTAAATTTCTTTGTATTTGAATCACATAGGCATACTTTGTCATTTTGTCATGAGTTATTTATTTACTTTTAAATCTTTTAAGTCACAATACACTTAAAATCTTGACATAAATTGAAAAAATCTTGACATAAATTGAATAATCTAACAAGACCTATCCTTGTCATTACTGTGACTAAATAGAATGGAGTGGTGTCTGGATCTTAGAATCTCCTGTTACCTACAGCAATTGTATTAACTTTTTGAGAGACCCTTGTGTAAGAGAGCTAAGCAATTTTTAGAATAGTGCATTGTACCATTTTTTGTTAGATAATATATAAGTGCTGTCTTATAAGTTGGTAGTAGTCAGTATAAGTAACTGTCAAATGCAAGAAATGGAAATATATATATTTTATTTAAACTTTTTCATTTTGTTTTTAATTTTTTTTTCATGTTTTGGTACCCACAATTATTTATTATATCTTTAATAATTGCATTAAAGTAATAAAATAAATAATTTTCAAGTGACTTATTACAATTTACTGTTTACTTAAGGGGTCTCTACGTATATTTAAATGTCCCATTAAATGATGTGTTCTGATGATTTTTTTAAATTGGAATTCCTTGTAGTAATACTTACGGCTACATACACTTAAATTGATATCTACGTAAAACTTATGGGGGAAATAATTACACCAACCCTTGGTCAACTCACGTGAAAACATTTGTGTCTATTGCTTTACTAGATAAAGGACTAAGTTTTATACTTATTAAATCCTTTTAAAGTGAGAGTAAATATTTTGCAAAAGCAACTAGTGCAACAAAACTCACCTACACATTTAAAAATATCAAGAAAAATATCAATATCAGAGAATAAATCAATCCAGAATGGTAATTTTTTTTAATTAAACCACATACAGTAAATAATTTGTAAACAAACATTTTCTTTTGTAAAATGACAAACTTATACAGAATGACAAACTTATACAGAATCCTTTGTCTTTGCTGAGACTTTAATTTACATACAAAAGTTGTTTGTAATAAACCAATAACTTTTTATTGGCAAGTTTTGCATAGTATATGTATTTGTGTAACCCATAGTTATTGAAGAAATCATCAATGTGTTAATTAATCTGTCAATTGGTGGAATTTATCATAATTAATTTTGGTAATTAATTCTTACCTCTGTACCTTATACCTCATAGTATTATACTCACAGTAAATATAATTTCGAAAGGAAATCATT
The DNA here is from genome assembly GCA_029286605.1 of Sericinus montela. NCBI lineage: Eukaryota > Metazoa > Arthropoda > Insecta > Lepidoptera > Papilionidae > Sericinus > Sericinus montela. Next base: position 538,597 of record JAGSMR010000043.1, on the reverse strand, counting down.
CTTTACATAAATGTATTGAAAATGAATCAATCACCATAATATGATCAGGCATTACTCCATAAAAACCATTGTTGTAAAAACATTTAAAAAATACGTTTACGGAGCATTTCTCGTCACTCTCCCCTATGATTGTCGAATTTTTCAATGCCAGAGTGTCACTACATTTATTTTTATTAATTTGGGAGTAATGTGGGGTGTTTTTCACATTATTATAATTAAAATTGGTGGCAGCAATAAAATATATCTAATTTATTTTTATAATTGAACTGGGACTTTTATCTTCTTTAATTGGCAATTACATCACACAAATCATAACATTCAAACAAATTGGTGACTGTATCCGAGTGATAGTGTCGTGAAGAATAATATATAGATAAAATTAAATAATATAGATAAACACTTGTTAAAGTAAAAATCTAATTTATTTAAGTATGGTTTCTGATTTACATGTAACATTAGGCATATGTACATAATATTTTACATATAATTCTGGAATGTAAATTATAAATACATATAGAATTTACAACCTGAATATGTGTGAATAAATACAAATATATGCATGATAGATAAAAACATAGTTTGAATGCATCAGAACACCATATTGAAATGTAACTTATATCTAGTATTGATTAGTGACACAGTATTTCATAAACTATTTGTGACAATCTGATTTTAATATTGTTGTATGTTTCACAGTTGAAAAAGTATTACCAAATGTAAAACTCATTGGTGAAATGCTATGATATGAAGCATTGTAAATTATACTTATAAAAATGTAATTTTAGTATACTGTGGAACAACTGTAGATTGTGTTAAATGTAGATAATTAAAAGATTTTAAGAAAATAATTAGTTACACTACCTTGCAGTTTAATTGGCACGTTAGAAAAAGGGCTACAATACTGTTGTGTAGTTTCGGCTGATATTAAATTTTTAAATTGTTATGTGATAAATTTTAAAGTTTCCAATATTTTGTGTAAATTTCGAAATTCGTTTTTTCTGTATTATTTTTTATGCTAGTAATACATTATAAACGTTCGCTAATTAACTGTCTTAAACACATAGTTTTACATTCTTTTAACAATACCGTGATATTAAAGATAAAAACATGGTTGCACAGTTGTAATAAAATGTATTTTATGTAAATCATTCAACGGTTTAGTTGCCATTTTAGAATGAGGACTAGTCTAAATAAATTAGTTTTGTGAAATAAAAAATTCTTTTGAATCTATTAAAATTTAAGTGTAGCAACATTTGTATGCAACATTACTGCGTTATTGCCAGTGATCGAAACATTTCTAGACTGTACTGAATGGTTACTCATGCAGTAAAATTACGCTTATATTGTAATGAAGTTTTGATTTTTTATGCATTTAATACAATTTTATCTTCGTGTGGAGGGGGAAAATTAAGTTGGAGGGTTATTCGGTCTTACGTTGTCTGCACAAGCAAACTCTATAATATAATTTTATATGTTTAGAAGTCTTGTTATGTTCAGATACAAAGAGCAGTGCATTTTTTATAAAATGTGCCAGTCCTCTATGTTAATGCATCCACTTACACACTTCTTAATTCAAGAAAAATTTAATATGCATAAAAAATTCGAAGCTTGCTTACCTATCAATGTGTTTCCATTGTTTCCCGAAGTATTTTCATCTGTATTGGTGTATGAACAATGAGCTGTATGATTGAGGTCATTAGATTAATATCAAACGCTTATGTATGGACGTAGTTTATGTCTGAGAAGCTAACAAGGCACAATGGAGTATTATTGTGTACTTATTCCAGTGAATAGTGACGCAGACTGTATTTAGAAAATATTAAGGTACAAATTTATATTAGGGAGAATCAGGCCAGTTTAGTGTTTTTAAAACTTTATTAGGACATTTGACTCCGCATGGACGTGACAAAAATCAGAACATCCCAAAGCCCTTTCGTATTGTAAATGGTCTAAGAATTTTTTGTATCACTTACGGCAAATTATTACTTTATTAAGTATGTAATTGTTATAAATTATATTTATCATGACATTATAAGCAAATTGAAATACAACATGTTTAAAACGAGACTGATTTAGTTTTATTTATACCGTAATGCCAGTAGTTCGGTAGTAGTTCGACATTAGAATATTCCTCTTAATACTAAGAGAATAGCCTTTAAATTACAACAGCTGACGAGAAATTGTGTGATTATTACCCCGTAATAATATTTAGATATTATTTCACAAATTAACAAAATATTTATTTCATGTAATAAATTCTGCCACTATAAACAGAACTGCTCTTACATACAAGCCTAAAGATAACTTGTCAGAGCGGCCTTTGCCGATGCCTTTCGTTTATTGTGTATATAGTTTTGATTTTGCTAGTAGTCACTTATAATTTTGTAACTAAAGAAAGTGAATTGGTATCAGAGTAACAAATAATATCACCTCCTATTCTTCCGTAAAAGGCGTCAAAGAAAAGCACTTATAGCTACCGACATAGGGCGAGTTACCATCTCGAAATATAACAGACCAAATTAAGCAAACTGGTGACAGGCAACAGAATCTTACGTGCAAGTAGTCTGGTATTGCTATAAAAACACATAGATAGAGACAACATCACGTATGTCGCTCTATTCCCAGACCAGAGACGATGTACGAATATCGTTGGCTTGGACATAAAGGCGGCGACGGGCTCACCACCTGTCACGTTGTCCCGAAAATATCTTCGGTGAAAGGTGGGTCGAAGGGACTTAATTGTCTAGACTAGACCTCTGTCTACCCCTGTATTGGGAATTGCGTGAAGAGACGATGTAGAATTTTTTCTATATTGACTTTACCGGCAATCCAATCCAGTCGCTCGATCGAAATAAGGTCCCCGACCTCAGGGCTGGCGACGCCATGGAAATCGGTGTGTGCGCCAGTCGTTCACAGAGGTTATCAACTAAGGACTAGGATTTGCGGAGCCTAGCGATAATGGTAAACAGCCCCACGGTTAAGGTGTATATCATCTAAGGTGCAAGTTCTGGTATTGCGATTGCCAATCCTCCATGCGTGTCAATTATGGAAACCCTATAAAAGAAAGGCCCGTCAGTGGAATGTTACAGATCGTTACGTAGTTAACTATAAGATTACTCGACAACGTCGTAAAAGTAACTGTTCTTGACGACGAGAGAATAGACTTAAAAAAGCTTATCTACCCCCTTTATGTAAACGAATTTCTCATCTCACGTCACAAAATAATAATTTAATTAATAAGTCACGATAGCCGAGTGGTTGGGCTTAATTTTCCCCCTCCACACGAAGATAAATTGTATTAAATGCATAAAAAATCAAAACTGCATTACAATATAAGCGTAATTTTACTGCATGAGTAACCATTCAGTACAGTCTAGAAATGTTTCGATCACTGGCAATAACGCAGTAATGTTGCATACAAATGTTGCTACACTTAAATTTTAATAGATTCAAAAGAATTTTTTATTTCACAAAACTAATTTATTTAGTCCTCATTCTAAAATGGCAACTAAACCGTTGAATGATTTACATAAAATACATTTTATTACAACTGTGCAACCATGTTTTTATCTTTAATATCACGGTATTGTTAGAAGAATGTAAAACTATGTGTTTAAGACAGTTAATTAGCGAACGTTTATAATGTATTACTAGCATAAAAAATAATACAGAAAAAACGAATTTCGAAATTTACACAAAATATTGGAAACTTTAAAATTTATCACATAACAATTTAAAAATTTAATATCAGCCAAAACTACACAACAGTATTGTAGCCCTTTTTCTAACGTGCCAATTAAACTGCAAGGTAGTGTAACTAATTATTCTCTTAAAATCTTTTAATTATCGATCGAAATTTCGAGTCAGAAGACCCGAGATCGGCCAGGTTGGCAGGCTCATACCAAATGGTTTTTCAAAAACTTATGTACGAAACATATCATTGGCTTGGACATAAAGACGGCGACAACCTCACCACCTGTCACGTTGTCCCGAAAATATCCTCGGTGGAAGATGGCTCGAAGGGACTTAATTGTCTAGACTAGACCTCTGTCTACCCCTGCATTGGGAATTGCGTGAAGATATTTTTTAACGTCACAAAAGTTAACGATTGAATAATAGCAATACTACCTTCAGGTTGAAAATATAATTTTGTGTCTTCATGTCAGTCCTTAAGGACTCTTTTTCCATGATAAGATTTTTGCTGACGCCGTACGGGAAAGGGCGGTCAATTTATATTTACATGCGTCGTATTGAAAGGGTAAGTGGATCGAAGATAAGCAGCGCCTAAAGTGTGTAATGCCTGGTCATACGCTGGCCAACAAGCAGGTTGGTTATAACGGTTATAGCAAAATTTTCAAAGGTGGTAGACACCTTAGTCGTCTGCGCAAATGATGCTGACGCAGTATTATTACAGAATGTCGCTGATGTCGTTTCGTTGCTGCAATCCAATGTGTCTTCCGGCCATGATGGATCATTGTTATTTTAAACTATTTTACAAAAGTCACGATATACGAGTGTTTGGATACTATAAATCAGTCTTAAATTCTATCGCCATGAAAAAAAATCTTAGAAGTCTTCTTAACTTTTGACATCTTCTAATAAGCTGTAGTGTGGCTTGATGTGGCTGGAAATGTCTAAATAGATTATTTATTACATTGAAATGCATTGCAGTTATTTTAGCACTACAACATACGAACATGTCGATTTGATAAGTTTATTTTCTTAAGTCGAGTCGAGAGACCCGAGTTCGATCCCCAGGTGGCAGTACCAATGAGTTTTTCAAAAAACTTATGTACGAATTTCATCGTTGTCTTGGACATAAAGGCGGCGACGGGCTCACCACCTGTCACGTTGTCCCGAAAATATCTTCGGTGGAAGGTGGGTCAAAGGGACTTAATTGTCTAGACTTGACCTCTGTCTACCCCTGTATTGGGAATTGCGTGAAGATATTTTATTTAATTTTTTATTTTCTTAAACAGTTAAAATAAATGAACCATGACTTTTAGTATTAAAAATGTACTTACTCTGTGACCATGTGATTATATACTCTTCGACCATTATGTTAGTCAATCGGTGTGTAAAACATGATTACGATATATCCTTCTTATCGAAGATGTCCATGTCCTGCAGTGGATAACTCACAGTTTGTTACAAAAATGAAGAAACAAAAATCTTTCATTTATTTAAGTATTTTTAAGTAATTTAAGTGTATATAAGTAGAATTATGGTTCTACTTAAATACAAATATTAAATAACAGGACACTAATTATAAAATCAATTTATTATTCTAATATAATTTCGCCAATATGCATTTTACAATCATAGAAAGAGCAAGTTGCGACAATTGACGGATTCTTCTCGTATTTCCAATCCGCGCCGTATGCGATACTTTCGTGTTCTAGATACTCGCAGACAACTGAGACCTTTTGGTCAACGCGCAGCAATCGAAAACCACCATACATACAGGCGGCTAAAACTATGCTGTTATCGTATGGATGCCATTTTAGACGCCAAACTCCACCGTTTACATCCACTTCCGTTAGGGAACATTTTAGATTTCGAGCGTCCCATAAGCGCACCTTTTCGTCGTAACTGAAAAAACAAATCGATAAAATGGCGAACGTTAATAAATTAGAAAAAATATCTTCCTGTTATTCCCAATACTGGGGTAGACAGAGGTCCAGACAATTAAACCCTTATGTCACTAATAATCACTGATGAAAACAGTTTAAAAAACAATTGAGTTTACGGTATTGCCTTTGAAGTTGCACGCATGTCTCTATCTACAATTTATCAATGTTAGTTTTTCAAGTGCCTGTTTTTGCTGATGCATGAATTGACGAGTGTGTGAGTGTGATGTGAGTTTGTGATACATACATACATAGGGACAATATCATATACATTTCTCTGATCCAAAACAGCTTAAGCACTTGAATTATGGAATCAGAAACAACGAAGCTACCACAAACACCCAGACCCGAAAAAATGTAGAAAAAGAGTTTTCTACAATGACCCGACCAGGAATTGAACCTGGAACCTCTTCCACAGAGGTCGTCAATATCTTTCCTGTCTTGCCGCGAGTATAATAAGAAGCGTATAAAGCATTTAAACCTTGAATATTGCAATGGCAATTGACAGATATGATTATGAGATGTCAATAGCCATTGCAATATTCAAGGTAAATACCATCTCGAAAAATTAACCAAACCAATAAAAATCAGATCTAACGGGCAGCGGTGTCCAAAGCGCGAGGTGACTGGTACAGCGATTGACAATACGCTTGGTAAGGTTGGCGATTACGGCCAATCCTCTTGATGAATTAGGGATATATCCTGCAGTGGGCCTCAACAGGGTGGCAAGATCAATAATGAACCTCAACCTGAATACCGGCGTGAAGTACAGGCAACTTATGTCTCTGTGACTGCTGTGATGATGTGCTTATGTGATCCTCAAGTGTACAATTTCATAGACCTGTTCAACATATTCCTGATTTAGCCATACTTCAAACTTCGTTATATCTTGATAAAAAAAATCTTCACGCCAACACAGGGATAGACAGAGGTCTAGACAATTAAGCCGTTTCGACCTTCCTTCCACCGAAGTCATTTTTGGGACAACGTGACGTGAATGGTGAGCTCGTCGCCGTCTTTATGTCCAATCGACAATATAAATTGTAATTACTTTTGAAAAAAACCCACTGCTACGAGCCTTGGGGATCGAATTGAGCATCTTGACTCGAATTCCGATCACCCAACAACTCGGCTATCGTGACTTGTTATCTCTTCATATCTTTCAAATTCATCTCTTTCAGTTATAAGATACTAACTTATTTTACGGTGATTATTTTTTACATTCTCCTTTCATATACGTGACTTAAGTATAACATTATCAGAGCTATTGTAAATCATGAGTATTTTTGGGTTAAGGTTGCGTTCACAGCTTGGTATTTTTTTTATTTGTTAGACCATAAAAGTCACGATAGCCTAGTGGTTGGGTGGTCGGAGTTTCGAAACAAGAGACGGGCTCACCACCTGTCACGTTGTCCCGAAAATGTCTTCGGTGGAAGGTGGGTTGGAGGGACTTAATTGTTAAGACTAGACCTCTGTCTACCCCTGTATAGGGAACTGCGTGAAGATATTTATATTTATTATTTATTGTAAGTCACGATAGCCGAGTGGTTGGGTGGTCGGAATTTCGAGTCGAGAGACCTGAGTTCGATCCCCGGATGGCAGGCTCGTACCAATGGGTTTTTCAAAAACTTATATACGAATTACATTGTTGGCTTGGACATAAAGGCGGCGACGGCCTCACCACCTGTCACGTTGTCGAAAATATCTTCGGTGGAAGGTGGGTCGAAGGGACTTAATTGTCTAGACTAGATCTATGTCTACCCCTGTATTGGGAATTGCGTGAAGATATTTATTTATTTATTGTTAGACCAAATTTTTCGTTTTTATTTTTGAATGCTGTCAAAAATACAAAATACCCCAATTTTTGTATTTTAAGCATTTAAATGGCAGAACAACGTTTTCAGGTTCAGCAAGTAAAAAAAAATATCTTCACGCCCTTACCAAGACAGGGGTAGGCAGAGGTCTAGACAATTAAATCGTTTCGATCCAGCTTTAACCGGTGACATTTTTGGACAACGTGACAGGCGGTGAGCCTGTTGCCGTCATAATGTCCAAGCCATCGATATAATACGTACATAAGTTTTTGAAGTAACCCATTGGTACGAATCTGCCACCTGAGGATCGAACTCGGGTCTCTCGACTCGAATTCCGACCACCCAACCACTCGGCTATCGTGACTTATATATAAAGTTATATATAATGAACCGTCGCCTTATGTCTACTGTGATACTCCTACTAACCTGCCGGTCAGGAGACGATGCTCCGTTTCCTCGTCGCTTTTAATTGCAGTAACTCCTGCTCCGTGACTCCTGTTAGTGAGCACAGCGCTCGGTACTCTTACATCGAAGACCTTGAAAAGGCAGTCGTCACCGCCTAAGAAAATTTCGTGGTTTTAGGAAAAAAGCTCATTTGTAACTAGTCTTATTGATTCTATGTACATTTTTTTTATTTAAACCTTTTTTTGGTTTTTCTAGTAAATAGTATGGTAAAACATGTACCATATGTTTTCGGTGCGATAATCTTTTGCATGATAAAAACCTTTTCGTTAAGTAAATGACCTTTATTATTATATACTTATATTTATTTCTTCGGATTGGAAAATTTTTTTGTAATCGTCACTATGGCCGTGTGATTGGGTGATCGGAATTCCTATCAAGAGACCCGAGTTCGATCGCCGGGTGGAAGACACGCCAATGGGATTTCAAAAAATTTATGTACTTATTATATCGTTAGCTTGGACATAAAGGCGGCGACGGCCTCACCACCTGTCACGTTGTCGAAAATATCTTCGGTGGAAGGTGGGTCGAAGGGACTTAATTGTTAAGACTAGACCTCTGTCTACCTCTGTATAGGGAACTGCGTGAAGATATTTATATTTATTTCTTCGGATTGGAAAATTTTTTTGTAATCGTCACTATGGCCGTGTGATTGGGTGATCGGAATTCCTATCAAGAGACCCGAGTTCGATCCCCGGGTGGAAGACACGCCAATGGGATTTCAAAAAATTTATGTACTTATTATATCGTTAGCTTGGACATAAAGGCGGCGACGGCCTCACCACCTGTCACGTTGTCGAAAATATCTTCGGTGGAAGGTGGGTCGAAGGGACTTAATTGTCTAGACTAGATCTATGTCTACCCCTGTATTGGGAATTGCGTGAAGATATTTATTTATTTATTGTTAGACCAAATTTTTCGTTTTTATTTTTGAATGCTGTCAAAAATACAAAATACCCCAATTTTTGTATTTTAAGCATTTAAATGGCAGAACAACGTTTTCAGGTTCAGCAAGTAAAAAAAAATATCTTCACGCCCTTACCAAGACAGGGGTAGGCAGAGGTCTAGACAATTAAATCGTTTCGATCCAGCTTTAAACGGTGACATTTTTTGGACAACGTGACAGGCGGTGAGCCCGTTGCCGTCATAATGTCCAAGCCAACGATATAATTCGTACATAAGTTTTTGAAGTAACCCATTGGTACGAATCTGCCACCTGAGGATCGAACTCAGGTCTCTCGACTCGTATTCCGACCACCCAACCACTCGGCTATCGTGACTTGTATATAAAGTTATATATAATGAACCGTCGCCTTATGTCTACTGTGATACTCCTACTAACCTGCCGGTCAGGAGACGATGCTCCGTTTCCTCGTCGCTTCTAATTGCAGTAACTCCTGCTCCGTGACTCCTGTTAGTGAGCACAGCGCTCGGTACTCTTACATCGAAGACCTTGAAAAGGCAGTCGTCACCGCCTAAGAAAATTTCGTGGTTTTAGGAAAAAAGCTCATTTGTAACTAGTCTTATTGATTCTATGTACATTTTTTTTATTTAAACCTTTTTTTGGTTTTTCTAGTAAATAGTATGGTAAAACATGTACCATATGTTTTCGGTGCGATAATCTTTTGCATGATAAAAACCTTTTCGTTAACCTTTTGTTAAGTAAATGACCTTTTATTATATTTATTTCTTCGGATTGGAAAATTTTTTTGTAATCGTCACTATGGCCGTGTGATTGGGTGATCGGAATTCCTATCAAGAGACCCGAGTTCGATCGCCGGGTGGAAGACACGCCAATGGGATTTCAAAAAAAATTTATGTACTTATTATATCGTTAGCTTGGACATAAAGACGGCGGCCGGCTCACCACCAGTTACCAAAAAAAATTTCATCGCTAAATAGTGAGTCGAAAGGACTAAAATATATTGGTTTCGTAAAAAATTGCCTTCTAATAAATCAGAATACTGAAATCAAGGAACCAGCAGGCAATTGCCAGGTCACAGCAATCACCAGTCATCATATAGATTGTGGCGATTAAAGCAACTCCGTGTTCCGTAGTGAGTTGTTTAAAAGTAGAGTAATTTTAAGTAAGATAATATTATCTATTTGAATAGTAGACTTACTCACGTAGTCATTCGAAAAGTCGACTACATAAAAAATTAATTACATATAAAAGAATAACAGTAACTCACCAGAATAGAAAACATCCGTATTCCAATAATTGAAAGCCGCCACCCAGGCTTCGAACCCATGAGCCTTCCACATTCCTAATTGTTTCAGACTGTCGCCTATTACTTTGAGTACTTTTACGTTTCCAGCTGAATCACTTACGATTATACTTGGTTCCTGCGCAAATGTTTTGTTACTGGACCAATCGAGAGAAAGGGCTAGAACGTCCTGACCAATAGATGCTTCGGTCCAAAACTTTAATTGAAATGTATCGTCAACTTCGTACAACTGGTAAAGCTGTATCGAGCCCTCTGAAGTGACCACGCCCAGTACAGGACAGTCTTGTATCAAATGGTGACACCACTTCTGATCTAAAACACCGGCTGTGTCGATGCATTGAACGGCACATAGTTCTTTCGTGTTTCGATCAATCGTAAATAAATTTATTCTTCCAAGTCTTTTCTGTGGAGCACCTTGCAGTCCTAAAAAATTATTAAATAAATATTTTTTTTATAAATTCATACATATATAGATAGGGACAATATCACATACATTGCTCCGATCCCAATGTAAGATGATAAAGCACTTGTGGTATGGAAATCGGAAACAATTAAGGCATCACAAACATCCACAACCGAGGAAATGTAGAAAAAGTGGTTTTTCTTCGTTGACCCGACCGGAAATCGAACCCGGGATCTTGCGATGGCGACACTTTGAAAACCGGTGTTTACGCCACTCGTTCACGGAGGTCGTTAAATTTATTAGTAGATGGTTATAAAGATTCATATAATATATATGTAGATACGTGGTTATATAGTAAATATGTATGTAGAAGGTGGAGCGTTGCAGCACACATTGGTTTCCCAGACTAGGATATCGAAGAGAACTCTTCTCCTGTCCTTTTATCTATTTTTTTTTCTTGTTACTAACCAATACAACCACAGAACCCTGTGTTTACGTGAATAAAGATTTTCCTAATTTATTTAGGACAACAAATAATTACATAACAAAGTTACTAAAGAAACACAGTACATATCGAATAACAGAAATTTAAATATGTAATTTATCAGTTATCTATAGATCTAAAGATATATTTTTTATTTATGAGCGTTGGTGATGACTTACCATCAAATGAGCCAAGCTCGATAGCCCATAATTTCCCAAAAAAAGTTAAAACAGTTTTTTGATTTGTTCCATCATACTTTTGTAAGATTTTTTTTTTAATCATGGGAGACTTAAATTTTAAATATATTAAAGATTGAAAAAAAAATCTACTGACTTCTTGCTATTCAATCGTATATGCAACGATTTTTATTTATTACCTTCGCTACTTTTATCTAGCTGATAGGTGCCGCATGCGAGGACGTTCTGGTAGTGCTCTATCGGACACCACTCTACGGAGTCCGCGCTGTATCCTGTATCCCATTGCAACAGTGTCTTCCAAGTATTGCCCATCGAAATCTGAAATTAATTAAAAAAATAAGTTACAGTGGTAATTTATAAATAAATATGTTTGGTAACATTAAAGAAACTTTTCTTAGTGTAAATTTTTTTTACAGCTGAAGTGACTAAAACAGTGCACTCGCTGATAAAATGCTACTGCTTTGAGCACCCGGACTTAGAAGCGCATTTTAAAATGAGGCACCATTGTCTAGTATTGTCGTTGTATAGTTTATGAAATACTCCTATTTTTTTACATTACAGGTTCACAAACTCGTCGATGCCGCCTACACAATTAACAATTGTTAAAATAACTTTTTTCACGCCAGTATCAATCTCCATATCAATAAAAATGCGGTTTGTTTTTTTTATAGAAAAGGGAGGCAAACGAGCAGGAGGCTCACGTGATGGTAAGTGATTACCGCCGCCCATGAACACCCACAATACCAGAGGCATAGCAGATGCGTTGCCTCCCTTAGAGTCCCCCCCCCCCAAAATTGGGGGAGGGGGTGTGTGGGCCTCCGGTTACCTCCACTCACCAGACGAAACGTAGAAGTTTGTTAGTCTTCTACTTCAAGCCGGTATTCTGTGAGGTCGTAGTACTTCCCTGGTCGAGCCGACCCATTCATGCAACAACAAAAGCTGATGCGTGTCTCTACCACTGTTGTGCTGGCTCGAAGGAGGACTCGTTTACATCTTACAAGTCTACAATTTCTGCGGCAAAGTCCGAGCACATTGGCAGAATTGGCGAGAAACTAGTTCGTCTTCCCTCGGGAAGTCGTGCGTTCTGGTCCCTCGCCAAGGCTCTCCAAGGGAATTTCAGTCAGCGATCACTACCATCGCTGCACAGGGAGGACAACTCGCTGGCCCATGACGCAAAAGAGAAAGCCGATATTCTAGGTTCTCTTTTTGCATCCAACTCGACTCTCGATGACAGGGGGAACTCACTGCCGACCATCCCGTGCAGTAAGTATTCTATGCCGGACATCCAGTTCTTTCAGAGCTCTTGCGGATGTGTGCTCCAGAGTTGGCACCGGTTCTATCGCGTCTTTTCCGGTTCTCCTACTCTGAAGGCGTCGTCCCGATGACATTGAAGACAGCTTTGGTACACCCGATCCCTAAGAAAGGCGACCGCTCAGATCCAGGTAACTACAGACCGATCGCCATCACTTCCTTGTTCTCCAAAATAATGGAGTCCATTACAAACTGCCAGCTCTTGAGGTACTTAGAGGAGCACCAGTTGATCAGTGACCGCCAGTACGGGTTCCGTCGGGGTCGCTCGGCTGGTGATCTTCTTGTGTACCTCACTCATCGATGGGCGGATGCAGTAGAGAGCAAGGGTGAGGCCCTGGCTGTTAGTTTGGATATAGCGAAAGCCTTTGATCGGGTATGGCACAAAGCGCTTCATTCAAAGCTTCCGTCATATGGGCTTCCCGAGAAATTTTTTAAAATTTTTGAGAGCACTCCCCTAGTTGCCTCAGGCAGCATCGAAATCCTTGGCGTCGACATATCGAGCAACGTTCAGTATCGCGGTTATTTGGAAAGAAAGGCTAAATTGGCCTCTAAAAAGCTAGGCGTGCTCAGTAGAGCACGACAGTACTTCATGCTGGCCCACTGCTTGCAACTTTATAAGGCGCAGGTTCGGCCGCACATGAAGTACTGTTCTCATCTCGGGGCGGGGGCACCCCAGTGTCAGCTCCTTCCATTTGACCGTATCCAAAGAAGAGCGGCTCGAATTATCGACGACCATACTCTATCCGATCGGCTAGATCCCCAGGCTTTGCGAAGAGATGTTGCATCTCTTTGCAGTTTCTATAAGGTATACTACGGGGAGTGCTCCATCTCATCGCACCTTACGGCATAATCAAATATTTCATCAACACCAACTTGATGCTTGGCATTCCACCATAGTGCGTTTTTCGCGGAATTTTCTGCCACGCACTTGCACTTTGTGGAATGAGCTGCCGTCAGCGGTTTTTCCGGACCGATACGACTTAGGGACCTTCAAGAAAAGAGCCTATACCTTTCTCAATGGCCGGCAACGCATCCGCTATTCCTCCGGTATTGCAGATGTTCATGGGCGGCGGTAATCACTTACCATCACGTGTGCCACTTGCTCGTTTGCCTCCCTCTTCTATAAAAAAAAAAGATTATCGATAGACGTCGAAATAAATGTAAAAGCCGTAAATTTTCGTATTGGGTAAATACGACTCTTGACGGATTACGACAATTCCTAGAGGGAAAAAGAGCCCCTTTTCTAGTAAAACGTCATTCGTATATTTTCTTACCGTCACCTTTTTTGTTAACAAAGATTAATGATAAAGACCGACGCCGCTACTTTATATGCAGATAAATAAACTGGTAAATAAAATAAAATGTGCTGAGCATTAGCATATTCAAATATTTACATATGTCGGTTGGATGGGTTATTGGCATAAAAGCACATTTAACTAAAATAAAAGAAATAAGTGCCTTAGTGATCAACTTACACAAAGCAAATTATGTAAATCGTGGATAACTGTTCCAATTTCATAAATAGAGAATTCCATTTGAATGAACGCCTAAATACATGTGAAAAAATCGTATAAAAAAACCATTCAACATATTTTAGAAATCGTTTATTTACGAGAAAGCTAATTAGTTGTAATTTATTTTTTAAAAATTATTTCGTCTAAATGACCACGGTTTCGGTTTTTGCACTCCTCTAAGCGAGTCCTGAAGTTTTCTAATACTCTTCTGCAAAGAGACTGCGAGATCGCCGAAATCTCTTTGATGATTTTTTCTGTAAGTGGACGCAGTGTATTTGGTTTATCAGTGTAGACACGACTCTTTAAATAACCCCGTATAAAGAAGTCTGCTGGGGATGAATCTGGACTTCTGGGTGGCCATGGGATGTCACCCCGTCTGGATATCAGCTTTTCCGGAAACATGTCTTTGACCAACGGCAAGGACTCGTGCGATGTGTGACACGTGGCTCCATCTTGTTGAAACCATGTGTTACGATTATAGCCAGCAAATTCCAGTAGCATCGGTGCTAAGAACTCCCGTAACATTTTCACATACTCGGCAGAATTAACAGTAACTGAAGGGCCTCGAGAATCTTCAAAAAAGTAAGGTCCGATGATTCCTTTTGCTGAAATTGCAGCCCATACAGTTACCTTAGGAGAGTGAAGTGGCCTCTCATGTTTAGCTTCAGGATTTTTGCTACTCCAATACCTGCAATTCTGTTTGTTTACATGTCCATTTAGGTGGAAATGGGCTTCGTCAGAAAATAAGATGTTGTGAAAATTACTGAAACGAGTTAACATTGTTTCGGCATATGACTTACGCAAATTTAAATCATTAGGGTTTAGTTCTTGCACTAGCTGGATCTTATATGGATGTAATTTCAAATCTAATTTCAAAATACGGCGTAATGATGTGCGGGATAATCCTAATTCAGCCGAACGTTTGCGTGTCGATAAATCTGGATCACGTCGAACAGAAGCGGAAACTTGCTGCACGTTCTCTTCGCTCCGAGAAGTCCGTGGGCCGCCGGTTTGTTTCACATTTAGTGTAGATCCCGTCTCTTCGAACTTCTTCACCCATTTCTTTATTAAAGGAGCACTTGGACACTGACTTAAGTCGTGTAAACCATATTCAACGCGAAATAAGCGTCTCACAGTAATGCGCGAAAAGTCGCGCATTACTGTGAGACGTGTGTAACTGTTTCACGTAGTAAGCGCGTTGCGGCCCCGTGAAGCGATCCATTGCGACTAAATTTCCAAAATGCGAGCTAGTGCCCAAGCCCGCGCCCGCGCCCCGCGCGGCAATAGTTTGCGCGGTAAGTTACATTTAAATGTTAACGAATTCTTGGCCCACCCTTTATAACATGTAAAATATGTGTAACAGCGAGATTCATTAACAAGAATCAAAAACGTACTTATATATTTTTTAATAATTTAAATTATCTTCACGCCATTCCATTACAGGGGTAGACAGAGGTCTCGACATTTAAATGTTTTCGAACCACCTTCCACCGAAGACATTTTGGGACAACATGACAGGTGGTGAGCACGTCGCCGTCTTTAGGTCCAAGCCAACGATATGAGTCGTACATAGGTTTTTGAAAAAAACCCATTGATACCAGCCTGCTACTGGAGATCGAACGCGGGTCTCTTGACTCGAATTCCAGTCACCCAACCATTCGGCTATCGTGACTTATTTAAATTATATTTATGATTTAATAATTTAAATAAATTATTATTTTCTTCTCACATACGTGTAAAGTGTAAAGTATCGACAATCAAAATATAGATTACAAATATGTAATTATGTGAAAACGCAAGTACGAGTACGTGTGAAAACGGTACTACTTTGTCTAGTATTCCGTCTGGTAAATCTTCAATAAGTCGGTGGAAACAATTATACACCCAATTCGTCTCTTAACATACAATACCTACGTGCTGGGCAATATTTGTCACTAATAGTACATTATTGCCTAATAACTAACCGCTAAGGAGTGCAATTGCTTTGATCATCAGCTAAGCGTAATTACACATATGCTCAGATACATGATCATTCATAGACACTAAGTAATAAATTTCAACGCGAAAGAGGTGTAATACTCAAATGCCTATAAAATCTTGCAACGCAAGATTGCAAGCAACAAAGAATCTTCAAAATCGGTTCACATATAACGAAGTTATGAGATAACAAAAAAAAAGAAATTGAGAACCTCCACCTTTTTTTTAAGTCGATTAAAAACAGAAATGAAAAAATGTTAGTTTCTTTTAAACCCCATTTATTAATGATATTCATAATAAAAATAAGTCCATATGGGAATAAATATGGTATACTTATTCTATTGTACGAAGTTACAAATTCAACATTTATATTTAGTTCCACATCTTCAATACATATCTTTACTAATTTTCTAATATTTGTACTGTCTTATGGTTCGTTCCCTTAAAAATTACATAAATTTATGGTAGATGAAATATTTCTTGCGTAATAAATTACCTTTCAGTATGGTAACAATAATCATAAAATATATGGTACATAAATAATATATTTTAGAAAAATTACTCTTTTATCCAAATAACTGATGACTGTTTATTTAAAAGTGAATAAAAATGATTAAATTTAATACACAATATTAAACATGGTGGTAATTATTTGAAAGCTTTGTTTATTACAAGTTTTTGTTGTTGTTGTATAAATTATATAGGTGTACACTGTATATGAATAAAAAATATTGTTTGAAGTGGACTCTCAAGATATTTCGTAAAATTTATGTAAGTACTCTATTTAGTAATGGTAACCTTATTTAACATTTATACCATAAGTTTGTCTTACATTTAACTATTCTAATCAAGTATACTTCACTTCACGGTATTTGGACCGAATTTATATGCAGTTTTTTTTTCATTCATGGTTGCACTAAATGGGCAAATTTCACAGACAATCTATACTACCATAAACAATAGTGTTATACGTTAACACATTGGTAGTTTTATCTCGTATACATTGCAACTATCGGCTTAATATATAACACTAATTAAACACCAACATGTATGAAATTCTTTCAAAAAAAGCAACACCCATCTAGTTCCTTACTTAACTAACGTTATGGTTAAGAAAATCAGTGTTACAATATTAAAAACTAAATTATATACAACTTAATGGTATTTAAAATAAATTTACCAAAAATCAATGAGCATATACCTTAAAAACTATCATATCCTAATTTGAGGTCACATTCAAGATTGGCTATTTATAAATAAGCTAAAACAGAGCTGGAACTGACTATAATGAGACATTTTATTTTAACAACCACAAAATAATATCACTGACTTTACTATTGTTACTTTAACAATTGAGTATATATTGTGCATTGGAAAAAAAATTATTTATTCAGCCATCTTTGATCATACAACATTGTCTTTTAGGCCTTCTTTAAAGAGTACCCCAGAGGACCTTTCATCCATGCAAATTACTGTTGATGTGCACAAAGCCATACATGACAAATATGCTAATACTAAAGGTTGATGTGGAAAACACAGCATACAGGTGATTAATCTCTAATTTTAGTGACATGCACCAATCATCGCTTATATTATCAATCTATCTGAATTGTCAGCATGTCAACAAAACTGAGGGCCATATTCATGGAACTATTCAATGAAAATGTTTCTGAAGCTCACTGGCAATGTTAAAGTTCACTTAAAATATTTTAAAACACTTGCTTTGTATATTCATGCTTAATAAGAGTTCTTAAAAGCATTATTTATTCTAAACTTTGACAAAACTTGGTGTCCACACAAATTTCGGAAATCTTTTCAGTTAAATAAAGCAAAATAATTATCAAAAACAATACCAATTATGAGTATTGAATTTTGATTAAAAAAAATTACTTTAAGTCAGGACATTTATTTACAAAATATATGACCTATAAATATGGCCCCAGTTTAAAAAAATAGTTTTTATTTCTTTTTTAAATAATTATTATGCTTCCCAGCCTTGGGGAGTTTTCTGACCACATGTATACTACACTCGGGCATCTTTTCAAATTTGAAAACTAAAACTTAAAACAGTGTGTTCAGTGCTTAAACTTACAATAACAAATATTATAAACATTACTAATATTAATATATTGTTTTTTTTTGTCTGAGGTAGATGTTCACAATAAATGTTGCAATCACAGCCTGTATTATTTCAGGACATTACACTGTGCTTAATGAATATTTATCATAAATTGTGAAAACTGTTGACTTCTAACTTAATATAACTTACATTAATCCATAGTGTATTGACTTGAGGAAAGCATTTGCTACATGCAAACGAAAGATCTTTGGAAAACTTTATCAAATAAGATTTATATGAATTGTAAACTGAATTACATTATCTGCAATCTATTTTTATGAAAATTCATAGATAATCTTTAATGGCTATTAATGTTTGATGTTCTTTGATATAAAATATGCTTTGTCACATGGAGAAACTTCATGTTATACCTTTATGTCTAAGTACCCTGAATTATATATTTTATTTAAGTCTAACAATTTATTTTGTTAATAATATGTTAATAAAAATATTAAGTTATTCAAACTTAAAAAATATATAAATTGCTTCAATATTTCTTTGCAAGCGATATTCTGTTTTTACTTTCTTATTATTGTATTGATTACAATGTATTACACAAATAATTTATACCAGATCAAAGATTGTTCATCTCTAAAGAATATTTCACATATTTAAAAAATCTTAGAGTAGATGAATTTTTTTTTGATTAGAGTAAACATTTACTGTTTTATTTATCATTGATGTAGGAAATATTATGACAACCACAAGGCTGCACATGTAATCTTTGATCTGAGTATACTTTAACAGTTTTATTTTTAGCATAGTATTTTCTCACAAATCAATAACTAATATGGCGACAAATTATCCAGTGTAATTCACATTATTTTAGAGTATACAGATTAATTAACACCGAGTCTCATTTAATAGATAAAAATTATATATTTCTTTAAAAAATTTAATAATATATTTTTCGCCAAATATTTTGAGCAAGTTGACCAGAGTTTTGTTGACAAAACCAAATACATTATTTGTTACAAAATTTAAATTGTTTGACAAAAAAAAATTAAAAAATGCTATTCTATGGAGTAATAAATTATTTAGAAATAATATTTAAATTACATATTGAACCAATATAGAAAAATCTGTATAAGCTCCAAAAGAAAAACAAGTTTGTATTAGCATATTATAAATGATAATTCCATAAAGTTTTAAAAAATTATCCTAAAAATTGACTTGAATGTGAGATTAGTGTGAACTACTGCCTAGCAGATCTCTCAGTTTCAATCAAGCACTCTCTAACTAGAATGCGCGCATGAACAATACCTCGTTTCAGTCGTTCTGCTGAACTACGACTGCCTGAGTAACTTGGTCTGACTTCCTTACCCATTTCTTCAATAACAGCCAGCAACTGCGCGTATTTAGACATTCCATTATCTTTGTCCTTTCCAACTGAAGATGGTGATGAAGCAGGAACAGTTGAAATTGTTGCATGGCTATTTCCACTATGTCCTACATCTTTATGGACGCTCTTACTACTCATGGGTATGGCGGTCACCGTCACATCACTTAGTTTAGATTCCACAGCCTGAATATCCATAGCCTCCATTTCCTGTAAATCATTTGAAAATTAGCAAAATAAAAGATGCCGAAAGAATCAAGAAAGATAATAAAACTTACCTAAACTAATACCAACAAATGAATCCAAAATTAGGAGTACATTATACACGCTTTATAGCACGTTCAAAGGAGAAATTATTTATGAAAATGTATGTGCAAAGTAGGACATACATACCCGAATTGACCACCTTGCACCTTCTTGAAGATCACGCACAATTGTAATTTATCGTCCAAACAAATGCAAAAACTTTATCACAGAAAAAATTTTGGAATGTTTATAATCAACATCAACTGCAAATAAATTTATTTTTACCCAATACTTTATAAACAAGAAGATCGAATTTACCACATTGACAAGAAGCAATAAATAATAGACGGCAGCTGATTTTTTTTTTTTAGAGTATATGGCCTGGTATCTAGACCTTTAGGCCAAGTCTTGAGTATTTTATTCGATTTATTAATATTTCCACACTGTATTTATGATGAATTTATATAGAGGCACGAAATAAAATCTATTTTTTAACATGTCGCTCAGGCGGCGGGAGGGATCTTGCACTGTCACTTGATTTTGCACTATGTCACTAATTTCACAGATAAGAATCAAATTAAAAAAAAGAATCAATCTGTCAAACGAAAAGTACTCACATTTATATAAATATGAACTGTTACATTATATAAATATGAAATGTTCGATATTACCAACAGAATTATCGCAGAAGGTGCGGTAGCTGCTCTCCACTATGTCCAACCGAGCCAAGTGGGCCTGGACAGTGGAGTGATCAAAACGCAGCCTTTTCTTAGTCGTAATAAAGTCCCCACTGGCCATTTTCAGTTTGTTATATTATGGTGCTATAGGTAGGTTTGCTTGAACATTTCCATACCATTTACCCCTCTGTTCTTGGTCTTGTTTCCAAAATTCGACCCATTAACTATTGACCTAGTTGTCAATAAATTGATAATAGTAAAGGTACTTTTACTATGGAGCTAACATCCAACATGTTGGTTCCATCACATGCTATTTTGTCTACTATCTCATCTCCTATTATGCCCCTCTGTGATGGAATCTACATGAAAGAGACCTGTATACTCTTTTGTGCATAACTAAATAACAATTTTTTATATTATACAAAATATAGTTTTGTATGTCAAATCTGAGATTGGTAAAACTTTGGACCATACTTAAACTGTCTCTTAAAATTAAAAAAATTTAAACTACTCCTCAGAGCCTCGAGGAAAGCATATACCTCTGCTACCATCTGTATACAAAGTATAGTAGTTATTGTCGGAAAAATTCATTCACAATTATTAAAAAAAATTTTGTGACAATATTGGTCTCAAAAATGATACAGGAATATGTGTATGAGTAGCATGTCCACTTTGATTGTTTAATTATAGTTTTAAAATCTTCATTCATTTGCTGTACAATGAGAGTCAAAACTGGGTACCTCGTAAAAGCTCACATCCCAAAGTCTGCTGGGCCGAGCGTTTTACAGGAAAAGGTACTATTTTTTGAGAACATTATCATTAACAAATAACAGCTTTAGTAAATATTAAATTATCTCTCTATTAGCAGAAGTTTTCTAAGACACATTGGTTTTATTTTGGTTTTAATTTCCATAGCTTATATGGGAGTTGAATACAACCCTAGAAATAAAACCTGTGGTATATAAACGGAAAAATTATAACAACAAACGAAAATGTCTACGACGTAAACCCGAATTCTTTTTTTGAAAAAGTAGAAAAAAGATCGGTATATTCGTAATTCTAACATAACTACTAAAATCGAACCATAATTGTGGATCGAAGTTCGAACAGAAAGTTTAAACATCAGGAAAAAGGCTTTTGAAACCTTTGTACGTATTGTCACGATAGCCTAGTGGTTGGGTGGTCGGAATTTCGAGTCAATAGACCCGAGTTCGAACCTGGGTGACAGTACCAATGAGTTTTTCAAAAACTTATGTACGAATAACATCGTTGGCTTGGACATAAAGACGGCGACGGGCTCACCACCTGTCATGTTGTCCCGAAAATATCTTCGGTGGAAGGTGGGTCAAAGTGACTTAATTGTCTATACTAGACCTCTCTAAATTTCCAATAAAGGGGTAGACCTTTATTGGAAATTTCGTGAAGATATTTATTATTATTTGTACGTATTGTATTATTGATATTGACGTTAAAAGGGTAAAAGGCAAGTCACGTAGTCCCGGAGCTTCTGAAAAATGTCTGAATTTAATCATATTATTTACGATAACCGAGTTGTTGGGTGATAGGGATTCGAGTCATGAGACTCAAGTTCAAGAGTGCCAAGACCCCAAGGCTCGTATCAATGGGTTTTTTCAAAACTTATGTTCGACTTATATCGTTGGCCTGGACATAAAGACGGCGACGAGCTCGTCACCTATTACGTTGTCCCATAAATATCTTCGGTGGAAGATCGTTCGAAAGGATTTAATTGTCTACACTGTCTACACCAGTATTGTAAATGGCTGGAAAATCTTTAATCCTTTCGACATGAATACCCCCCGGCTTTGTCAAGTTTGTGAAGATAAAAAAATGACATTGCTGTAGCCTAAAGTTGACCATAAAATAGTTTTGATCCAATTATAGGGCTACGTGGTGCCACAATAACTAATGACCCTTTAAGTTTCCATAGAAATTTGCGATTTTCTATTGAAACGTACAAAAATTATTTTTCTTTTTATTTTTGATCATTGGTGATAAAAAGTTGGTAATACAACAAAGAAGTGCCAAATGACATCATTATCAAATGGCAGTCAAACTCCACAAAATGTAGTCATTGATGTGCATGGTGGGGTTGGGAGAGGAGGATAGTTCATTATGAGTTTTTAACACCTGGCAAAACCGTGGATTCGCGTATCTAATGCTCAAGCCAGATTTTAAGAAAACGACCGGAAGGTTTAAGAAACCGGAAATTTTAAGGAAATTAAATGGCCTGAATTTATCAAAATAAAGAACAGATGATTTATCCAACCAGGACTACAAAAAGCAAACACAATTCAAAAAGCTCTTGTTACTTTTTTAGAGTATTTCCAAAATCTTACACAAAAAAGCCAAACTTAGCTTGGGTATGGGCGCTTAAAAAATCATTAACTATTTTCAATTCACGTAGTTTTCTACAATATTAAACCTTCAGACCTGGATTAATATAGACTTTGAACAAAATGAGCAGAGATTCAGAGTGGGATATCAATATAATTTCTTAATCAGCTGTTGTTTGTTTTCGCTCTGTATTGTTTCTATTATTTGTATGTGTCTGTGTTCTTCTTGTTCTTAGGGCTGAAGCAGAGCGGAGAATTAAACCAAAAAGGATTTAAAGTAGCGACAAAAAATTTATAATAGTTAAGGATAAAGCAAATAGAGTTTCAAATCTCTGTTTAAAATGTTCGTCAACGGTAAATGGAAAAATTCTGAGAAATGAGAAAATCTTTAAAATCAAGCTTCTAATTACACTATATACAAAAATAAGATATACTGTCTACTTTTGTGAGTTAAGTAGTTATATTATTTTTGCTCTATGTTTCTAATGTAATCTGTGATAAAGGTGTTGACTGTTGTTGGCTTGAATTGTTCGATTTAGATTGAATTGAATTCAATGTTTTTTTTTTTTGTAACGCCTCTCTAGTTATCTTTTTTTTGGGTAACATGAATGTAATTTAAAATAATCTCTTTATTATAATAATAATATTATGACATATTTACTGTCACCATGAAAGTTCACAGATATCGCATTGACAGTGTGTACTGTGTACTATTCGGCACAGTGACTAAATTGATCAAATGAATGTAAATAATAAAACAATAAGTGGTCGTTGTCAAGCGATTTCTCCGCCTACTGTAACTCCGGAGATCATTATGCGATTAGTGAGGGAAACGACTTGAGTACTCTTAGACTATCAAGTACTTGAGACAATGTCTGGGGAAGTAGAGCGCCCGTCCCGGCCAAATTCTCTTTTGTTGGAGGCACATCCACCCGAGCGTGAACCGCTGCGTTTTGATGTACAGCTCGTGGGAGCACCGCCAGAAGTCGAACAACTAGTAAATAACATTAAACAAGTTGCCGAGGATTTCCTCTACCATTGGAAAACTTTCCCGATCGGTGAGCGCTTTTTGGTATCGTGAAAAGACTTCAAAAGTGCATAATGTATTCAAAATACGATTTGAAACATGATTCCAAATCTTATGTAACAATTTATTTTGCTTTCCCATAAATCATATGAAGTATCAAGAAAAAACTGTTTATTTAATTTTCACTCAACCAAGAGGATATTTGAGTACATCAAAAATATTCCTTTAAGAATATAAGTATCATCATTTTATAAAACTTGATTTTAACTACAATTTTTATAAGCATGTATCATATCATTGCAAACACTACACTAGTTTGACAAACTACAAAAGTAGTAATTTTTTGTAAAATAAAATGTTTATGTGTTCATCTTAACCAAAAAATAATGAAAAGTTTTAGATTATTTTCTTAAAACAGTTAAATACTCTATAAGTTTTTAATTATTAATACTAAAAGAATTTTTTTAGGTAAGTTCTTACATATATAAAAATTTAAAGATTCAGATAAGTTGGAGGAAAAGAAATTGCAAAGCTTTGATGTAAATTTACTTTTGTTATTTGTTTGTTGATTCCTAAAAAATTCTACAGTTCTCCCGCAATCACAATTCTCTGGTGCTGGTAACAAACCCTCCGATATAATAATAGCACCACCGTGTGATGAGCTTGATGCTGCTGCTTTGGATGCTGGTGTGGAGCCACTTCCTCTCTCCACGAAACAACTTCATGCTATTCGGGATAAAGGGTGAGTTAACAATAAATTGCCTGTTTCCTGCATTTTTTAGTTATTCTTAATCAGTAAGCACTCATGCACATTACACTTAAGGATTCGGCATCACTTGCAAATGCCCTCTTGATTGTGATATAAATAGCCATAAACAATTAAGATTTCCAGACCCACATATTTCCAGCCTGGACTTAAATATTTGATGAAAGCTACAAAACCAGATACAGGTTGCTTCTGGAACTTTAAATTAAATTTTCATGGTGAAAGATGTTTATGGGAACATAGATGTGTAGGTAGGTTTTTTTTTATATAGTAAATGGCTTGTTTATAATACAAAAAAACAAAAACAAGTGTATTCACAGCAGAGCCATGCATCTTCAATTTCAAGGCTTTAATTATTAATACTAAAAGAATTTATTAAGGCTTTTTTTTAAAGAATAAGGTCTGAATTTGGCATAATTGCTATAAGTGGCAATCCTACCAAATGAGGAGATAATAGGAAATACTCCTTTATTAAGTAGTGTTAGAGAACTATTTTAGGCTGTATGGGAAAGGTAAATGAAAATCCTACTTCCGTCTACCCATACTTCTGTACCTATAAATGTATTTATAAATTTAATTCTGTAATTATAAATTTATTGTCTGTCTGTTACGCTTTCATGGCTAAATCGATTTTCATGTAATTTTCATTAAAGGGGAACTTGTATCTTGTCAAAGTATAAGTTATTAATTATTAATACTAAAAGAATTTTTTTAGGTAAGTTGTTATTTATATAAAAATTTAAAGATTCAGATAAGTTGGAGGAAAAGAAACGCCACAGTTTTACAGTGGTAGAGCCACATGCAGGTAACTGGTGGCCCACACACCCTCCTCCCCCAATTATGGGGAAGGGGGACACTCTAAGGGAGTCAACGCATCTGCTAAGCCTCTGGTATTGAGGGTGTTCATGGGCGGCGGTAATCACTTACCATCACATGAGCCACCTGCACATTTGCCTCCCTTTTCCTATATAAAAAAAACTATGACAAAGTGAAAGGAACATATTTTAATCCAAAGTATACACTTATCAAGAAAATTCCAACAAAAATCAATTTGCCATATACAAGGCACGCTGCCTGGTCAAGGCTGGCAACAATTAGTAATATTATTATGAAAGTTCTGTTTTTGTTATCTATACAACTAAATATGTTGTTTTTTGTTACGTAAGTTATCAATCAAAACAGAATATTGTTTGCAGTGTCATAGAAAATCCTATGTCATATTGTAAGAAACTGCCAGTTCACAATTTCTTTTTGTTTTTAGGCTTTTTTACCTAAAAAAAAAAATGGAAGTATTATAGGATCACTTTACTGTCAATCCTACAAACCGTTAGTCTGTAATGGCCCTTTTTCTATAATGAGTGAAGGTATCAAGTTAAAATTAATGTCAAATACATAGGTCTATAGCCCCTTGGAAGTCTAAAAAATGCTTCATATACATGACATTAAAATATGTCCATTCATGACATTTATTTTGTTATTCACAAGTAAATCAATAACTTAAGGGTACATCCATTTGATCTAAATTAATGTAATTTGGCAAGAAGTAGTAGGCAAGCCTTACAGCCAATAATAGAAATAATCCGAAAATAGTTAATTTATAGAAAAAATGTTTACGATTTATAGTTAATTTATTTAAGGATTACAAACATATAATCCTAGTTGGAGAATTGATGGTCCCATATATTGATGTATGGAGTCTGAAATTTCGTTTCGCCTGTAAAGTTTATTGTTTGTCCTACAATTGATTTATCTTTTTGTCAGAGAAATCTTTAGCACTTTCATAGTTGTGTAGGTAATATTAATAATTTTGAAGTAGCTGCCCTTTCTTCCCGTGGATGTCGTAAGAGGCGACTAAGGGAAACAGCCTTGAATATCGTTATGGCAACCGATAGATGGCGGGATAAAAATATCAGACCAAAATAATCAGACCGAAGATGGGCAGCAACGTCTGAGGTGCTTGTCGCCAATCCGCTTGCCTAGCGTGGCGATTATCTGAAATCCTCCCTATGGAATAGGCATACGTCGTGCAGTGGACTTTAATAGGACGATATGTATGTATGTATATGTAAATAGCTGGTCAGTTACTTAATTGTACAGAACCCACGGGGGTCGTGTGAGACTCGCACATGTGTTGATTTTTGTGATCGTCGTAACACATGCACCAAGAGCAATAGTTAACTGACACATCCTATATTGTATGTGATTAAATTAAAGAGAAAAAAAAAAGAGAAAAAATGTTTTTAAAATTTCAACTGACACGGGCGGATGCGAACCCGCGACCTCTGACGATCCGTGGCCTGTATTGTAGTTATCATTTTATAATAATAATATCTCAGTATCAGCGTAAAGATATATTTTTCTACATTTTTATCTTACGGCTTTAGAGTTTATAATTTCTTGCTATAATAACTACCATATTAAAAGGTCTGTGAACGGCGTGGTCAGAATATCGATTACGTCGCTCCCCTTTTACTGTGTAATGTTCCTTTGTGATAAAAGGAAATACCAGCTAATCAGGGACAGTTTGCAGCTATTCAAGCCTTTCAGTGCATCCTATTGATTTTTTGATCATCGCTATATGGCATTTATCATTGATATACGCTGGGTAACATTTATTCATGTTAATAAGTTAATAAATAATAATAAATAAACATATACAGAGAAAGGAACAACATAACACACATTGCGCTGTTCCCAAAATAAGTAGTCAAACTACTTTTGTTATGGAATCAGAAAAAAAGAAAGTACCACATACACCTAGAACCGGGAAAATGTAGAAAAAGTAGTTTTTCGGTATTGACCCGTCCGGGAATCGAACCTTGGAGTTGGCGACACAATAAAATCCGGTGTGTACGCCACTCGTCCACGGAGTCAAATATTAGTAAAATGGCAATTAAATGATATTCTATTTACTCAGTCTGGCTGCATATAGTGTTACTCTTGTCATCCATCCAGGGTTTTGTTTGCCTACGTACTTTCATCGATAGTTAGGTTACACTTTACCCTTCTCCCCCTTTATTATATACGAATTCATATATTATACGACACTAAATAAATATTATCCTCTACACCAAAATTGTTATGTTCTAATAAACTTACGGCAACTTTCTTGTGCCAAACAACGTCTCCTTTTTGTCTTTCTAAAAAATCTAATATCCTGTATAGGATAGTTTCTTTGTAGACCTGTAAAAAGGAAAATCTGACATAATTGCCATTCTCGGCCCACTATTTCAGATACCATAGATGCCGCTGCCCGTTAACGATGTGCCGCCATTTATCGGAAGCTGTTGAGAATTTAAATACTTTCACCTTAGTAACTTTTTGATATAATTACGGGAAGGAAAGTATTGGCAGATACTTTTGACGATGTCACTCAAAAAAAGCCCAATAACCCGGTGAAAAATTAATTAAATTAAATTTGTCATCAATTTAATCGTTAAATTAAATACTAGGGAAAGCAGTGGCAGGTTCTTTTGGAAAATTCGCACAAAAAGCGCTGTTCACAAATAAATTAAATTAAGCAATTTTATTGATTTTAAAGCATATTTATGCTGAACTTTTATGTTTTTTCTCTTTAATTTAATAAAATAAAATTAAATTTGTCTTTAATTTAATTATAAAATAAATAAATGTCTTCACGCAATTCCCAATACAGGGGTAGACAGAGGTCTAGTGTAGACAATTAAGTCCCTTCGACCCACCTTCCACCGAAGATATTTTCGGGACAACGTGACAGGCGGTGAGTCCGTCGCCATCTTTATGTGCAAGCCCACGATACAATTCGTACAAAAGTTTTTTTTTTTTAAACCCATTGGTACCCTGGCGATCGAACTCGGGTCTCTCTAAATTCCGACCACCCAACCACTCGGCTATCGTGACTATAATTTAAAATTAAATCGTGACTATAATTTATGTCTAAAATTTTGAAAAAAAAATATTGTTGAATTAAATACTACTCTTTTTTATCTGTTACATCTTGAATGTGCCTTTCGTAGTCGACTTATTTTTGTGAAGGATATTAAATATCAGCCGGCTAAGCTCTCTACCGCATTCATAAGTATTCTATGCTTATTAGTGTTACATAGTCGTGAAACAATGGTTTGCGCCGTGGACAAAGAGCCGGCCGGCTCGCTTTACACAAGCACTTTGTGCCAGTTAACGTCAATTAACGTTTTCACTTAAACAATGGTGTTATGCTATGATTAATTAGCATTACTGTTGATCGGTTTTTAAGCAGTTACTTAGATATAAAGATAGGGGCAACATTACATACATCGCTGATCTAAAAGTAGTTTAAACATTTGCGTTTTGGAAACGGAAACAACGAAGTTACCATATACAATGTAGAAAAAGTGGTTTACATTAAATATTCCGGGAATCGAACCTCGGGCCTTAGAGCTGGCGACACCATGAACACCAGACTGTACACCACTCGTCCTCCGAGGTCGTCTTTACTTATACATCATTAATTGAAAAAAAATTGTTGAATTAAATACTACTCTTTTTATCTGTTACATCTTGAATGTGCCTTTCGTAGTCGACTTATTTTTGTGAAGGATATTAAATATCAGTCGGCTAAGCTCTCTACCGCATTCATAAGTATTCTATGCTTATTAGTGTTACATAGTCGTGAAACAATGGTTTGCGCCGTGGACAAAGAGCCGGCCGGTTCGCTTTACACAAGCACTTTGTGCCAGTTAACGTCAATTAACGTTTTCACTTAAACAATGGTGTTATGCTATGATTAATTAGCATTACTTTTGATCGGTTTTTAAGCAGTTACTTAGATATAAAGATAGGGGCAACATTACATACATCGCTGATCTAAAAGTAGTTTAAACATTTGCGTTTTGGAAACGGAAACAACGAAGTTACCATATACAATGTAGAAAAGTGGTTTACATTAAATATTCCGGGAATCGAACCTTGGAGTTGGCGACACAATAAAATCCGGTGTTTACGCCACTGTCCACGGAGTCAAATATTAGTAAAATGGCAATTAAATGATATTCTATTTACTCAGTCTGGCTGCATATAGTGTTACTCTTGTCATCCATCCAGGGTTTTGTTTGCCTACGTACTTTCATCGATAGTTAGGTTACACTTTACCTTTCTCCCCTTTATTGTATACGAATTCATATATTATACGACACTAAATAAATATTATCCTCTACACCAAAATTGTTATGTTCTAATAAACTTACGGCAACTTTCTTGTGCCAAACAACGTCTCCTTTTTGTCTTTCTAAAAATCTAATATCCTGTATAGGATAGTTTTGTAGACCGCAGACCTGTAAAAGGAAAATCTGACATAATTGCCATTCTCGGCCCACTATTTCAGATACCATAGATGCCGCTGCCCGTTAACGATGTGCCGCCATTTATCGGAAGCTGTTGAGAATTTAAATACTTTCTCCTTAGTAACTTTTTGATATAATTACGGAACGAAAGTATTGGCAGATACTTTGACGATGTCACTCAAAAGCCCAATAATCCGGTGAAAATTAATTAAATTAAATTTGTCTTTAATTTAATAAAATAAAATTAAATTTGTCTTTAATTTAATAAAATAAAATTAAATTTGTCTTTAATTTAATAAAATAAAATTAAATTTGTCTTTAATTTAATAAAATAAAATTAAATTTGTCTTTAATTTAATAAAATAAAATTAAATTTGTCTTTAATTTAATAAAATAAAATTAAATTTGTCTTTAATTTAATAAAATAAAATTAAATTTGTCTTTAATTTAATTATAAAATAAATAAATGTAAAAAGAAACAATAAGAAAGTTATTCTTTAGTGTTATTCGGAACGTATTTGGCGCCAATTTTCAATTCCATTCCCATATGTAGCATGACCTATTTTGACCGTAGTTGCTCCTTACTTCTAGGTCCTTGTGTATAATATTTTATCTTTTTCCGCATAGCTCTCGTAGGTTCATTTTATGAGTATTTTTTCGTTAAATAAAATAGATCATTGTTTATCAAGGCATGATGTTTATTGTGTTAGATGCCTACTTGTAACTTGCCATTTGGAAAAAAAAATTAATAATATAATTGTACTAGTCATAACACTCTGTATCATTATTCCTATTTTATTTTTTCTGTACTATATGTTTCTTATTCCTTTTTAATCGCAATAAAAAGTTGAATGTCTAATATAACAAGATGTGATTATAGTATAGATATAATTTGTGAACCTATTCTTTTCTACTATTACATAAAACAAATTCAAAATGGTTTCTTCATAAAGCCCGAGGTAGTGAAATATTTTAGACTTTTGCAGACCTCCACTTAGTTTGCTCCTTTCGCTGTCCTGATATTTGTAATTTGTAATTAGGGAGTTCGAGGTCCCATCACGTCACTTCCCTGGGCAGAGCCATGTATGGCGAGTGGCTGGTTGGCTTCAGCGGGGTCGGGCGCGCGCTAGAGAGGAGCTGTATTGCCACGTGGCGAGAGCAGTGGCGCTACTGGTGGTGGTGGCAAGAGACCGTCTACTCAGAGATGAGCCCTTGTCCGTGATAGCAGGGGGGAAGGCTTTACTGCAAGGGCTGCATAGGTATGTAGTAAATTTTGTAACTTCAGATCATTGTAGTAATTGTCGAGGAACGTTTGCCAAAACGCATAGTACTATGATGCATGTTTTTCCACAGGAAACATATGATAACTAGTTGTGATCTGGCCATATAATATATTTTATTTATTCTATCATCTACTTACAGATTATTGGATCTGTTAATTGGCATGCCTTCGCTAGAAGCTCGCGATCTTGAGAAGAAAATACGTGAAGAAAGATCTAGATATCTGGTAGCAGAACTTATATGTAAGGTAAGATAAAAATTCTCGATTAATAATTTTTATCTGTAATTATTTATACGATAGCCGAGTGGTTGGGTGGTCGGAATTTCGAGTCAATAGACGTGAGTTCGATCTCCAGATGGCAGGTTTTTCAAAAACTTATGTACGGTTCATATCGTTGGCTTGGACATAAAGACGGCGACGGGCTCACCACCTGTCACGTTGTCCGAAAATATCTTCGGTGGAAGGTGGGTCGAAGGGACTTAATTGTCTAGACTAGACCTCTGTCTACCCCTGTATTGGTTATTGCGTGAAGATAATCATTTATACCTTATACGACCTTAATCTATTAAAACAGAGTATATACAAATATTTATCTGTCCGTGTATATGTTTGCATAAATATATTGTACCGTTGACACTAACACCTCGATACGCTCACAACCTGTCACGTTCTCCCAAATAAATCATTAAAGACGGTCGATAGGTAATTGTGTAGACCTCTACCTACCTACCTGGCTTGAAACGTAATTATTTCCTTTGCGAAGCCGGAACATCGGGAGGATATAACGGCCCTGGCGGCGTGGGTGAGCCGCGCGATGCGTCGCGCCGCTTCCGAGAAGACGGACGGGCGCGACGCGCTTCGCCCAGCGCCCCGCGTGCCCTGCCTCTACAGCACCCCGCAGCGGACGCAGGTCAGGTCGCGCATTCGAATATTCATCATCCAGTAGGATGAAAAGTTTATGTTTAGGTTTAAATGTCACGATGGTAGAGAGATTCGGTGATCGGAGTTTTGATTTAAGAGATCCGAGTTCGATCTGCAAGAGGTAGGTGCGATTTTACCAAAACTTGGTAAAAACTCATTTGTGATGTACGACTTATAAAGATGGCGACGGCTCGCCACCTGTTACGTTGTACCAAAAATATCTTCGGTGGAAGGTGGGTCGAAGTACTTAGACAATTAAGTACTTAGACCTCTGTCTACCCCTGTATCGGGAATGATGTGAAGATATTCATTTATTATTGTTTTAAATGTAAAAAAAGAAACAATAAGAAAGTTATTCTTTAGTGTTATTCGGAACGTATTTGGCGCCAATTTTCAATTCCATTCCCATATGTAGCATGACCTATTTTGACCGTAGTTGCTCCTTACTTCTAGGTCCTTGTGTATAATATTTTATCTTTTTCCGCATAGCTCTCGTAGGTTCATTTTATTAGTATTTTTTCGTTAAATAAAATAGATCATTGTTTATCAAGGCATGATGTTTATTGTGTTAGATGCCTACTTGTAACTTGCCATTTGGAAAAAAAAAATTAATAATACAATTGTACTAGTCATAACACTCTGTATCATTATTCCTATTTTATTTTTTCTGTACTATATGTTTCTTATTCCTTTTTAATCGCAATAAAAAGTTGAATGTCTAATATAACAAGATGTGATTATAGTATAGATATAATTTGTGAACCTATTCTTTTCTACTATTACATAAAACAAATTCAAAATGGTTTCTTCATAAAGCCCGAGGTAGTGAAATATTTTAGACTTTTGCAGACCTCCACTTAGTTTGCTCCTTTCGCTGTCCTGATATTTGTAATTTGTAATTAGGGAGTTCGAGGTCCCATCACGTCACTTCCCTGGGCAGAGCCATGTATGGCGAGTGGCTGGTTGGCTTCAGCGGGGTCGGGCGCGCGCTAGAGAGGAGTTGTATTGCCACGTGGCGAGAGCAGTGGCGCTACTGGTGGTGGTGGCAAGAGACCGTCTACTCAGAGATGAGCCCTTGTCCGTGATAGCAGGGGGGAAGGCTTTACTGCAAGGGCTGCATAGGTATGTAGTAAATTTTGTAACTTCAGATCATTGTAGTAATTGTCGAGGAACGTTTGCCAAAACGCATAGTACTATGATGCATGTTTTTCCACAGGGAACATATGATAACTAGTTGTGATCTGGCCATATAATATATTTTATTTATTCTATCATCTACTTACAGATTATTGATCTGTTAATTGGCATGCCTTCGCTAGAAGCTCGCGATCTTGAGAAGAAAATACGTGAAGAAAGATCTAGATATCTGGTAGCAGAACTTATATGTAAGGTAAGATAAAAATTCTCGATTAATAATTTTTATCTGTAATTATTTATACGATAGCCGAGTCTAATTGAGGTACCCAGCGCGTTTTGGGACACGCGCTTGAATGAGCTTTCTCATTAGAACTCTAATCCCCTTTAATTGGTTGAGTTGGAGGGGAAATATATAATGACAGTCACGATAGTCGAGTGGTTGGGTGATCGGAATGTGAGTCATGAGACCCAAATTCGGTCCGCAATAGGTAATCTAATAACGTAACAATGAATTTTTTGAAAACTTTTATGCGGATTAGGTCGCTGTCTTGGACATAAAGCCGACTACAGGATCACCACCTCTCACATTGTCAAAAAATAAAATAAGTTATAATTTTTCTCTTTAATTTTATAAATAAATAAAATAAATATCTTCACACAATTCCCAATACAGGGGTAGACAGAGGTCTAGTATAGACAATTAAGTACTTAGACCTCTGTCTACCCCTGTATTGGGAATTGCGTGAAGATAATCATTTATACCTTATACGACCTTAATCTATTAAAACAGAGTATATACAAATATTTATCTTTTTCCGCATAGCTCTCGTAGGTTCATTTTATGAGTATTTTTTCGTTAAATAAAATAGATCATTGTTTATCAAGGCATGATGTTTATTGTGTTAGATGCCTACTTGTAACTTGCCATTTGGAAAAAAAAATTAATAATACAATTGTACTAGTCATAACACTCTGTATCATTATTCCTATTTTATTTTTCTGTACTATATGTTTCTTATTCCTTTTTAATCGCAATAAAAAGTTGAATGTCTAATATAACAAGATGTGATTATAGTATAGATATAATTTGTGAACCTATTCTTTTCTACTATTACATAAAACAAATTCAAAATGGTTTCTTCATAAAGCCCGAGGTAGTGAAATATTTTAGACTTTTGCAGACCTCCACTTAGTTTGCTCCTTTCGCTGTCCTGATATTTGTAATTTGTAATTAGGGAGTTCGAGGTCCCATCACGTCACTTCCCTGGGCAGAGCCATGTATGGCGAGTGGCTGGTTGGCTTCAGCGGGGTCGGGCGCGCGCTAGAGAGGAGCTGTATTGCCACGTGGCGAGAGCAGTGGCGCTACTGGTGGTGGTGGCAAGAGACCGTCTACTCAGAGATGAGCCCTTGTCCGTGATAGCAGGGGGGAAGGCTTTACTGCAAGGGCTGCATAGGTATGTAGTAAATTTTGTAACTTCAGATCATTGTAGTAATTGTCGAGGAACGTTTGCCAAAACGCATAGTACTATGATGCATGTTTTTCCACAGGAAACATATGATAACTAGTTGTGATCTGGCCATATAATATATTTTATTTATTCTATCATCTACTTACAGATTATTGGATCTGTTAATTGGCATGCCTTCGCTAGAAGCTCGCGATCTTGAGAAGAAAATACGTGAAGAAAGATCTAGATATCTGGTAGCAGAACTTATATGTAAGGTAAGATAAAAATTCTCGATTAATAATTTTTATCTGTAATTATTTATACGATAGCCGAGTGGTTGGGTGGTCGGAATTTCGAGTCAATAGACGTGAGTTCGATCTCCAGATGGCAGGTTTTTCAAAAACTTATGTACGGTTCATATCGTTGGCTTGGACATAAAGGCGGCGACGGCTCACCACCTGTCACGTTGTCCGAAAATATCTTCGGTGGAAGGTGGGTCGAAGGGACTTAATTGTCTAGACTAGACCTCTGTCTACCCCTGTATTGGTTATTGCGTGAAGATAATCATTTATACCTTATACGACCTTAATCTATTAAAACAGAGTATATACAAATATTTATCTGTCCGTGTATATGTTTGCATAAATATATTGTACCGTTGACACTAACACCTCGATACGCTCACAACCTGTCACGTTCTCCCAAATAAATCATTAAAGACGGTCGATAGGTAATTGTGTAGACCTCTACCTACCTACCTGGCTTGAAACGTAATTATTTCCTTGCGAAGCCGGAACATCGGGAGGATATAACGGCCCTGGCGGCGTGGGTGAGCCGCGCGATGCGTCGCGCCGCTTCCGAGAAGACGGACGGGCGCGACGCGCTTCGCCCAGCGCCCCGCGTGCCCTGCCTCTACAGCACCCCGCAGCGGACGCAGGTCAGGTCGCGCATTCGAATATTCATCATCCAGTAGGATGAAAAGTTTATGTTTAGGTTTAAATGTCACGATGGTAGAGTGATTCGGTGATCGGAGTTTTGATTTAAGAGATCCGAGTTCGATCTGCAACAGGTAGGTGCGATTTTACCAAAACTTGGTAAAAACTCATTTGTGATGTACGACTTATAAAGATGGCGACGGCTCGCCACCTGTTACGTTGTACCAAAAATATCTTCGGTGGAAGGTGGGTCGAAGTACTTAGACAATTAAGTACTTAGACCTCTGTCTACCCCTGTATTGGTTATTGCGTGAAGATAATCATTTATACCTTATACGACCTTAATCTATTAAAACAGAGTATATACAAATATTTATCTGTCCGTGTATATGTTTGCATAAA
This sequence comes from Sericinus montela, assembly GCA_029286605.1. Classification (NCBI taxonomy): domain Eukaryota; kingdom Metazoa; phylum Arthropoda; class Insecta; order Lepidoptera; family Papilionidae; genus Sericinus; species Sericinus montela. The sequence goes on along the minus strand of JAGSMR010000043.1, from coordinate 502,624 downwards.
TATATTGTACCGTTGACACTAACACCTCGATACGCTCACAACCTGTCACGTTCTCCCAAATAAATCATTAAAGACGGTCGATAGGTAATTGTGTAGACCTCTACCTACCTACCTGGCTTGAAACGTAATTATTTCCTTGCGAAGCCGGAACATCGGGAGGATATAACGGCCCTGGCGGCGTGGGTGAGCCGCGCGATGCGTCGCGCCGCTTCCGAGAAGACGGACGGGCGCGACGCGCTTCGCCCAGCGCCCCGCGTGCCCTGCCTCTACAGCACCCCGCAGCGGACGCAGGTCAGGTCGCGCATTCGAATATTCATCATCCAGTAGGATGAAAAGTTTATGTTTAGGTTTAAATGTCACGATGGTAGAGAGATTCGGTGATCGGAGTTTTGATTTAAGAGATCCGAGTTCGATCTGCAAGAGGTAGGTGCGATTTTACCAAAACTTGGTAAAAACTCATTTGTGATGTACGACTTATAAAGATGGCGACGGCTCGCCACCTGTTACGTTGTACCAAAAATATATTCGGTGGAAGGTGGGTCGAAGGGACTTAATTGTCTAGACTAGACCTCTGTCTACCCCTGTATTGGGAATTGCGTGAAGATATACATATAAATATATATATATATATATAGTATCGCGTTGTTTGTAGTTAAACTCCTTCGAAACGGCTTGATCGATTCTCTTGAAATTTTCTGTTCCTATTGAGTAGTCACGATAGCCGAGTGGTTGGGTGGTCGGAATTTCGAGTCAATAGACCTGAGTTCGATCTGCAAGAGGTAGGTGCGATTTTACCAAAACTTGGTAAAAACTCATTTGTGATGTACGACTTATAAAGATGGCGACGGCTCGCCACCTGTTACGTTGTACCAAAAATATATTCGGTGGAAGGTGGGTCGAAGGGACTTAATTGTCTAGACTCGGCCTCTGTCTACCCCTGTATTGGGAATTGCGTGAAGATATATATATATATATATATATATAGTATCGCGTTGTTTGTAGTTAAACTCCTTCGAAACGGCTTGATCGATTCTCTTGAAATTTTCTGTTCCTATTGAGTAGTCACGATAGGCGAGTGGTTGGGTGGTCGGAATTTCGAGTCAATAGACCCGAGTTCGATCCCCAGTTGGTAGGCTCGTACCAATGGGTTTTTCAAAAACTTATGTACGAATATCGTTGGATTGGACATAAAGGCGGCGACGGGCTTAATTGTCTAGACTCGGCCTCTGTCTACCCCTGTATTGGGAATTGCGTGAAGATATATATATATATATATATATATAGTATCGCGTTGTTTGTAGTTAAACTCCTTCGAAACGGCTTGATCGATTCTCTTGAAATTTTCTGTTCCTATTGAGTAGTCACGATAGGCGAGTGGTTTGGTGGTCGGAATTTCGAGTCAATAGACCCGAGTTCGATCCCCAGTTGGTAGGCTCGTACCAATGGGTTTTTCAAAACTTATGTACGAATATCGTTGGCTTGACATAAAGGCGGCGACGGGCTTAATTGTCTAGACTCGGCCTCTGTCTACCCCTGTATTGGGAATTGCGTGAAGATATATATATATATATATATATATACATATATATATATATATATAGATATATATATATATATATATAGTATCGCGGTGTTTGTAGTTAAACTCCTTCGAAACGGCTTGATCGATTCTCATGAAGTTTTCTGTTCCTATTGAGTAGTCACGATAGCCGAGTGGTTTGGTGGTCGGAATTTCGAGTCAATAGACCCGAGTTCGATCCCCAGTTGGTAGGCTCGTACCAATGGGTTTTTCAAAAACTTATGTACGAATATCGTTGGCTTGGACATAAAGGCGGCGACGGGCTCACCACCTGTCACGTTTTCCCGAAAATATCTTCGGTGAAAGGTGGGTCGAAGGGACTTAATTGTCTAGACTCGGCCTCTGTCTACCCCTGTATTGGGAATTGCGTGAAGATATTTTTTTTTTATTGAGTAGGTCTGAGAATCGGACAACATCTATTTTTCATCCTCTTAAATGTTATGTTCTTCTTCTTTACAGCCTATCAAGAGTCCACTGCCGAACATAGGTCTCCCCCAAACCTTTCCACAACGAACGGTCCGCAGCCACCTGCATCCATCGACTTCTCGCAACATTTTGCAAGTCGTCACTCCATCTCGAGAGCAAACGCATTTGTCTATACGAGGTTGCCACTTGAGAATCTCTCTTCCCCAACGGTTGTCAGTTCGTCGAGCTATGTAGCCATAATGTTATGTTGGTCCACCCAATTTTTTTAAAATTTTTAAATATTTTTTATTGTTTTTTTTTTCATGAAAAATACATACCATTCTAAATTTTCAACCTCTATTTTTTAAATGGCAAAACAACGTTTGCTGGGTCAGCTAGCATTATATAATTTATAATTGAGCTCAACATATCGACGCTGCGACGCAGGAGGTGCGCGCGGCGGCGCTGCGCGAGTACGTGTCGCGCGTGTGCGGCGCGGTGCTGGCCAGCGAGCCGCTGCGCGCGCTCGGCGCCGGCCTGCCCGACCTGCTCGCCGCGCAGCTGCGCGCGCACGTGCTGCTCGACAGGTACGCGGTTGACGTCTCTATGTCTATGTAAACAAGGTGTAAATTGCTTTGATTGTATGTATGTGGAGACAGGTACGCGGTTGTCTTCTCTATGTCTATGCGCACATGGTGTAAATTGCTTTGATTGTATGTATGTGGAGACAGCTGCGCCGTTGTCTTCTATGTCTATGCGCACATGGTGTAAATTGCTCTGATTGTATGTATGTGAGACAGGTACGCAGTTGTCTTCTCTATGTCTATTTAAACAAGGTGTAAATTGTTTTGATTGTATGTATGGAGACAGGTACGCGGTTGTCTTCTGGCGTCTATGCGCACATGGTGTAAATTGCTTTGATTGTATGTATGTTGAGACAGGTACGCGGTTGTCGTCTCTATGTCTATGCGCACATGGTAAATTGCTTTGATTGTATGTGGAGACAGGTACGCGGTTGTCTTCTGGCGTCTATGCGCACATGGTAAATTGCTTTGATTGTATGTGTGGAGACAGGTACGCGGTTGTCTTCTGGCGTCTATGCGCACATGGTAAATTGCTTTGATTGTGGCTGTATGTGGAGACAGGTACGCGGTTGTCTTCTGGCGTCTATGCGCACATGGTGTAAATTGCTCTGATTGTATGTATGTGGAGACAGGCACGCCGTTGGCTTCTATGTCTATGCGCACATGGTGTAAATTGCTCTGATTGTATGTATGGAGACAGGTACGCGGTTGTCGTCTCTATGTCTATCTAAACAAGGTGTAAATTGCTTTGATTGTATGTATGTGGAGACAGGTACGCGGTTGTCGTCTCTATGTCTATGCGCACATGGTGTAAATTGCTTTGATTGTATGTATGTGGAGACAGGTACGCGGTTGTCGTCTCTATTGTCTGTATACACAAGGTGTAAATTGCTTTGATTGTATTTATGTGGAGACAGGTACGCCGTTGTCGTCTCTATGTCTATTTAAACAAGGTGTAAATTGCTTTGATTGTATGTATGTGGAGACAGGTACGCCGTTGTCGTCTCTATGTCTATGTAAACAAGGTGTAAATTGCTTTGATTGTATGTATGTGGAGACAGGTACGCGGTTGTCGTCTCTACACCCCATGCGCACATGGTGTAAATTGCTCTGATTGTATGTATGTGGAGACAGCTGCGCCGTTGTCTTCTCTATGTCTATGGGCACATGGTGTAAATTGCTCTGATTGTATGTATGTGGAGACAGGTACGCGGTTGTCGTCTCTACACCCCATGCGCACATGGTGTAAATTGCTCTGATTGTATGTATGTGGAGACAGGTACGCCGTTGGCTTCTCTATGTCTATGCGCACATGGTGTAAATTGCTTTGATTGTATGTATGTGGAGACAGGTACGCGGTTGTCGTCTCTATTGTCTGTATACACAAGGTGTAAATTGCTTTGATTGTATGTATGTTGAGACAGGTACGCCGTTGTCGTCTCTATGTCTATGTAAACAAGGTGTAAATTGCTTTGATTGTATGTATGTGGAGACAGGTACGCGGTTGTCTCTATGTCTATGTAAACAAGGTGTAAATTGTTTTGATTGTATGTGGAGACAGGCACGCCGTTGGCTTCTATGTCTATGCACATGGTGTAAATTGTTTTGATTGTATGTGTATGTGGAGACAGGCACGCGGTTGTCTTCTCTATGTCTATGCGCACATGGTGTAAATTGCTTTGATTGTATGTATGTGGAGACAGCTGCGCCGTTGTCTTCTCTATGTCTATGGGCACATGGTGTAAATTGCTCTGATTGTATGTATGTGGAGACAAGTACGCCGTTGTCTTCTCTATGTCTATGCCCACATGGTGTAAATTGCTTTGATTGTATGTATGTGGAGACAGGTACGCCTTTGTCGTCTCTATGTCTATGCCCACATGGTGTAAATTGCTTTGATTGTATGTATGTGGAGACAGGTACGCGGTTGTCTTCTCTACACCCCAAAATTGCTTTGATTGTATGTATGTGGAGACAAGTACGCCGTTGTCTTCTATGTCTATGCGCACATGGTAAATTGCTCTGATTGTATGTATGTGGAGACAAGTACGCCGTTGTCTTCTCTATGTCTATGCCCACATGGTGTAAATTGCTTTGATTGTATGTATGTGGAGACAGGTACGCCGTTGGCTTCTCTATGTCTATGCGCACATGGTGTAAATTGCTTTGATTGTATGTATGGAGACAGGTACGCGGTTGTCTTCTCTATGTCTATGTAAACAAGGTGTAAATTGCTTGATTGTATGTATGGAGACAGGTACGCGGTTGTCGTCTCTATGTCTATGTAAACAAGGTGTAAATTGCTCTGATTGTATGTATGGAGACAGGTACGCGGTTGTCGTCTCTATGTCTATGTAAACAAGGTGTAAATTGCTCTGATTGTATGTATGGAGACAGGTACGCCGTTGGCTTCTCTATGTCTATGCGCACATGGTAAATTGCTTTGATTGTATGTATGGAGACAGGTACGCCGTTGTCTTCTATGTCTATGCGCACATGGTGTAAATTGCTCTGATTGTATGTATGGAGACAGGTACGCGGTTGTCGTCTCTATGTCTATGCGCACATGGTGTAAGTGCTTTGATTGTATGTATGGAGACAGGTACGCCGTTGGCTTCTATGTCTATGCGCACATGGTAAATTGCTTTGATTGTATGTATGGAGACAGGTACGCGGTTGTCGTCTCTATGTCTATGCGCACATGGTGTAAGTGCTTTGATTGTATGTATGTGGAGACAGGCACGCCGTTGGCTTCTCTATGTCTATGCGCACATGGTAAATTGCTTTGATTGTATGTATGGAGACAGGTACGCCGTTGGCTTCTCTATGTCTATGTAAACAAGGTGTAAATTGCTTGATTGTATGTATGGAGACAGGTACGCGGTTGTCGTCTCTATGTCTATGTAAACAAGGTGTAAATTGCTTTGATTGTATGTATGTGAGACAGGTACGCCGTTGTCGTCTCTATTGTCTGTATACACAAGGTGTAAATTGCTTGATTGTATGTATGTGAGACAGGTACGCCGTTGGCTTCTATGTCTATGCGCACATGGTAAATTGCTTTGATTGTATGTATGGAGACAGGTACGCGGTTGTCGTCTCTATGTCTATGGGCACATGGTGTAAATTGCTCTGATTGTATGTATGTGGAGACAGGTACGCGGTTGTCTTCTCTATGTCTATGCGCACATGGTGTAAGTGCTTTGATTGTATGTATGTGGAGACAGGCACGCCGTTGGCTTCTATGTCTATGCGCACATGGTAAATTGCTTTGATTGTATGTATGTGGAGACAGGCACGCCGTTGGCTTCTATGTCTATGCGCACATGGTGTAAATTGCTCTGATTGTATGTATGGAGACAGGTACGCCGTTGTCTTCTATGTCTATGCGCACATGGTGTAAGTGCTTTGATTGTATGTATGTGAGACAGGTACGCCGTTGTCGTCTCTATTGTCTGTATACACAAGGTGTAAATTGCTTGATTGTATGTATGTGAGACAGGTACGCCGTTGTCTTCTCTATGTCTATGCCCACATGGTGTAAATTGCTTTGATTGTATGTATGTGGAGACAGGTACGCCGTTGGCTTCTCTATGTCTATGCGCACATGGTGTAAATTGCTTTGATTGTATGTATGTGGAGACAGGCACGCCGTTGGCTTCTATGTCTATGCGCACATGGTAAATTGCTTTGATTGTATGTATGTGGAGACAGGTACGCCGTTGGCTTCTCTATGTCTATGCGCACATGGTGTAAATTGCTTTGATTGTATGTATGTGGATTTTTTTTTAGTGATTTTCAAATGAGTCCTAGAAGTCGACGACGACCTCCGTGCTCGAGTGACGTATACTCGTTTTCAAGATGTCGCTAGCTCCGGGTTCCCGATTCGACTCCCCGAAGAATCAATATAGAAAACCACTTTTTCTATGTTCTCACGGGCGTTCGTTGTTGGTAATACCATAACACAACAGCACTTAATTTGCCTTCACAGCAATGTATGTGGTGTTGTCTTTTATATTTTTTTTATTGCTGTGAGATGACTGTGGAATATGGTGTATAGCTTAATGTTAGTAATTAACTTTAGTCTTCTAAACACAGATAGAATCATCATCTAGAAAAGTAACGAATGAATTCGTATCGTCACGAAAAATTTTTCTCCATTGTTTTAGAGCGAAAGAAGGTGTCCATCGTAAGCTGGAAGCGGGGCTCGCTACGGCTGAGGCACGAATTTGCGCTTCACATCCGATATTGTCCCGCGCGGACGCCTGGCGCAAAGAGAAGCTCGCGATCGCCGCGCAGAGACTGAAGAGCGAATTAAGCTGGGCGCCATTTGAGGACGCGGCGGCGGCCATGCAAGCGCAGAAGTTACAGCAGCACCGCTACTTCCTGCTGAGAGACCTTGCCTTTTTAAGAGATCGGGAACCCTTACTGCTAAAGGTATTTGATAGATGATATCTTAATTAATTTCATGTTTTGAAATATTTTAGCCCTTTTTCCAGTTGCTATTTTCATCGTTTCAATGATCGTGTTAATTGCAGGAGCTTCGCGCTGCGAAGACACCGACGCGCGAGTTCACTTGGGCAACACGCACCTGGCTGCCGCGCAACTGGTCCGTGGTGCGGCACTTCCGCGGCCGCGGCGAGCGCATCCCCACCGTCATCAGCTCGCGGGCCACCTCCATCGTCACGCCGCGCTCCGACCCCTCGCAGCCCGTGTTCCTCGTGCACCGCGAGCGCCTGCGCACCAGCAGCACGCGCTGGCCCGCCTGGCGCCTGCTCAACAGCTCACAGGTGCGCCGGCCCGCCCGGCGCCTGCTCAACTTGGCTCACAGGTGCGTGCGCCGGCCCGCCTGGCGCCTGCTCAACTTGGCTCACAGGTGCGTGCGCTGGCCCGCCTGGCGCCCGCTCAACTTGGCTCAGGTGCGTGCGCTGGCCCGCCTGGCGCCTGCTCAACTTGGCTCACAGGTGCGTGCGCCGGCCCGCCTGGCGCCTGCTCAACTTGGCTCACAGGTGCGTGTGCCTGCGCACCAGCAGCACGCGCCGGCCCGACTGGCGTC
>JAGSMR010000043.1:200000-487500 GCA_029286605.1 Sericinus montela | reverse complement strand
GCTGGAGCCCGCCGACTGGCACGCGCTCGCCGCCAACACGCTCGTCGAGGTCTGTCGTCTATCGATTGTCAGATGACTTTAATGTGTTACAATTTAAAAAAAATTACATTTAATGACAGTTTTTTTTTTAATTTAAAATTAGAACTCCTATTGCACTACCTACGTAGTTAACTTTGCCTTCACGCTAAAGGTTGCCTGGAAGAGATCGCTATGAAGCGATAGTAAGGCCGACAAATTGTGCATTTCATAAAATTTTGTATACTTTGTCACTTTTGTTCATACTAATTGTGGTGGACAGTAAAAGTATTATCATTTATTCATTCGTTAATTTTTTTTAAATAAATAAATACTATATAGGTAGGGACAACATAACATACATTGCTCCGATCCCAATGTAAGATGCTATAGCACTTGAGGTATGGGAATCGGAAACAACGAAGGCACCACAAACACCCAGACCTGAAAAAATGTAAATAGAGCGGTTTTTCTACATTTACCCGTCCGGGAATCGAACACAGGACCTCGAGATGGCGACACCTTGAACACCAGAGTTTACGCCACTCGTCCACGCTGGTCGTCATTCATTCATTCATTCATTCGAATTAGTTATATGATTTTATTGACTGTGGTGACATCTATGTCTCCACATAAGAAGCTCGCTAGTGGCGGATTCAGGAAACACATCGACGTCCTACATCGCGCTATCGAAGTTCGCACGGTTGCACGAATATATATGATTACCAATAACGCACACTGCGGAGGAGACGTCCTCCCCAGGTCGCGATCACCCGACCTGGCGGGTAGCTACCCTTTTCCTGCATCACATCATCCGCTACATCGACAAATAAGTAATGTAATACCTTGCGTTGGACAGGTGTTCGATGCGGAGATCCTGGTGGCGCTGGGGGAGGGCGAGGCGCGCCTGCCGCTGGAGGGCGGCGAGGGCGGCGAGGGCGCGCGGGGCTGGGCGGCGCGCTGCGGCCGCGAGCGCGCGCCGCCCGACGTGCTCGCCGAGCGCGACGACTGGCGGCGAGCGCCCGGTGCGTGCCGCGACCGCCTGCTCGCTCCGGACGACGTGACGTCGCCGCGCGACCGATAGATGGCGGGATAGTCATCTTCAAAAATATCAAATAAAAAAATATCTTCACGCAATTCCCAATACAGGCGGCAGACAGAGGTCGAGTCCAGACAATTAAGTCCCTTCGACCCGCCTTCCGCCGAAGATATTTTCGGGACAACGTGAACGTCCAAGCCAACGATATTCGTACATAAGTTTTTAAAAACCCATTGGTACGAACCTACCAACTGGGGATCGAACTCGGATCTATTGACTCGAAATTCCGACCACCCAATCACTCGGCTATCGTGACTCTATCTATTAAAAATATCAGACCGAAGATTAATATAAATGTTTTTAATCAAGTCATGACCGTGTGGTAACGGTGTAAGAATATTGCCACTCCCTTTCTTCTTGTGGGTATTGTAAGAGGCGACTGAGGGAAACAGCCTTCAATAATATTATGGCAACCGATAGGTGGCAGGATAATCACTTTCAAAAATATCAGACCAAGATGGGCAGCAGCATCTGACGTGCTAGTGGTCTGGTACTGCGATCGCCAATCTGCTTGCCAAGCGTGGCGATTACGGCACATCCTCCTTATGGGAGGAGGAGGGAGGGAGAATGAGGCGTACGTCCTGCAGTGGACTTTAAAATACCGATATGTATGTATGTATACGAAGGATTTTTAACCCTGCAACAATGTTAATATAACTACCATCTTACGATTAGCCATTGCCTACTGCGAGTCATGATAAGAGTTCCTCAGAATCCTAAGTCCACAGCTCTTAAATGGTAGATGTGGCTAATGGGATCACTTTCAAACCAAAAAGGCACTTAAGGACTGATTAAAAAACTATTTGACTTAAACATTTTGAATTTATTTTTTGATAAAACGCTATAACTGTGAAATCTATATGAAACACAAAAGTGTTGTCTTTTCAGATAAGTAGACATGTTAGTTTGCGCAGGCGCAGGCGCGGGCGCGCGGGGCGAGTGGGGCGAGTGGGGCGGCAGCGCGGCGCCGCGGGTGCGCGCGCCGGCGCTGGACGCGGCCGCATTCAGCCCGCGCGCGCCGCCGCAGCCGCCCGTGCCGCACCCCGCGCTCGTCGCGCTCGTGCTGCACAACCGGTGCGCCGCGCCGCCTCTCCGCCCCGCCTACACACACATATAGATAGATACATAGATAGGGACAACATCACATACATTGCTCCGATCCCAATGTAAGATGCTAAAGCACTTTAGGTGTGGGAATCGGAAACAGCGAAGGCACCACAAACACCCAGACCCGACAAAATGTAGAAAAAGTGATTTTTCTACATTGACCCCACCGAGAATCGAACCCGGGACCTCGAGATGGCGACCCCTTGAAAACCGTTGTTTACGCCACTCATCCACAGACATTAAAGGTTGATATATATATATATATATATATATATATATATATATATATATATATATATATATATATATATATATATATATCGTTGGTTTGGTCGAACTCGGGTCTCGACTCAAAATTCCGATCACCCAACCACTCGGCTATCGTGACTTCTAAATATTTATTAATTACTAAATTTCATAGAAAATATCTTATATTAGTATAAAGGATCTTATTTCGGACAACGTTACAGCTGGTGACCACTGTTGTCGTCTTCATAAGTTTCGATAATGAATTTAAAAAACTCATTGATACTAGTCATCATCTTGCGAATTGAATTCTCGTCTTTTGATTGGAATTCCGATTATTTACTCAACCACTTCCTACTGCTCTAATTAGTAAGTCTAGTTAGTAGTAATAAATAAATAAATATCTTCACGCAATTTCCAATACAGGGGTAGACAGAGGTCTAGTCCAGACAATTAAGTCAGACCTTATTTCACCGAAGATATTTTCGGGACAACGTGACAGGTGGTGAGACCGTCGCCATCTTTGTGTCCAAGCCAATGTGATAAATCGTTAATAAAAACCATTGGTACGAGTCTGCCACCCAGGATCGAACTCGGGTCTCTTGATTCGAAATTCCGACCACTCAACCATTCGCCCATCGTGACATATTTATTTATTTTCTGCTTTATATCTGTATATTTTCAAAAAATGCTTCACAGAGACAACAAATATATTTCTGTATTTAAATAAATAAGTTCCCTCATGTTATGTACCACAATTGTATAAATTTTGTGTGCTTTTATTATTTGTTTCCTTCACGAATTGTAATGTAACAATGCTTGCAATCTCATATGAAACATTAAGTGTCCATTCTAATACATTGAATACACCTTTCCGGAAATCCCCAACCGCCCTGTGACAATGGAGTAACGACGTACATAACGTTTTGGGAGATCTGCGGATACAACTTGCCCTGCTGGCACCAAATGCCAGAAATTTAAAGACCATGATAATGAATAAATAATTTATAGTATAAAATATTGTCTGTGTAAAAATACAAATATTGTTTGTTTTCCATCAGGGAGTCGGACAATCCCGTACCGTTAGACTCGGAGCTGTGTGCAGAAATTCTGAAGACTTTAGAAGACGCGCCCGACAGCGACGATAAGCGAGGTGGTGAATTATAACATGTGTATAAAATATATTTCGTAAAATCAAAATAAAGCAACATAAGTTGATTACAACGCCATCTATTGAAAGTTCTCGGAAACGGCAAGCGGTGTGCTTGACGGTTAGGAACGATGATAGAAAGGTTTATTCGCCAACATATCGCCGTGACACCTATTTAACATTCAAATAATAACCAGAACAACGATAAGAAAAACAATTACTAAAAAAAAACAGAGTACAAATAATATTGCAATACAGATACCTAACAATACTCATGCGTCATCTAGAATATTCACAAATTGAATTCGTGCAGAGGGCGTGGAACGGTACCGCGGTGGAGGCAGCTCGGGAAGCAGCTCGGCGAGCAGCTCGGGCACGCCCGACGAAGAGCCGCGCGACGTCGGTGACACCGCACTTTGCAGGTAAATTATGCAGTAAATTGTGTGCCTTATTATGGCTCTTTGTTTATTTAATACGAAATACATGACATTGTGATATATACTGTGGACTATCTTCATAGACTAGTTACTACATAGATTATAATAACAACTAGATATGCCTATCGCCTATCACCTATGAAGAGATGGTCTTTCGTGCATCCATCCCTTTCATTCTTAATAAATATCTAAGTACGTGGATGAGACATGTATGAATGTATGTACTTATTATTATTATATACATATAAATAATAATAAAACAAAATACAATTAAAAAGTAATAGCCGAGCGGTTAGGTGATCGGAGATCGAGTCAAGAGACCCATGTTCGATCCAGGTGGCAGACACGTACAAATGGGTTTATTTCAAATCTTATGTACAATTTATATCGTTGGGCTGGACATATAGACGGTGACGGGTTTACCACTTGACAAGTTGCCCCAAAATAAAATGTCTTCTAAGGAAGGTATTAAGTTAGACATAGAGACGGCGATGGGCTCAGCACCTGACAAATTGTCCCAAAAAAAGTCTTCTATGAACGATATTTAGACTTAATTGTCTATCGTTAAGTCACGATAGCCGAGTGGTTAAGTGGTTGGAATTTCGAGTCGAGAGACCCGAGTTCGATCCCCAGGAGGCAGGCTCGTACCAATGGGTTTTTTCAAAAACTTATGTACAAATAATATCGTTGGCTTGGACATAAGGACGGCGACGGGCTCACCACATGTCACGTTATCCCAAAAATATCTTCGGTGGAAGGTGGGTCGAAGGGACTTAATTGTCTAGACTAGACCTCTGTCTACCCCTGTATTGGGAATTGCGTGAAGATATTAATAATAATTAAAAAAATTGTCTACCCTTGTATTGGGAATGGCGTGAAGAGACCGTATCAATGCGAGTAAGCACGTATTCGGCGCGCAGACTGGGCGGCGGGCGCGCGGCGTGCCGCTGGACGCTGACGGGGCGCGGCGTGCGGCTGCGCGCGGACCTGGCCAGCCCCGAGGACGTGTCGCCGGACGCGGACCGCCACGTCGGCACTTCCGTCTGACCGCCGCGCGCCCCGTGACGCGGCGCTGTGTCCCCGTGCCGCTTTACACCGACACGTCCACGTCCAGATACTGCTTTACCGACACGTCGATGTCAAGCTACTGCTTTACCGACATGTCAAGATCGAGCTACTGCTTTACCGACACGGTCCTGATACTGTTTTACCGACACGTCCTGGTCGGGTTACTGCTTTACCGACATGTCAAGATCGAGCTACTGCTTTACCGACACGTCGTCAGGCTACTGCTTTACCGATACGTCGTGGTCGAGGTATTGCTTTACCCACATGTACATGTAAAGGTCAAACTGCTGCTTTTCTGACATGTCGAGATCAGGCTACTAGCTGTACCGACACGACAAAGTCAAGCTACTGCTGCTTTACCGACACGTCAAAGTCAAGCTTCTGCTAAACAGACATCAAGGTCAAGCTACTGCTTTACCGACATGTCAAAGTTTTTGTGGCTTCAAAGTGGCGCTTTCACAGCCATATTGCACTTAACAATAATCGCTCCTTTGTTAAAAAAAAACTCTCTGAATAAATTACACACTGGTCCAGTTGTCCGATTTTGCATCTGATCACGAAAACATAACGCATAACTATGGAAGAATGTGACTTATCAAGATCGCGTTTATTTTAATTAGCGTCAAAATATCAGAAACAGCTTTTTATTAAAATCTATAGTAGATTTATTTATAAAATCAGTGGTATATTATACGATTTATTCTACGTTAATAATTAAAGAAATGAGTTCATTTTTGAACTCATGTCTTTAATTTTTGAAGTCATGTCGTTCATTTTTGGATTTTATAAATATGTGTTATTGGATTCACAAAAAATCGTCATACGGGTATAGATGGCGTTAGCGAAACAAACATATAAAAATTTCAACTGATACAGACGAGACACAGTAGCTCAGAAGTAAATTGACGGTACAGCGGAGGTCGCGACTTCAAATCCCGCCCGTGTCAGTTGGTTCTTTAAATTTCTCATGAATTTAAGTAATTTTATTGCTGAGATTGAATGAAATTATGACATGTTTGACAATTAGAAATTACCTTAAGGTGTAAGTAATACAAAAATAATCGCGTAAGCTTAAGCTATACATTAATTTACGATAAGCACAAACAACGTGAAATTAAAACCCCGCGGCTTGTTCGGAGTGGCTTGATATCAGTTTTAATTAAAAATAAAAATATAATTACGGATATAATAATATAATTATGGGATAGTGTAAAATAGCTTGTTAAGGCTCATTCATAGTTTGACGAATTAGAGTGTATCCTACGTTTGAACTGTTATAAGGTGTATTATTGTTTGAATGCAATTATCTGTTATGAGGAATTGCTAGTGTAATCGGAAACAAGTGCACTTCTACCCGAGCAACGATCGTGCGTATTTCTAATGCGGTAAGGTTGAAATTTGTTTGACAAATAGGTTAAGTCTTTGCGTTCGTGCAAGCTCTTAGAAACAATATTTTCAATTTAATGAGCAAACGTGATTAGGCAGCTATTTAATAAATAACTATAATTTCTTAGTGCCTATTGAATTAATATAATTGAACTGTATTTTAATTTATATTAATCTAAATTTAAGATTGCCATATTTAATGAATATAATTTGCAAAGGTAGAGATAATGTCAAAGACATTATGTTCCCTCCGAAGTATCGACATTATTTTTCATATATTGAAAGGAAATTTCGACAGAAAATTGTCTCACAAATTACGAAATTATTTCAAAAATTCCGCCTGAAGTTGCAAATGAATTAAACTAGTTTTTGCTCAAAGAACCGATGTTAAGTTTAAAATTATATTAAAAAAAACTAACATTAATCTTTGAATACAAATGATGTAAATTTTAATGATAAAATAATTTCTAGCTTGGACTTATTATTTTACACTTATAGCAATATTCACATTTTGCTTCATTTTTGCAAGAAAGTTCTTGAAAATCAATAAACAGATAGACAGGCCTATTAGGTTATAATTAAAAAACAGCGACTTGTCACCATCATTCATTTCTCAGTCTGTTACCAAAGAAAATTCCGTGGACATACTTCCCCACCGCCCAATACTATACGTTGGGTTAACATAACCATAAAAACATAGAATTATTGCAACCCGTAAAAAAACTATGGTATATTTGAACTGAAACTATTTACATATTGGTGTTGTAACCGATTTTTTTTATTATCCTTTTTAGTGATAGTTTATTTGATATTATTTCGACCTGTTCTCTCTGGCTACCCCGTCCAGGGACTTTGCTTGAAGTTATAATAGAAATTATAAGTTTTTGTTTGTAATTTGATCAAACAGTTGAAATAATATTAATAATTTGCATAAGGTTCATATGAGTAACAGTGTTGCCTAATATATTATGTATAACATATGAAATCAAAGTGGGTGTTACTTGACTAAGTCTGTTAACAAGTTAACCATTTTAACATATTTGCCAAATACGTATAAAATTATGGCCTATATTAGCAAAATTAAGTTTTATTTTGTTATTTATCTATATTATGAAATTTATATGCATTTTTTATAAATTTGCTGAGGTATTGTTTTTTTTTATGTAACCCGCCACAATTTTGACAGATAGTGTAATAATTTTTTAAGCATAATATTATATATGTTTATAACCTCTTTAAAGTAATTTATTAAAAAAATCAATTTTTTTTGCATAAATGAAAAGATTATAATCAAATATGCTTTATTTATATGGTAAATCAAATTTATTAGTCAAATATCATTAGCTTATTTATTATTTTGTGTAACAATGTGTTGTGTACTGTATACTTTTTGATCTGTCGAACCAAAGAGAAATCTTCCTTTAACTAGTTTTGATTTATAAAAAATTAAATTCCTTTGTGTCATTGACTTATATTTGTGTCGTGAAAAAATAATTTCTTAAATTACACATTTAAATTAACTAGTCCATTGTTAGAATCTCCTTTTATTTTATTATTATTTATTAATTAATCAAATTTATATTTTTTTATTTATTTTATAATATTTTTACTCTATCATTATTAAATTATAAGTAAATGGAATAATTTGTAACGGTAAATTAAAATTAGTTTGTTATATTTTGGATATAAAGATCTGGGGTAATATTTATTGCATTTAAGATAATCGAGCCATTTATTTGAGGAGAAATTCACTTGAATTGAGATTTTAAGTGGTGTCTTACATTTGTAATTCATTTTGTATGGAATGACGTCAGTGACAAGTGGAAGCCAGTGCACCTGCCAATGTCGTTAAGAGCACGACTGCTCAAAATAGGAGTGTAATGTTTTCAGAGTTTATTTATGTATAATCTATATCCATTATTTATTCCACCACAACTTCTGAATGGATTTGTTTCTATCGGATATCGTTAGAATCATTACCTCGTCCCGAGTCACCCCGGCTTTAACAAACGCCATGATTTATACAATGTGTTACAATTTAGTTTTAACATTATTTAGTTCGTTTTTGACGTGGCAGGTTTTTTTTAATAATTGTTCCTTTCTGTGCTGCTCTTTGTACTACGTACACTTTTTTTATACATTAAAGGCATGTTTAGAATAAACACTGAAGTTTAACAAACAAAAAAATTACCTGAAGAATTGCCACGTAAAGTAATAAATCCTACGAATTATTCACAATTGTTAAAGCATGGTTCATGTAAATACTCATTTGTATACAATCTATTTTCTCTGGCTACCAGTTGTAGCTCGATGTAGAGATTATTACTTAAGTTATCGCAATTATGAAACGGAATATTAATGGTTATTTAAAAACTGTATTTTTTTTGTATACTGCTACAAATTTATTCGCGCTTAAATACTTTCTTTTTCGTAGACTTTGTTTTCATCATGAGAGCAGTCTAAATAAAATATTATGACATAATTAAAACATAAAAAGTTTAATTTAAAAGTTATGCATGCTCCAGTCTTAAGCCAAATACGATAAAATATATATAATATATAAATAAAAAGTAAAGAATTTAAATTATACAATTTAAAACAACTAATTTATCATAGTTTATTCGTAAGACATAACTTGTAAAAATCTTTTTAGTCCGACGTATATTAGAGATTTCACTGTCATCAAACAATTTTTGTTTAACATTAAAAAGTAATTTTGTTTAACATGTATAAATTTGTATTTGTTATGATTATATCTAATTTTTTTGGAATTATTTTTAGTGATAATTATTAATTAGTCACAAATGTGTTACAAATATATGTTTTTGTTTGTTTGTATGTATCAGACGATAATTTAGTTCATATTTATTGAAGTAAGCTGCTTACATTGTTTTTGATTTCTTAATTTAAGATTTAAATGCAACTATGAAGACGTTTTTTATTTATATCCTGTAATGTGGTCCATACACAGTCAATAAAATTTAATATTGTCAGAAATATTGGCTTTGTATAGATCCTAATTTAATGCACAATTTTTGATTATGGTGATAATATAAAATCAAAACAGGTGACATTTGAAATACCAGTAATTTGTCTGAAGCAAACTCACATAGCAATGTTTCAGATTTATTTTGTAATTAATTAAAACATTTTAATAACGTATAAAGCTCAAATATTTGTTACTATTTTATACAAATAATAATTTTATATATTTCTCATTTATTTCATTAGAAAAAGCTATGCATTGCTTACACTCAAAAATTCAATTAAATAGAGTTCCAATTTTCTGGGAATAAAACTAAAGGTATGCGGGCGTGAGGCGGTGTATTGAAAGGTCTTGATTGCAACATTGCTTTCCCTTGAACTATTACTAAGAAACACAGTCATCTTATATTTCTGTTTACAGTTATCTTGTATCTCTAAAATATTACACAAAAATATGTACACGAAACTTCTAATAAAGAATGGCTTAAATTGAAACAAAGGAAATACCAAGCCTACTAAAGTTTACTCATACCATTTTATTTATTTCTTAATAACACGATACAAAAACCTACCTACGACTTCATGTAACATATCTTTTAAACTACTGCGCCGATTTTGATGAAAATGCTTTGGTCCGAGGTTAAAAAGAAATGACTACAAATATTATTCTCACTAAAATACACTAGAATTTTGTAATTTGAAAATCCTTTGAATGTAATATTATATGCATACATACATTTAGAATTAATAACCTCCATAATAGCAAGTTTAAATAAATAACAAGTTAAAAAATAAAGAAAAATACGTAGTACAATTTTCAAAATTAGTAAAATTTTCTTCTCTTTAATGCCTCACAATATACAATTCAGTCAGTAATAAAATTTTTATTGAAACTTCATTTGATAAATTTTTCTTTTTCATCATATTTTTTTATTACGACGGTTTGACAATAGTAAAAAAACAGGCGAAAAAAAAGTTTCAAGTTCTCTTCTCTATTTTTTTTAATTCCTTTAAAAAAAGAATAACATTAAAATAAAACGCAGAATGCGAAATGCGTGCGGGCGATCTAAAGTTGACTTGTTCATTTGCAAGTGTTATTTATGTCGTACAATGATGTTGTATGCATGTACATGTTTTTGTATAATCTTAAGACCGGAATTCAAATATGGCTGTTTACTTGTACAAATTAGTTGGCTTGTACCTAGAATTAAATATTTATTTTTTATTAATTCCACATCATAATTTTATTAAGTTGTAAAAACAGTTACCAAAGCTTACTCTTTAAACATCCATGAATTATGTTTTTTACATTGTTTGTCTGTTTCGTTGGACCGATCCATTTTAATGTCCGTCCCTGAAAATCATACTCGTAATGTAAATTATATTTTTTAAACGAAAAATAATAAACTTTGTGAATCATTATGTCCCTGCATATAGTCATTAAGTTGATTTAAACCTGTGTAATAATTTTATTTACCGTTTGGATGTATCATTTTTCACGAGTTACAATCGATGCAATATTACACATATTTAATAAAGAATAAAATCGACATTTTGTTTTAATCTAGCCACCTCACCTTTTTAAATAAATAAATAACATTGATCTGATTTCGAAGTTCGTAGGTAAACCAATGGTATATGAATTAGAAACAACAAAGGTACTACGAACACCCAGACATGGGAAAATGTGGTAATTGGTGTTATACATCGAGTCACCTCACCCGGGACCTCGAAATTGGTGACGAAACATTGCGTGTAATTTGTAACAGTTTCTGTGAATAAGCTATTGATCGATAACAATCGTTTTTATAGCTCCACAGTGTTATGCCGAGCCTTGCCTTGTAAATAAAATTTGAAGTGTCTAATTCCAAAAACAGCTTTTCCTAAATGCATATCAAGTATATACGGTACAACTACTTATTACATATTAGAGGATTGTTTTTGAGGTTTGAGAAACTGAACAGCGAGTTACAAAACGAAAGAGCAGTCGATAGATTGTTCTTTAATACTATTTGCTCATCCTAAAAAAAAAAAGTTGCAACTTGGTCAAAACAAACTATAGTATACACCCTAACTTACCAATCTTCCTTTTCTCACAACCTATACTTCCCTTTCCTTACTCATATTCTCTCCGCCAATACAACGTCTGCCGCGGATGAATGTATGGCTAGGGGCAAGCCTAGTCGTTGGTGTGCCACAATGACCTGGGACCGGGCGACCCAGAATTAGGCTAGCCTTACCCTGGCATGCGGGGCTCTGCTGGGGCGGACAAATCTTACCCTTGCTACTCGTGGGAACGCCATGGTGAATTTTACTTACCAAAATGGCGGCGATGTGTTTCGCCACCCATCACGTCTCGTTTCTCGCGGGGGCGAAAAGCGACCCATGGAGAGCCGCTTCGCTACGTTGAATGTAAGAGGAGGAATGGATGGTAAGGCAGATGAAGTATGTCAGATGATGGATGAACGATGTATAGATATCCTGTGCGTGAATGAAACCAAGAGGAAAGGATGTGACACCACGGTTTATGGTCCCTACACGGCATACTGGTCGGGAGTCCCCCAAACCAGCCGAGGCTGTCAGTGAGTTGGTGTGATTCTTTCCTCTCGAATAGTTGAATGTGTGATAGAGCATGAATGTGTAAGCCCAAGACTCCTCTTGGTTAGGTTAAAAGTTGGACTCACCCGCTTGTTTATCCTTGGGGTCTATGCACCGACGGATCAGCGCGGAGGTGGGTCATTAAAAGCCCAACAAGAGAGAGGAATTTTGGGATAGCATGAGAGAGGTCCTGAATAAATGTGGAGAAAATGATCGTGATGTTAGGGGACTTTAATGGGTGGGTTGGAGTAAAGCGTGATGGGTATGAAGGAGTACTGGGTACATTTGGGGAAGAGAGAGTGAACGAAAATGGGAGAAGCCTACTTGAAGTACGCTTGGAATAGAATCTGTGCGTGGCCAATACAATGTTTGATCACAAAAAGGTCCATTTGTATACAAGAATTGAGGGTGAGTCTAGAAGTATGATTGATTTTGTTATTGTGGATGAAAGATTGAGGAAGAAACTGCTAGACACTCGAGCATACCGCGGTGTAGGCCTTGACACAGACCACTTCCTAGTCATAGCCCGAATACATGGCATCTTTAAACGATGGCGACACCGAGGAGCTGAGACTACGAGTGTTTTGGACAGAATAAAAGTGGAAAATCTCCAAAAAAAAGATAAGAAAGACGAGCATGCAGAGAAACTGATAGAAAGTTTTAAAGGCATAGAAGAGATATGTGTGATTGAAGATTTGTGGGAGACATTTAAGAAAGGAGTCGTGAATGTTGCTGTCGAGGTATGCGGAGAAGCTAAACGAAGGAAAGGAAGAAAGAAGTATAATGTGTGGATGGATAAAAATGTACAAAAGGCTGTGCAAGAAAAGAAAAAAGCATGGTTGGATTGGTTAGCAACAAAAGCTAACCAGAAACTTCAAAAGGCGACGAATGACGAGATAAATGTAGCGAGAAAGAAGTATAAAAGATTCAAATCAGCTGCGAAAGATGTTGTGATTAGAAAGAAAGAAGAACAAAAGGATGATTTTGATAGGAGGCTCACTGAAGATTTCCAGTCAAACATCAAGTTTTTCTGGAAATCCGTCAATACAGCCAGAGGAAAAACCTCTACCTCGGAGCTGAATACAATCAGGAGTCAAGATGGGAGCATTATAAAAAGAGAAGAATATGTGTTAAAGAGATGGAAAGAGTATTTTGAATGTTTATTTGAAAGAGAGGAAGTGCAGGTACAACACCCGGCACCTTCCATGGTTAATATCAATGTTGATGAAAGTGAGATAAGCGTGGATGAAATAGTAAAAGCGTTGAAAAGTATGAGATTAGGTAAGGCTGCCGGATATGATAGGAATACCGTCGAGATGCTGAGGACTGGACGGGGCTTAGTGGCTAGTCAGCTGTACCGCCTTTTCAATTTGTGCTGGCGAAATGGGCAAATTCCGGGAGACTGGTGCAAAGCCGTAATCGTGCCCTTATATAAGGGAAAAGGGTCACGGCAGGACTGCGTAAATTACCGCGGTATAAGCCTTCTCTGCGTCGTCGGTAAATTATATGCGAAAGTGTTGATTGAAAGGGTTGTAAATGAAACAGACGAAAAAGTATGGGATGCACAAGCGGGATTTAGAAAGGGAATGGGGTGTACGGATCAGGTCTTTTCCTTGCGGTGCATAGCCGAAAAGTGTCTGGCTAAAAACCAGATTTAGAAAAGGCTTATGATAGAGTGGTGAGGAATGAATTGTGGTTCAGCATTGTCCGTGAAAGGTGTCAGCAGTATCCTCATACGAGCATTGCAATCTCTTTATAGGGATTCCTGTGCTTGAGTAAGGATAAACGGGGCATACACTGAATGGTTTAATATCCAAAAAGGTGTTAGACAGGGATGTGTAGCGTCACCGTGGTTGTTTAATCTGTTCATGGACAATTACTTGACAGATTTAAAAGAGAATGAAAGTGGGTTGAGAATGAATGAGTTACTCGTCAAATGTTTTCTCTATGCTGATGATCAAGTATTAATTGCGTCTTCAGCCGAGGAGTTGCAGAAGATGGTAACTGCTATGAGTGGAGCTTTTGTTAGAAAGGGGATGAAGATGAATGTAAAGAAGACGAAAGTGATGGTGTTTGAAAGAGATGAGGTCATGACAGACTGCAATATGATTGGAGATGAACAAATTGAACAGGTGAATGAGTTTGTATATCTGGGTTCAAAGTTCACAAGAGATGGAGAGTGTGAGTGATATTGAAAGAAGAGTGAATGCAGGAAACATGGTGCATGGAGCTTTGCATTCCTTTTTGAGCAGTCGGATGGTGTCTAACAAGGCTCGTTTGGCTGTGCATAGAGGAGACGTGCATGAGTGTCGGAACCAAAAGTTCCGACACTCATGTACGGAAGTGAAAGTTGGGTATGGCAGAAAAAACTTGAAAGCAGAGTTAATGCAGTTGAGATGAGAGCATTAAGAAGTATGTTAGGAGTTAAACTGAGCGACAGGACAAGGAATGGTGAAATAAGGAAACGTTGTGGTCTGAAAGATGTAGTAACTAAAATTGAGAAAGGTATGCTGAGATGGTTTGGCCATTTCGAGAGAATGAATGAAGAACGATTGACGAAAAAAGCATATAAGGCGAGTGTGAATGGAAGTGTAGGAAGGGGAAGACCTAGGCGGACGTTTCAAGACCAAATCAGGGACGAAAAAAGGCCAGGTCAAGAGTACCCTGAATCGAAGAGAATGTATGAAGGGAATAATGAAAGTGGACGAAGCGAAACAAGTATGTAAGGATCGTAGGAAGTGGAAAGAAGTGGTCTCTGTTTACCCTACGGGAAAGTATATATATATATATATATATATATATATATATATATATATATATATATATATATATATATATATATATATATGTATATATATATATATATATATATATATATATATATATATATATATATATATATATATATATATATATATACATAGATCAACATATAAGGGAAATATTTAAATAAAACACTTATTATTATTGAATGGAATTTAAAATTTATTAAACCTACCTATCTAGTATAATTATAATCTTCACGTCTCTGTTACATGTTTTTTATCACATGGATTTGAAAATTATGTATTTTTTTAAATATCTACTATGACAGTAATAGAAGCTTTGAATGCCAAAATAAAAAAGATAAAATTAAAAACATAATTCATTTGATCTTCATTGGAAGTGTATGAAAATTTGTTTCCTATTATAACATAGTCTATTTCTAATTAACAGTTAAAATTTGAAAGAATTTGTTGGACCTACCTACCTAACGATTAAATAATTGAAAAAAATATATATTTAGAATAATATAAAAGTAGTATTTTGATTAAATATGCATATATATAATACAGTTATTATGCATTAAGTGAAACTGAATAGAACAAAAATTGG
This sequence comes from Sericinus montela, assembly GCA_029286605.1. Lineage (NCBI taxonomy): Eukaryota > Metazoa > Arthropoda > Insecta > Lepidoptera > Papilionidae > Sericinus > Sericinus montela. The sequence continues at coordinate 472,034 of JAGSMR010000043.1, read as the reverse complement.
TCCTAAACAAACTAAACTTAAAATGCAAACTGTAAAGATTGATTTAACATTACAGGGAATATGGATTAAACAATATTAATAATAAAAAACATCAACAAGAAATGCGTTGCAACTTCGCAACGGTGCTAACAGACCAACTAATACTTGCATTCATATTCCTCAAATCCAGTCAATTGTAAATGATGTCGCAATTACATCCGAAAAGTTATCAGTAATTAAATAATTGCATGAATACTGACTTGATTTGGTAATTTTGACAGATCCAAAATGCCTCGAAAATATATTCTAATAAATGCATACAAAAGACACCTTATTGCCGAATTTTACATTAAGCTACTTTAGTCCGTTTTGCTTAATGAAGATTTGGTAGAACTTCCTATAATCAAGCCCGACTTTTCAATCATCTCTTTAGTCATTATTAAATCCAACACCAAAATTATAACCAGACTAAATAAAGTTAAAATTAAGGTTTCATGTATAGATTACTTAGAATTTTACACTTTTATATACAGACGGATTATAATATAGGTGACTAAAAATTTAAGTAAGACTTTATGTTCTATGACATAACTATTTCACATTTCCTATAAAATCATATCAATCTGGGTTGAAATATTTATGGAATTATAATCAATAGACAAAACTTTGTATAGAATAAAAAAACACGCTATCGTTATAATTACGATATGAGAGCAGTTTGGTGATGAGAATTTGAATTCAATGAAGAGGCAAAAGTTCAATCCCCGTGAGGAAGGAAGCTAATATATTATTTTAATTACTTGAAGCTCCGGTGAAATGTTACACAAAAGGTTTAAACTGTAAAACGTCAAGCTCACTACTGTTTAGTCTGTGGACTTGTTTTATACTTTAACGATTTTATATAATTGAGAAATAATTTAAAACATAAATAAGAATTATTATCGATAATTGAAAAATTAGGCTAAAGTTCTAAAATGGGCAAATTATTTTTTATCAACTTCAATTTGAAGACATAACTTTTCATAGAACGCGCTTTAAATGCAATTTGTGATTATTTTTTCAGCCAACGAAATTATAAGGAAACTAATTCCTATAAACTTTCGCATGAAATTGCTCATCGTCATACAACCCAATACCTACGCATAAGTCTAAATCCAATATATATCATAAATAATGTTTTTCATTAAATTTATCAATGGAACATTTTCCATGTGACAAAGATTTCTATATAAAAATAATGTGAATTCTAATACACGTCTAATTTTTAAATAATTAAAAATACAAACACTAGCATGCTACTATAGGCGACAACCACACAGGACATTTTGCTTTTCAAACTATGCGTCACACTACGACTCAACATTACAAACTTTGTGCCAGCGATATTACACAATACATTTTTAGCTTATTGTTTAAATAAAGATAGATTCCAAACAGGATTACTACATGTCCTTTTATATTTTATTAGTACGAGATTTTTTTGGAAATTCTGCAATTGAAACACTAAGAATGACACATGTAATATCCCTTATAGGCCACTTATTATATTATGTAACTTAAGAGAACGAGTATTTATCAGCGCGCCATCACAATTACTCGAATTCTTAAGACAAAATACCATAGACAACCACTGCCCGAGTCTCTTAGTACAGTAAATCCTTTTCTTCTACTACTCAATACTTCGATGTAAGTCAACTGTTAAAATTACGACCTTTTGAAAGCAAAAAATTAATTTGTTAAAATGTTAATTTTACATTCATAAAATGGTCCATATAGATGTTTTAAGTATCTGTTTGATACACTTTCAATGCTGTATGGATAGGAATTACTGTACTTTGTAAAAAATCCTTTTTTTCCCCACGATTAAAATATGTTGACTCAATACAATCAGACCATATTTAAGGAGGAACGCCACAAGAGACAGATTGTAGATCAATAACACAATTTCAATATGTATGACTTGCACATGAAACAGTCGCTCCTCAAATCTGGTCAAAAATACTCAACAATCAGAATTAAAGGCGGCTGCGGACATATTGCTTTCGATTATATAAGACGCTGCAACTACACACTTAAAAATATAAATGTCCATTACAATTTGAAAATGCTACTTACATCTAAGTTAATCTAATTTTAATTTGTTATTACTAATATAATATGTGAATACAAAAACTTTTTAAGATTCAATTTCTCAATATATATATAAAGGTTATATTATAAAATAAAATAGAGCTTATAAAAAACAATCTCATATAGTATGGTAGAACAATTTTAAATGTTACGTTTTCAATAATATATTAGAGAAATAAACGATGGTAATTACTTTATTGAAGTTACTCTTACATGTATAAAAAAAATATTTTATGCACTATTAACTCACTGTGTCAGATAAAAAACATTGTAAATTGTCAACTAAATGCAATATTTAATTGTCTCACCTACACCAATTATCAAATAAAATTACAAACCTCCTATTAAAAATGGGAATGTACACATAAAATGCACTAAAATCTAATTAGTATTTTAAATTGCAACACTGGGCGAACGACAAAAAAAACACCGTAACATTGCGCTTTGTGAAATTCGATTTGTTATTGGTCCGTATTAAGCTATTTGCGTGCATAAACAATGTGCTTTCAGAACAGTACAAAAAAGCTGACGAACTGTTACACATCTTGTAAACATGTTTTGTTGAATAGAAATTGTAAAAAAATAACAACTTTCCCACAATAAAACTGACTTTGTACAGATTGCAAAAATTTGCTGTCTCCTTGATATTTAAAAATGGAATACCATAGAATAAAATTCCTATCAAGTCCTTCCACAAATATTACGTTTATGTGTAATAAAATAGACGATTGTTCCGCGTAAGTAAAATACGCCAAATTCTGCTCAGTTACAAAACTAAAAGCTAAATTGTTTATATTTTATATTATATCATTTGTTATAACTATTTTAAAGTGGCAATGCTTATATCAATGTATCTACTACAAACTACTTTGTTAATGGAGAAAAAATTGTATTAAAGAGTATAAATATTGATTTAAGCATCACCGCAGATATTAAATTTCATGATCTCGTAAAAACCTACAAAGTTTATTTATTAATCAGACAAGCAACAAGTTTATGATTACACGAGTCTAAGTAAACAGAAAATTAGTCATCATCAAAGCATATATAACATTATTAACCACTACAAAGTGTAACCATGCACTAAATATAGAATACTCGATTTATGAAAATATTTAGTAGTTATTAGAATAGACAAATATAAAAAACGTTTATATCTGCATGTGTATATATTGTAGTCAATTGTCAATTAGCTTTGGTGTAAAAATTTTACTCACCACATACTTTGAATTTTATCGTATTTAAGCATTATAGTTAATTTGTTTGCGACACCTAATGTACTATTTTATCAAAAGTGAACAAACACTCCGTAACACTATACATACCTATTATAATCTTTTTATTTTAGCGTATTCAGGTAGTCTGATTATGACAAGGACCTAGTTCCTTTATTGCTTTCATTAGTAATCAGCGTTATTCTACACCAACCAACTACATACAACTGGCAGTAAATTTAAAAACCCTAGTTCAACATGCTCCTTCATTTCATTCAATATATTTACCAGAATAAGTCTTGATCTTCATATTAAAATTAAATATTCTATAATTATTATCAAATGATATATTATCCATTCTGAACCAATTCCACTCATACATATATAAAAATATTACTAAAATGCTTTTAATTTCTTATCGTTTCCTTAAAAGAGATTACCAAATACGAACAGCGTTATCAAATTCTCCGAGACAACATATGAGTAGAGAGCGAACATCGAAAGGAGCTCGACGAGACTACGTGCCTACAGTCGCAACCGACCGTTTGCTCCTATCGGGCATTCGAGTGAGAGAATAAAAAAAATAACAAAATTTAGAAACCGATCGCTGGTCCGTCCGGCGCGCGCTCAGCCGCGCTACTGGCGGTGCTGCACCGGCGTCTGGCAGTAGCGCTACTGGCGGTGCTGCACCGGCGTCTGGCAGTAGCGCTACTGGCGGTGCTGCACCGGCGTCTGGCAGTAGCGCTACTGGCGGTGCTGCACCGGCGTCTGGCAGTAGCGCTACTGGCGGTGCTGCACTGGCGTCTGGCAGTGCTGCACCGGCGTCTGGCAGTAGCGCTACTGGCGGTGCTGCACCGGCGTCTGGCAGTAGCGCTACTGGCGGTGCTGCACCGGCGTCTGGCAGTAGCGCTACTGGCGGTGCTGCACCGGCGTCTGGCAGTAGCGCTACTGGCGGTGCTGCACCGGCGTCTGGCAGTAGCGCGCTACTGGCGGTGCTGCCGGCGTCTGGCAGTGCTGCACTGGCGTTTGGCAGTAGCGCTACTGGCGGTGCTGCACCGGCGTCTGGCAGTAGCGCTACTGGCGGTGCTGCACCGGCGTCTGGCAGTAGCGCTACTGGCGGTGCTGCACCGGCGTCTGGCAGTAGCGCTACTGGCGGTGCTGCACCGGCGTCTGGCAGTAGGGGCACTCCTCGGCGGTGGCGGCGCAGCTCTCGCACAGCACGTAGTGGTTGCACGGCGCCAGCGTCACGCTGCGCGGCTGCTCCTCGCACACCATGCACTTGGTGGCCGTCTCCAGGTACAGCACCTTCTCGATCTCCTCCAGCTCGGCGCGCGCCTGCGCCTGCATCGCCTTCAGCGCCGACAGCGGCAGGCCGCGCAGCTCGCCGCGCCGCGCCGCGCCGCCCGCCGCGCCGCTCGCCGCGCCGCTCGCCGCGCCGCGCCGCCCGCCGCGCCCGCCGCCGCGCCGCGCGCCGCCTCCAGCTCGCGCCGCAGCGACATGGCGTGCGCGAGCGCCTCGTCGCGCTGGCGCTCCGCGAGCGCCGTCTTGCGCTGCGCCTCGTCCGACTCGCGCTGCCAGGCCTCGCAGGCGGAGCGCGCCTGCGCGATGCGCTCGTCCCAGCGCGCGGCCGCGGCGCGCGACGCCACCACCTCCTCGCGCAGCCGCGACAGCTCCGCGGGCGCCGACGGCGACGCGCCCGCGAACTCGAACGGGCCCGCGCCCGCCGCGCCGTAGCTGCCCGCCTTCATGTGCGAGTTGAACAGCCGCTCGGGCTCCGCGGGCGCGTAGCGCAGGAAGGGCGGCAGCGGCGAGCCGGGCGGCGGCGGGCTGAAGGCGCGCAGCGCGGGCCGCGGGATGTTGACGGGCGCGGAGGCGGCCAGCAGCCCCTCGCCGTCCGACAGGTCGCGGTCCAGCGAGGCCACCAGGTGCAGCGGGTCGTCGAGGTGCAGGTCGTCGAGCGCATTGCCGACCACCTCCTGCAGCACGGCCGCGTCGAAGGCGGCGCGCGGGCGCCAGGCGAACTTGTCGTCGTAGTGGTGGCGCGGCGCGGTGGAGCCGCCGCTCGACGTGGAGGCGCACTCGTCGCCGTTGGCGTGCGGCGCGGGCGCGGGCGACGGCGCGCGCTTGTCGGGCAGCGCGGCGCCCAGCAGCTCGGCCAGCGCGCCGCACTCCGGCGCGCCGCCCGCCTCGCGCGCCGCGCCCAGCTCCTCCGCTGCGGCAACACCGCGCTCACACTCAACTCGCTTCACGTGCTCATTCTCTTTCGTCATTGACAGCAACGCACAAAATTACAATAGACATTCTTCTTCAAGTTTTTAAAAGAGAGAGCTAATAAATTTGCAAAAGTAAGTAATGTCTCCAATACAAGTAGTATTTAGCTTATCAGATTTATAAAATGCAATCACATGATACCATTTAGGCTCAAATAATCACTAGTCTGTTAATTTTTGATTTAACATTTTTCAAGATCATCAGACAAGAAGGTTATCCTGGCAAAATCAACCAACTAACCATGCCCTACATTGGCTATTCCCTCAATTCCACACGATACTATGATGCATAAAGACCAAATATGTTTTATGTATTAACATAATTACAGAGCGAGAGATTAAAAAAAATGTTGCAATCTAATATTTAAAATTCTTGTGTTTGTCCGTTCCGTGTTTGTAATTAAACTCCTTCAAAATGACTCAACCGATTTTTGTGAAATTTTATATGCATATCGGATAGGTCTGTGAATCGAACAACATCTAATTTTCATACCCTAAATGTTAAGAGTACCCCTTAATTTTTTTTTTTTTCATTTTTTTAGACAATTTTTTTGTTTAACGATACAGTATACAAAACCACATACAACTCTAAATTTTCACCCCTCTACGATATGACGATCGACGTACCTCTGTTTCTTTATACATTACAACAATGTTTGCAGCATCAGCTAGTTAAATTTTATATCTCCAACCAAACAAAACAAACAACACTCACGTTCAACATGCGCGAAGGCGCAAAACAATCCCCTGGGGCAGTAGCCGGCCTGCTGCACATCGTTGCACTTAGTGGACTTGTATATCTCCGGGTGGAACTGCTGCTCGGTGCGCGTGTGGCAGTAGCCGCAGGCGTCGCCCGCCTCGCAGTTGCTGGGCTCGCCCCACTCCTCGCCGTGCTTCACGTTCGGACACGGTGTGCTGCGATATTTATACTTCCTCGGTGATCTACGCTTATCCTAAAACATTAAACATTTTAATTAAATCATGCTTTTCTTAATCTCTCATTCAAAGAATATGTAACACTTTTCAGTGATGAAATGGAGGGTAAATTGAGTAATTTTGTTAAAAGAAACTTAGATATAAGGTATGTTTTTCTTATACCTAAATAAATAAATAATTTATTTATTTAGGTATAAGAAAAACACATTAATTATAATAATTGTATTATTGACCTGTTTGTGTATATACATAAGAAAGGAATGACATTTATTTATATACTGACTAATTTCAAAATCTTAAAAATACTTGATGAATTTAAAAACATGAATTTGGTATAGACAATAGGATGTTAGTTACTAAAAAAAATATGAAAATTAAATTCCGAAAGGGATAAAAGCTTCTCAGGATTCAATATATGAAAATTAGTATGTATGCTTTTATTACAAATGAAAATAATCTATGTTTTAGTAATATTAAAATTAAATAAATGGGGTAAAATGTTAATAAAACTTTGTACAGAAAAATCAAGTTTCGAGTGATAGTTGTGTATAATGGAAGCTGTTAATAAGGTTTCTGGTTACCGAACATATTGCAGTAATCCCAGTGGGGAAGTGGCGCACGCCAATTCTCTTCAGTATAATTACTGCAACTCGTTAAACTTATTTTTTTCATTGGATTATGTGATAAGGCAAAGGGTGGAAGCATTCCAATTGAAAGGCCAAGGTTCATCACTACATATAAAGTTGATAACACTTTCCGCAATGTAATTACAAGCCAATTTATTACATTTAATCTAGTATTCTATGTCATATACATATTCTGTTACATATTTTTAAGTAAAAAAAATGTTTAATTGTAAAATACTACCACAAAAATTTGGTTTTTATAACGAAATTTTGATTAAAATGTGTGCTAAAAATGAGCAATAAATAACAAAATAATGCATAGAAGTCTACAATATGAAAAATAAGACTCACTTTACTATTATGATACTGGGGGCAGGCATACCCCTGTCTACATAATCTAGGTGGTCTTTTACATGGCTCTGTTTTGTATGATGACAACACATAATTTGTATCTGAAATGAAAAATAGTCAGCATATTATGACACACATGAAATAAATGAAAATAAACTCTTACAACATCAAGAACAAAGATTATATTTTGATATAAAAAAACATTACTGTAAAATAATGAATACTTACAAAAGTATCTATTCATGGTATGTATATGATAGGATAAAAGTAAGTTCGAAATACTTTTAACTAATAAATTTTTACACTTTTGGAAGACATTAGTTTTGAAAAATACATAAGTTTTGAAAAATCCCCTCAGTATAAACCTTAGTGATCCAACCACACTGCTATTGTAATTTATATATTATGTTAATTGCAGGAGTTTAGAATTAGTAAAATTTTCACCCTAATTGCATAAAACAATAGCAACATTTGAACCCACAAAATCAAGATTTGAGGGCAAGTTCACAAATACCAAAAACACTCACTTACTACAGCTTACATGTAGACAGTAATAAACTTAGAAAACCAACCTTGCCACTTTGGATCTTCATTCATCAGATTTCTTTCCCTATCAAGTGCATTGGGGGCAGCCGCGTCACCATCTGCGCTGTCTGGATTTTCTAAAGCTTGGAGTTCCCTAACATCAAGCACTGGGGGACGTAAGTCTGGAGCCCCGTGTGCAAAAGCGCAGTGGGCGCCATTCTTTGTACAAAGTCCTCGCGCATCCGTGTCATGCACACACATACATGTCTTGTAATATCGTAAATGGTAACGGCGTTCCGTGTCGCCTGCAGTTCTGTGGAGATAGGGGCACCTAAGGGTCAAAATAAGTAACTTTTTTTAATTCATCATTAACAACCTCTGTGGAAGAGCTGGAGGTTCGATTCCTGGTTCAGGCCAGTTAAGTTGCACATGTGTTACATTTACTACATTTTCTTGGGTGTGGAATTTTGTAGTACCTTCATAGTTTCTAGAACACAAATGCTTATGCTACATACTTTGGGATCAAAGCAATCTATGTGATGTTGTACCATTCCTATCAATGTATATATTTATTTATTTCCAAGATACAACATGTTGTCAAAAGGCCACACAGCCTTCAGTTGCAAATAAAAATCACTCTGAAAAATATGTTACCAATTTTTTTTTCTATTTTCATTAATATTTTTATATATTAATAAAGAAAAAACTTATAAATATAATTTTCACTACTCACAAAGTTTTTATGCACCTTCTAAACCTCTCAATTTTAAGTCAACAAAAGAGATTAATTTAATTACAAGAAAATCTCTGTATATTTTAAAATTTCTTTTCAGTTTAGCTTCAATCTTAGCATAAATATGTAATTAGAGATTCATGTCAGAAAATGTATTTATAAAGTCTATAAAAGGCAAAACATGTGTGCTCAGTTGTAGAGTTCTGGAAACAAACTTATCTAAACCCAGAAAAAATATTCTCTTTCAAAGAAAATAAAAAACTATTTTTATTTACCTTTAGTTACAAATGCCAAAGCTTGGCCCATGATAAACAGAATGGTTTTTCCTTTTTAAATACTTAGCAGACATTGTTGTTGTAGATTTAAAATGTTTATAAAAGTCATGATATCTGAGTGGTTGGGTGGTGAGAATTTCGAGTCTAGAGACCAAGTTGGATCCCCAGGTGGCAGGCTTGTTGAAAAACCGATTGGTGTTTTTCAAAAACTTATGTATGAATTATATACTTGGCTTGGACATAAAGATGGCAACGGGCTCACCACCACAAAATATCTTTGATGGAAGGTGGGTCAAAGGTATTTAGTTGAAGGTACAGAATTGTGTGAAGATATTTATCTTATTTAATTAAAGCTATGAAACCTCAGATTTGTCAGAAGTTTAAGTATAATTGTAGAATTATAAACTTAAATGCCTTGTAGCGCTTTTAAAAAATTATAACTTTGTCAATTTTCCAAAAAAATCTTCACGCAATTCCCAATACAGGGGTAGACAGAGGTCGAGTCTAGACAATTAAGTCCCTTCGACCCACCTTTCACCGAAGATATTTTCGGGACAACGTGACAGGTGGTGAACCCATCGCCGCCTTTATGTCCAAGCCAACGATATTCGTACATAAGTTTTTGAAAAACTCATTGGTACGAGCCTACCAACTGGGGATCGAACTCGGGTCTATTGACTCGAAATTCCGACCACCCAACCACTCGGCTATCGTGTCAATTTTCCAATGACTAATTATCACTACACTTGAAATATGATTAGAACTAAAACATTGACATTGAAAACATACAACTGAACCACCATTATAACTCATTGCTCTATTGGGATCAGATTGTAATGATGCACAAAAACAATAACACAGGGTATGAAAAAGTTCGAAGCAATAATTTCATCTTGCTAACAACAAAGCAATGATACTCACTCGTCTCCATCTTCACAAATACCCGACGTTTCGTTATATTTGGCACAGTAGTTATCAGCGCTATAATTAAATGATCCATCTCTTTTCCGAACTGGTCTTCTTCTTCTTTGATTATTAAAATGCCAATGAAAACATGTGAAAGGCCTATGTTGTGTACATTTATGTTGTAGGAATGATGGACACTGCTCCACTCGGAATTCTTTTAGATACCTGTAACATAACATCACGAACCTGAGTAAAAAGTATATCCCAAAATACTACGTGTTTTGCTTTATCACTTTTGACCAAAAACGACAAAGGAAGAAACTATTTACTTATAATGATTTGGTTTTTCTGTTTGTGCTGTCAACAAAGGCTTAGATTCAGACGGCATTTTGGAGAACTATTAAATTGCGCCTCTCGCGTCGCGCAGGGCACGCTCACCGACAACCAATTAAAATTCAATAATATATGATCACGTGATACTTGATATTTTAGAAAGCTATTGAATGTAAATAATAAATAATAATTGCCGGAGATGTGTTTCAGTTCAGATGAACCATACAATTTATTTTTAAACGACCTTGAACTTAAGTACCTATTCGGTACTGATATCGCAAACAAGCTACCTGCTAAAGAACACAGAAAAAATAACAAACTTATTCAACATTGACAACATGTCATGTTCCAACCTATGTTTTCTATTTATCTCTTTCTAACACTTTGACGGTAGGTACTTAAAAACGAAATGAAAAATAGGTCATTTAGGTTCATTTTTTGTTTAGAATGTAACATTAAAAAATATAAACAAAGGATTCGGTTTATTTTAAAACGTACTTTTAAAAATCTTAGTTTGACAAAATTGTCGATAACAAAATGCCGAAACAGTAACAACTTTCGAAAAGAAAAGTAAACAACAAAGTTTACTTTCGCTTTAAAAACTACTACAGAAATGTAAAAATGAAATAAATTATAAGTAAATATTCATGAGAACTAAATATATAACTATTAAAGTACATGAAATATATTTTTTTGTTTCGTTGAAAATTGGCGACAAAAGGCTAAAAACAATGACAGTGTTACCCTGTCAGAATAGAAAATTACATAAATATTTTTTTATCTGTATAACACCAAAAATAAATGTACTGTGTGAGCCAATAGCTACGAAAAAATTGTTATCCGTTATAAGCGTTCACCAATCAGAAACTCAACTTTATAACCAATCATTGTAACGGATATTTTCAGAGGCTGTCCAATCACCGTTCAGATAAGTGGCGTCAGTATTAGCCCGCCATTCTCCTGACGCCATCTTGAGCATATGATCGTTGTTGTGACCCTCGTTAAAATTTCTTGTTAAATTAAGTGATTTTGTACCATTTCTCTTAAAAGGTGTGTAAACAAGTGCCATTTACAATAAACTATCTCTACCACTATAGCATTTTGTCATTTAATAATGTATTACTCTGATTTAGTATCTTTATAATCAGCACATTACAATTGTTGTATTAAAAAAATATTTATCGTTTTATTGAATGTGCTATATTTGCCTTTCAGTAAATAATGGCCCGTACAAAGCAGACTGCTCGTAAATCCACTGGTGGTAAAGCCCCTCGTAAACAGTTGGCTACCAAAGCCGCGCGAAAATCGGCTCCTAGTACTGGAGGAGTTAAGAAGCCCCATCGTTATCGCCCTGGTACTGTAGCCCTCCGAGAAATTCGTCGTTATCAGAAATCTACAGAGTTGCTGATCCGCAAACTGCCGTTCCAGCGACTTGTGAGAGAAATCGCTCAAGATTTTAAAACTGATCTTCGTTTCCAATCTGCTGCGATTGGTGCTCTGCAGGTACGAATTTGATAACTATGCTATAATTTTAATTTAGTATTTAAAATGAACATGCTTTAAATGATGTCACGTTTCTATTTCAGGAAGCGAGTGAGGCTTACCTTGTGGGTCTTTTTGAAGACACCAATTTGTGCGCTATCCACGCTAAACGCGTCACAATCATGCCTAAAGATATTCAACTTGCACGACGAATCCGTGGTGAACGCGCTTAAGATCTTAGTTTTTAGTGTACCTACATCATAAATTATCTGTAATTTGAATAGATATAAATTCTATAACATTTTTTATAATGTCTCACATTTAATTCATTTATTAAGTAACATCGTAATCATTATTGTAAGGAGGCAGCAGAACTGAATTTTTTTTATAAATATGTTCTTAACTATAAGTTTCACTCTGCAAGTAATGCTGTTTTTAGGGGCAACACATTTCAACTTGCCGCAAGACACCCATGGTAGCATTATGTGCATTGATGTAGTCTTATAATTTAGTATTTCTTGGTAAGTTTAAGTAGTATAATAGGAAATGTTTTGACCACATGTCCGTGAATATTCTGTACTTGTGAGTAATTTTATGCACTTATGTAAATGTGTAACGAGCGTTTGGTGTTAAATAAACATAATTAGAATTAAAATTTGTTTCAATTGTTTTAAAATGCATACTTATGTGCAGCCATACCAGATTTATAGTGTTTTAAAGAATAAATTACAAGTACTCTTAAAAAAGGTAGTTTGAATTGTAAAGAAAAGTATATTTACAATAATTTAATGTCTTAAACCATCTACAACACAATAATATTTCTTAACCTATTGCAGTAGCTCTTTTGCTTCTTCCTCTTCTATTTCTTTAAGCCTTTTTTCTATTTCCTCCACACTTTTACCAGTTTCTTTGTAATGCTTGTAGGACAACAGTAATTGATGTTTTTCTAACCCTTTGATTCTATCATAAAGAGTTTTGTTAAATTCAAGATCCATATCGTTTTCCTCTCTCAACACACAAAAGTAAATAAGGAATACAGCAACACTGCCTACAACACAATAAGGTTGATACCATGGCATATCTGTTTTTGCAGTTCTGATTGGTCTTGTAGCTCTTTTTACCGCTGCTCTACTGGTTGAAAATTTAATAGGCTCATTTTCTTGACTGTCAAAGTTACGACTTGATAACCCTCTTAAATTATTGCGTCTGAAGCAACTTCTGTAATGAACAGATAAAAGTTGATTATTAATTACAAGGAACTGTTGTATGAGTTATAAATAATTATTGTGCAATTAACAGTCATGACTCCTACATTATCCTTAAATACAAATATAATTGCAGACCATTGTAACATATTTTAATAAGTTTATTATTTCATAAGAGTTAAATGCTCAACATACTATATTGATTTAGGGACTTTTTTTATTAGGTTTCAGAAATTCAGATGCTTTAACATCTGTAAGAACTAAAGCTACTACCTAGGAACACTTGGTCCTTATTGGTGTATAACAGATGTGTAACAACTATTACCCTGTGTAAACAGCAGTGATTGAAGTTGGTAGGAGCTATTTTAGGTACTTGCGTCATGCTAACATAACATGGATATGCCTTAATGCTTAAAAAATTAATGCTAAAATGAAGAAAATATTTTTTTTTCTATGTTAAGGTCATTGTGTAGACTCTGCTGATGTCATTGTGTAGCAATATCTGCATGGGATTTCTAGGAATTTGTGACAAATTGGTCTAGAATTAGCTGGTTTAGCAGAAATAGGTGAAATATCCACAGTTGCTATATTAATTATATACATATATAATTGTTATAACAAGTCAAGATAACAAATATTCAATGGACTAAATTAAATACTGCTATAACCAAATATGCAATTCAATTTCAGAGGCAAATCCATGTTTGCATTCATTCACTCCAAATAGCTCCTACTACAAATAACTACTTTGACCTTGTAGAAGTAAGTAATGCTATTTGGGGACCTGGAGTGAAAATATATGTTATTTTACTGCAACCTATGGTTACCACATATTTTGGGTATAGGGAGTCAATTGCTTCTAATTCCTTCGGATGAAATTTCACTTCTAAACGAAATATGGCAAAAAATGTAATAACATATTTCTGATATAGTATAAGGAGAAATGTACTAGATGTTTGGAAAAACGCTGGGCATATTTAATGGCAGTAGGTTAGTATATATATAATACCTAACAAAAATGTAAAGTAATTAATTGCTTCTTATTTGTTGGCTGTTTTTGTCATCCGAATCATCTTTGTGTGAATCACATTGAAAATTTAATATGAAGTCGAATATTATATTTTAGAATAACCATAACCATTTCTATATATTCAGTAAAAAACGTGATCTCATTCAGTTTTGGTATTTTATCATAAAAATAAATTACTTTTAACTATGAGTTATTTACTTTTTAAATAAGTTTTACTTGAGTTGTAAATTAAAACAATTACAATGATAGTCTTGAAAGTAAATAGTAAAGTACCTTAGTAAAAACAGACTTCTGTTCATTGTTGTACAATTACGTGAACTTAAAGTAATAATAATTGTTCCTATATTGTTTTAATTTAACATATATTCAATTATATCACTAAAATGTTCTCATGTTTTGCTTTGCAAAATAATATTTTACATAATTTTTAATAAACTGATACTCTAGTGACAGCTGACAGCTTAAAATACATCTCGGTAGAGAGTAAATGTGCTCTATGCCAAGGAGTATAAAATCACTACGTTATACTCTGTGCTTGTAATGAACGTAGAGACTAGATATGTAACTAACTTATCTACGCACAATCCTTGATGGGGTAGCCAGAGAGAACAGACAGCCAAATGTCACGATCCTTACATACCTCTTCCGCTTCTTTATGATTCATCTTCTTCATACATTCACATGTATCCGAGTACTGTAGGCCCTCCCCTCTTTTAATTGCTCACATAGTCTTCAAAAGTTAGTCTCGGCCGACCTCGACCCCTTTTAATATTAACTTTCGCGCTATATGTTCTTTACCGTTCGGTCTTCGCTTAACGTGCCCAAACCATCGAAGCACGCCTTTATATATTTTAATGATAAGGTCATCTTTCAAACCTGCCATATTGCTAATCTAATCGTTTAGCTTTCAATCCGTCAATACCGACGGCAGGTAACGCCGTACATTTTACGAATATATCGAATCTATACTGCATTCAACTTGCCTTTATGCTTCTTCGGGCATACCCAGGTTTCAAAACTTGTGTACGTAATGATTTCTTGTATTTACGCGAATCCTACACATTTTAAATTGAAGATTTAATCGCGTTTTAATTAGTTTTTACAAACTATTTTTATTTCCCGACGTTTCGGATGCTTTACAGCATCCGTGGTAACGGGGGGACGCAATTATATGGGGGTAATAAAATTGAATGTAAAAAGTAATTAAAAAGGCGATGAAATCCGTAAATCGTTTTATTTAAAAACTTATGTACGATTAATATTGTTGGTTTGGACATTAAGACAGCATCGGGCTATCCACCTGTCATGTGGTCCGATAAAATCTCTTCGGTGACAGGTGGGTCGAAAGCACTAAATTTTCTAGGTCTCTGTCTACATAGTATTGTGAATACCTTTTCCCTTTTTGCCGTAGGCTCAAGAAAGTAAAAGAGACTAATATAAAACTATATTTGAAAAATTTAAATATTATAAGCGTTACCCAGCTTATTCAAATCGAATACGTTTGTATTCTACAACGTTCGGAAAGCTGATATTTTTAAAACATGTTAAATTTCGTCGTATGTTTACTAATTGTTCATCAGGCATAATTATTAACTGAGCATACAAAGACCTTATGATAAAAGGAAATAAAATGAATGAATGAAGTTTTTGTATATTCCTGTGCAACTTGATTAACATGGTCTTGACATACAAAGAATACCACCATAAAGTTGCACAGAAGAGCATGGTATCGCCAGCACTAAGATCGATTCTAGGTGCTATACTCGAACGAGTCACTTCATAAAAAAATAACTTTTTCAACATTTTCTCGGGTCTGGCTGTTAGTGGTACCTTCGATGTTTCCTTTTTCTTCTTAGCCACTTGCTTTGGGATCGGAGCAATGTATGTAGTGTTGTTTCTATGTATGTATATATAAATTTTTATAGGGTAATTATTTGAAATTAGGATCTTAAATAAAAGATTGGATAACATGTAATTTTTATTTATAATTATTCCGAAGGCTGTCTACCTTTTCTAGAGAATATTTCAAAGCATTTTTGATTCTGCAAACAAATTATTCTAATATATATAATAAGAAATGCATATTATAAACAATTAAATCATTAATTTCAAAATAAAAAATCTGTTGTTATTGGTTTAACTCAGTTTGGTTAATTATTTAGGGACAAGTGTAACATAATATTGCAATATTACACCGTTATAAGATTAAATCACTATAGGGAATTAAAGTGCTACCCTCTTTTTTGGAAATTGCTAGTAGTGAATTAAGCTTCAGGATCGTGTGATAATTATCTCCAAAAATACCAGACCAAACGCATTCAAAATACATTGTCTGTGATGCAAGATGTCTTGTCTTACGATCGAAAATGCATCTACTCAGCGTAGAAAACAGTAAATACCTAACAAATTCTTCTCCAATTTCTGGTTCATTTAACAAACGTTCTCTTTCCTCTAGAGCTTTTTCTCTTCTTGTTTGTACTGCTCTAAGTTTTTCTTCACATTGTAATGCCGAATCTATGCCGTCCGATGTATTTTTCACAGGAGGTAAAGATTCCGTCAATACTGGTTTCATAAGAAGTGCCCAAATATCGTAATTGTCGGATACTTTTTGCACTGCATTACATAGAGAGGCACGTAGGTTCCAAACATCAGAGATGCCGTTGTCCTATAATTTTATAAGTCAAATCGTATAGTGCTTTAAATTTTAATTTACTAGTACGCTTGTAAATGAGAAATCAGCGCAATGTTGCGGTACTGCCAATGTACAACATTTTATGACATCAAAGTTCTATACATATTGGGTCCAGGCACGTATTTATTTGGACTAACGACTAGGAGAAAATAAACATTTCAAATGATGCAGAGAGACACGGTGATTCCAATGCCTCCCCTGTAAGATGATTTTCATTTTGTTTAAAATTTGTAGTGTAATTTGTGATTTGCAACGTAGCTTTTGTTTCATTAAAACCGATAGTTACTATTGAACTTACACAAAAATGTTACTTTGGGCTTAATTGTTAAAATAATGATTAAAATTAAAAATCGCCCGACTATTATTTCATACTTGAAATTATAAATATCTCTTTCGTGCGCAGTGGTGACATCTACCAACATAGGTTGCACCTATACAAACGTACATATACCGTAAGTATATACACATATAATATACACATATAATCTATTATTGGTAATCTATTATTGAGGACGGAAATGCCTAAATGCAACAATAATAAATACATATAATACAATATATAAATACTATACTAAGTCGCGACACATTTCAGCACGCTGGTTAACATTACCGAATCAATTTTCAATTCTTCTAATTCTTTTCTACAGCTATCAACCTGTGCCAACAAGGCATCGCGACGTATTTTTTCAATCTGTATCTGACAACGTAGTTTGTCAATTCTCTTGGCCAACTCTCTTTGATCTTGTTCGGATTTTTCTATAAGTGTTTTGGTTTCTTTTACAGATCTATTAAGTGATGATACAGCAGCTTCAACTACATGAAAAATTTAAATTGCTACATGAACGATAAAATAAATTTTTAAATGCCTATTAAATTAAAGAGAAATGCTTTTTAATGCTTTTTGTTTTTTCACGTATTCTGAATACTGTACAGTCCAGTATTGCGTCAGAGATTTAGACAATTTAATCTTTTTCGAACCGCATTTAATAAGGATTATTTGGGACTTCGTGACAGGTGGCGAACATCACGCCGTCTTTGTGTCTAAGTATGCGTTAAATCGTAATAAGTTCTGATTTGATACGAGATTTCCTCCTGAGGATCGAACTTTGGTCTCCTGCTCCAATTTCCGAACAGCGTACCATAAGATACCTTATTTGAAAATAATAAAATATATAAAGAAAATAAACAACACAATCATGAATAAATAAGGGACTAGAATAAAGAAACAGAATACTAAATAGCTGACTAAAAGTTCACTGTTCAAAAATAATTGAAGTTTGTTTCTCGAAAAGTGACTTTTTGTAAGACTCATGGCCGTTTTTTCGGCAGGCCATATTTCGTAATAATAAGATGTTATACAATTAATTTTAGATTAATTATTGTTTTTCTGAATTAATATGAGTCTGTTTTATAATTTTCAAATGAAGGTATTGTAAAAAATAAAAAAAAGAACGAACTCAAATTTAGACCAGCGTCCCTTGTTTTTACTGTCACTTATTTAACTGTCCACTTATATCACTCAATCCTTAACGAATGTAATGTACTTACATTCGTTAAGGATTGAGTTATAAAAGTGTAGTAAGGATTAAGTGTAGTAAGTGTAAGTAAGGATTAAGTTATGTAAGTGAACAGTTAAATCAATAGTGAATATCATAGACATTTACATAATTAGTAGAGACAGTAGTTAATCATTTGTGCTTAAGAAATAATCATTCTTACATTCTCGCTTTTCTTTTAATTTTGCTTCCGTAGTAAGTTCTTGAAGCTTAATTTTCTCTATAGCAGACCCAACAGATTTTTCCATTTTATGTATTTATGCAGTAACTTTGAGGTAAACTTCTTCATAAAATAACATCTACAGAAGTGCAATATTATGAATTAAGTATAATATAAGGATTTATGCTAAAAGAAAAATAAAAAAGCCGCGAAATTTTCATTTCGTTTTTTTTTTATTAATTGTTTCGGCAACAGTGACTAACAATGTGCCAGTGCGCTGACAGTTTTTGGTAGCAGCTTTATGTTCATGTTTATGTTCATGTTTTAAAGTCATTGCAATATTCATGATGAAGGGATCGTATCAACTAGATTGTAGATAGAGATAACCATGCACGAATTGATAACTTCCGGCGTATCCGCACAAGGAAAGGAACATTTCGTATGTCAATACAAGTTTTATAAAGAGGTGAAAAAACTACTGACTTAAAAAAATCTACTGTTGATCTAATTAAATACTTTACAAGCATAAAAATTCATGCATGTAAAGTATATTATTCGATTTACACAATAATCCAAAACCGTCATCATTCATTTAATTTTCATCAGACTATAAATACATTTTTTTGGAGTTTACAGGTTTTCTGTTTATTTTACCAACAATTTTTTTAATAAATAAAACTAAGTAATGTATTTGTGAAACAAACATGCTTAGAACCGTATTTCAAATATTGAGATAGTTTAGTGCTTTTGATCCAACATTTTACCAGAGCTTATATAAATAAGTTAAATGCCTATTGAAATATTAGTATCTATGATAGAAATTTAAGATTATTAAAAAAAATGCTTTGATACAAGCCTGCCGCCACGTGATCTAACTGAGAAAAATTTAGTTATTATTCAATTTATTTTATTAATCTTGAAAACATATTATTTCAGATACTAATAACATTAAAACTTGTATTTATATTATATCAATCAAACGAATTTGTTTATTTATGAATTTTTTATTTTTTACGGAAAAAGGAACGTATATTAGAAACATAGCATAGCAAAGAAATCAATATCGTTGCCGGGGAAATTCAAAAAATCAAAAAACAATTATGTCATTAAACTAAGCATGTCACTGATATTTTGGTTTCTACGTAACTTACTTTCTGATATATAAGAGTATGCAGAAACCAGATGCGAATGGATTTGTAAATATAACGTGGCCTAGTAAAAATATTCCTCATGGCGGAGTTTTCCATACGCATGTGAGAGAACTTTCGACGGCCCAGCAAGATTTTTTAAAACGTAATTATTTCTCATATTAATGTAATAATGAAATTATTTTAGAATAATCTTTTTCAATGAAAGGACATATTATGAATGTTTTATCACAATTGCTTCCCGTGTGAAAGTGGTAAATTTTGCTGTCTTAAAGTCTCGGCAATAAACCCAATTATGTTAAAAAATATTGTCTTGTCTGAAAGACCCATGATGAAAATAAAAACAAAACAAATAAAAAGAAGAATTTTAGGCGCAAGTACTTACTTTTAACCACTAGCTTGTGTAGCTGCCGAAATTGTTTTTATAAAAATGTTTGACAAATAAATGGATTGTAATAAAAACAGTAAAAAATAAATGTAAAGTACCCTGGTAAAATCCCAGACAACCGAGAAAACATTATATATATTTGTTGTAACTATATGCCGCGTATTTTCGATAACTTCTTTACCGGCAAGACACATAAAAGTACGTTATAAATTACAGTTTTGCTTGAGGAATCAAAGTTGTCTGCCGCTCAGCTGCGCAAATCAGCATACACTTTGCGCCAGAATGAAGAGAAAAAATCAACTCCAGTGAGGCATAATGTAACGTCGTTCCGCCCGCGTACCTCGCGCCGTCGTTCTCTATCAGCTATTCGGGCTTCCGGTATTTTTGATACCGATGCGTAAGATATTTCATTTGTCTTAGATATACTCTACTTATATACATTACTTACATACCTTTTATAAAGTTATTAGTTTTAAGAAGTTAAAATTGAACATTGTTTTCTTAAATTGTCATTTTATTGAAATGAAAAAGTTGCTGTAGAAGATGAAATAAAATTATAAAATAAATAAATAGATATCTTCACGCAGGGCATTTTTTCCAAAACAGGGCTAGACAGAGGTCTAATAAGGTCAATAAGGTCTCATTGCCCCACGTTCCACCGAAGATATTTTCGGGACAACGTGGTGAGCCCGTCGCTGTCTTTATGTCCAAGCCAACGATATAATTCGTAAATTACATTTTCGAAAAACCCGTTGGTATGAGCCTGCAACCTCGGGATCGAACTCGGGCCTCTGGACTCGAAATTCCAACCACCCAGTCACTCGGCTATCGTGTTTTTAAGTAAAACTGTATTCTATTCTGTTCTATCTAGAGGATATTTGAGTCTTTAAATACTTATCTATCTATGACTGTGACGTACTCGCGGGTTTGTTTTAGCACGGTTATGGAAAACAAAAGTTGCTCCAGATTTAGGCTTGTAAATAATAAAAAGTATTATAATGAGCTTCTGAAATCATTAGAAAAAAATACAACCTCTACCGGCGACATTTAGTCACAAATATTTAACAGATTTTAGTACTCATGCTCGTTGCATGAAGAAAATGATGGATTGGATAGAAACGAAACAGATACCAACTGAATACTTACCATACCCGGTAGCCATCGTCTATAGAAAAAAAAAAAAAACTCGCATACTTTCGCGTTTATATATTAACATTTACCTCCGTAGACGAGGTACACACGGACAGACCTCCGTACACACGGGTGTTCAAGGTGCTGCCAGCTGAGGTCCGTTGTTCGATTCCCGAACGGGTCAACTTTTTCTATATTATTCTACCTTCATTATTTCTGAACCCATAACACAAATGCTTTAGCTTAATACTTTTTTCGTATCTGGGCAATGTATGTGATGCTGGTTACATTTATTGGTTCCTATTTATTTAAAAAAAAATAGTGTGGCAATGGATAAACATACTGTTCATTTCCATCTATATAGTTATAAACCATTAAAGCGTGGTGAGGACCGTGAGAAGCTCAAGGAAAAACTTGCCAATACTATGGCGTACGGGGACAAAGGTCAACAACCTCCTCAGCCTCCACACCTCGCCAAACAGCCGCCCAAGCTGCCAACCAATAAAGAGATGTGGAATGACTGTAAGTAGAGTTGGGATCAAAATGAGAAGTTGACATTTATTGAATGCTGTTTTTTTTACATAATTTAGACAGAACATTTGATCATGTGACGTATCTCAGCAAATTTATGTAAGTGGCGTTTTCTTGGATCTCATTGAGTAAATAAAAACTCGACTCTAATGGTTAACGTTAATCTTTGACCTACAAGTTAAAGACATTTGTACAGACATCTGTTTATACACATTTATTAGACATGCAAATGTTTGCTCCTAGCAGGATTGGGACCTTCAGTGTCTTAGGCAATGTCACGATCACACCACGGACGACCTCTGTGGACGAGTGGCGTAAGCACCGGTTTTCAAGGTGTCGCCATCTCGAAGTCCTGGGTGTTTGTGGTACCTTCGATGTTTCCGATTCCCATACCACAAGTGCTTTATAAGTGCATCATACATTAGGATTGGAGCAAAGTATGTGATGTTATCCTGATCTATGCATGTATTTATGTATTTCTTTATAGAATTGGGAGGCAAACGAGCAGGTGGCTCACGTGATGGTAAGTAATTACCGCCACCCATCCGCTATACCAGAGGCATAGCGGATGCGTTGCCGTCATTATGCCCCCCCCCCCGAATAAGGGGAGGGTGTGTGGGCGTCCGGTTACCCGCACCCACCAAACGAAACGCAGAAGTTAGACTTCTACTTTACGCCGATATTCTGTGAGGTCGTGGTACTTCCCCGGTCGAGCCGGCCCATTCATGCAACAACAAAAGCTGATGCGTGGCTCTACCACTGCTGTGGTATGTATGTGTATTATACATACCACAACAGTGTATATGTATATATAATCTCGGCTATCGGATCGTGACTAACCTTGATGTAACAAATACTTACAATTTGTTGGATCACACAGATAAAACATTATTATTTGCAGTGGTAACACAAATCCGGGAACGTGCCGATTGGTTGGCTGAGATGGAAGTACTTGGTGAAGCGGACGCACATCGCGAAATGATACAGGACCAGATAGCAGAGCGTATGCGAGCGCTGGACGCCCTGGGCATCGACAGTGAATGCTCCACGGCAAGATCCAGAGGGTCCGGGTTCAGCGTTCTGGACACCGGCAGAAGGAGCGTTAGAAACAGCGCTGAATGTAAGTCACTAACGTTTAATAATTTAATTATTTTGTTTTATTAGATAGACAGAGGTCTAGAAAAATAAGTCTTCTTCAGTCAGCTTCCGGTCAGGCTGGTCAACTTCCATTGAAGACATTTTTGGGACAACGTGACAGGTAGTAAGCTCGTCGCCATCTTTATGTCCCAGCCAACGATGTTAATCGTATACGATTAACATCGTTGGCTGGTTAACTTATATATAAGTTTTTGAAAAAACTCATTGATATGAGCCTTGGGGAACGAACTCGGGTCTTTTGACTCGATATTTCCGATCACCCAACCACTCGGCTATCGTGACTTTATTTTATTGATTTACATAATTAAAAACATACTTTTGGCGACACCTATGTGTCCACATAGGAAGCTCGCTAGTGGCAGATTCAGGAAACATAGACTTCCTAAAGCGCGCATCGAAGTTCGCACGATTACACGCATATATACCATTACCGATAGCGCACACTGACGGAAGAGATCACAAAGTAAGTCGCTGAGACAAGTGTGTTATGGAATCGGAAACAACGAAATTTCCACAAACTTCTAGATCCGAAAAAGTATAGATAAAGTGATTTTCTACGTTAACCCGTCCGGGAATCGAACACTTGACTTTAGAGCTGGCGACACCATGAAAACCCCAGTGTGTGCCACTTTAACTGTGTGTTTTTTGGCTTCTATGAGTGTTATTTCTAATATTTCAAGACAACGATCATCATCTAGAAACGTCTATTGGATCAATGAGTTTTTTTAGGACACAAAGCAATGCGAATATATAATGTTACATTATACATACAATTCACAAAATAATGTAATTCAATATGTTCGTGCATAGTCTCTTACGTGGTAGACAGATCGCTAATAAGGGTCACGAGCCTTTTATACGTCTTTCGCTTCTATCAAATTTATTATTTTCTTCATACACACACTTTTGGATATCCGAGTTTCATTGAACCGCCCCTCTTCGAGCAATTTGTTCCCAAAAGCAGTTTGTTCAAATCCTCCATCATTCGGTCTTTACTCATCGGCTCAACGCGCCCAAACCAGCGAAGCACCTAATTCATTTTAGTGATAAGATCATCTTTAAAACCTGCCACATTGCGAATCTCTTCGATTCGTTTTCGGTCGGCCAAGGCACATTTTACAACACATTACACAACATATTTATTATAAATTTCAGTGCGTTCCGTTCGATCAACGCCGTCCGAAGGAAAGAAACCATCCATAAAAGGTTTAACTAGAAGGGCAAAGAATGACGAAGAGAATGTCGAATCTTACATCAGAATTTCGCCATTGCAGTACACACCAAGACGCCGAGTTTGAAACTGAATATTTAAAAGTGCAGTTCCATATTCTCATTTTGAATAGTTTTTAATTTTCGTACCTCAATGTTTTGTCGGGATCGTTTTAATAAAGAAAATTATTTCATAAATTGAAAAACCTTGATTATGACTTTTTTTGCCATAAGAAATTTTCATAAACCTCAAGCGTAGATATCGCTAGGGTGTAGTAAAATCAAAAGTAATGAAAATAAAACGACATACTTTTAATAATTTTATTCATTTTTAAATATTGAGTAGACGCTTAAAGAAGACCGTATATATATATATATAAAAACTTTTCTTATAGAATGCTGGCCACATGGGCACTTCGCTCTATGAGCTGGCGTCGAATCTTGTTGGAATACCCAGTGCCTGTTATTGAACATGGTATGAGAAACAGGTTCCATTAGGTTCCATTCACACATTTCACACTGACTGTGTGTACATAAATATATATATATATATATATATATATATATATATATATATATATATATATATATATATATATATATATATATATATATATATATATAAATATATATATATATATATATATATATATATATATATATATATATATATATATATATATATATATATATATATATATATATATATATATATATATATATATATATATATATATATATATATATATATGAGATGAGATTAAAGGCTAAGCCCCACATAATAACGCTAATGATCCGATAGGTTATAAGCCAAACATATAAATAAGCAAGTAAATCATAAAACACCATCGCATCATTTTCCAAGTTGTATTTTACCAAATTTACTTCCGACTGTGTCGTAATTAACTACTTCAGTGGTAGAGCCACGCATCAGCTTTTGTTGTTGCATGAATGGTTCGGCTCGACCGGGGAAGTACCACGACCTCACAGAATACCGGCGTGAAGTAGAAGTCTAACAAACTTCTGCGTTTCGTCTGGTGAGTGCAGGTAACCGGTGGCCCACCACACACCCCCCCCCCAATTCTGAGGGGGAGGGGCACTCTAAGGGCTGCAACGTATCGACTATGCTTCGTTTGCCTCCCTTTTCTATAAAAAAAAAGTCACTAAAAATATTAAACATTTTTACTTAGCACACGTCACTAATAATGTAATGTACAAACATTCTACATAAGCGCCGTTCACGTCACTTGGATTTCTAATGAATTTGTCTAGACAAGTTTACAGCACACCATTATAAAGGAGATAAAAATGCGTATAAATGTGACTACTGCGGCCTATCATACCTGTAAAGCATTTCAAAAGGGTGTTTTTTTTTCAATATTACATTCTCTAGACAATTAAGTCCCTTCGACCCACCTTCCACCGAAGACATTTTCGGGACACGTAACAGGTGGTGAGCCCGTCGCCGTCTTTAAGTATAATTTTTATTGACTACAGAAATACATCTAAACTTTTTTTTTTTTTCATAAATATTTATTTACAGAAAAAATTATGTTAATATTTACAATACTTATTAACTAAAAACTATTATAATCGTAGAGCCCTACTCCTCGTGGCATGGTACCAAGAACGCTGGCTGCATTTCCACGTTGAATGGCTAGAGTTAACCGTTGAGCGAGAAAAGAACCAGCCCTCTTGTCACCAGTGGCAACGATAAGTCGCGGATACAATTCCTTTAGAAACTGCATCGCGCGGGGACCCCACGGACCGATTGTCTCTACGGCAAATGGAACAAATATATAGTCACCTTTCAAAGACTCATATTTACGCCATTTACCCGATTCAGCTGCCTCTGATGCCGCCCCGGCCCTTATCGAAGTACCCTTGATATGAGAGGCCGCTAATGTATCGACGCAAGTTGCGTCCCACACAAGGGCTTTGCCTCTCTCCCAAGGGACTAAAGTCAAGCCGTCGGGTCTCTTACCATCCTCCCTTAATATTCCACAAGGCTCTAAAACCGATGGAATATTTATGGAAGCAAGAGCCCTTCGGATGACCTCATTCAAGGAACCGTGACGAGATAGTCTGCCGGCACTTTTTTGGCATGAAAGTCCGTGGAGGCCTAACTCGTCGACGTCGCTGCCACAAGGACATCGATGTGGTTGACAAATCGATGCTCCCAATCGTATTCCTACAGCTATACGTAAACTTTCGTTATCTAGTAATGTACCAAGGTTACTTGATGGTAAAGCATGTAGCCAGTAACTGGATTCCTTTGTCGAAACACCTAGAAAGCGGGCGCGGTCTCTGTCACAGTGAAAATTGTTCAGTAAGCATTTCTGCACATTCTGAACCAACTGGATATCCCACCGTTTTTGTGAGTTAGGTTCCAGTGGAATATCCTCGCCGGGACAGAGACGTAACCATGCTTCTCTTGCCTCGTTAGCAAAGGTCAAGTCCAAATCATTCTTAAGAATTTTACGTGACAAATCATGAACACTGTGTACGGAGGCAAGGAAAGCCGGCAGCGCAATATTTGAAACCTCTCTTATACCGATACCTCCAAATCTAAGAGGTAAAGTAGCTTGAGTACAGCTAGATGAGACTAAAGATAAATTTAGAATTTTTTCCAAAGCTATTTTGAGATTAAGGTCAATTTGTTTTAAAAAATCAGAACATTTCCATGCTGGACTCGAGCGGAGTAAATAAGTAAATTTAGGAACAAGAACGCAATATTTTAAAATAGTAAGCGCTATATGAGAATTTAGAATATATAGTTTATTAACATGTTCTAAAAATTGATCAAATTTTACTTTCAAAAGAGGTTTCATACTCTCTATAAATAACGGCGCTCCAAGGAGGTAAAGAGAATCCGCCTCAGTTACTTTAATGCCAGGAGATATATTGTTAAAATTTTGAAACAAACTGTGTCTATGAGAGGGCAAACGGTCAGGAATGAAAAGTTCACATTTAGTATTATTTAATTCAAGGCCAATGTTTTTAAAATTTTGAATAATTTTTTGAAGGTCATTTTGCACGTCATCTGGCTTTCCTCCTAGGGTTCCGTCATCTAGGTACCAAACATTGAGTTTGGATTTCAACTTTGAAATAATCGGTTGAATTCCCAAACTAAACAATGCTAGGCCCAGTGGATCACCCTGCTGAACTCCGACGGCTGAGTCGATTAAATGATTTTCATAAAATAAATTAGAGTTTTGACTGTAACATTGCCAAACGTAATGGTAAATTTCTGGGCTATGTTTCGCAACCTCCTTCAGCAGGGTTGATCTGTCGAGGGAGTTAAAGGCATTCCTAAGGTCAACTTTCAAGAGAACATCGTTTGACAATTCGATAAAAAAGTACGCACTGAATGTACAGCTGCCTCGCAACCTCCTCTGCTACCGAAGCCTAACTGAATAGGCTGAAATTTTGACTTTAGATCGGAGGTATGTGCCTACATGCTAATTTAGAAGTTAAACGTCTAAAAGTGGAACCAACAGCTATAGGGCGGATACCATTATCTTTTTTTTAAAGGCACATAACCTTGCTCCATATATGATTTTAACAAAATTGGGATTTACATTGCCAGAAAGCATAAAATTACTTAATTTTGTTATGTCGCCCGAAAGAATTCGGCCGGCGTCACCGGCGGACGCGCTTACAAGATCTTTCAGATGTTGAGGCGTAATTCCGTCAATGCCGCCGGTAGAGCCATTTGAGAAAGACATAATTGCCTCTAAAGTATCTTTCTCTGAAACTTAACTTTTCTTACTTTAAGTACAAACCAACGATATAATCGTACATAAGTATTTTGAAAAACCCGTTGGTACGAGCCTGTCACCTGGGGATCGAACTGGGGTCTCTTGACTCGAAATTCCGACCACCCAACAACTCGGCTATCGTGACTTGTTTTGTAACAACTGTTGTTTTCGAGTTAGAAGAAGTAAAGACAGCTAGCGTAATTACGGGCTATCAGGTAGTTCATCTTTGTGCTGTGTTATGGAGCATGACTGCTGTTTGACAGCAGAATTACTAGGTAAGGGAATCGGGACAAGTCCTAGGCAGAGAGTCCACTTCCTTTTATAATTAAATTATTACAATTAGGCATTGTTATTATAATAATGGGTATATTCTTTAAAAAAATACAAGCTGCATTTTTTATAATAACCCTAGCGCCATATATTGTTGAAGATTTTTTTTATAAAAAGAGTACAGGCTTTATGAATTTAATTAAATAATTTAATAAAATACATACAGTATTAATTTTTTTTTAGTCGTCGGCATTGTTTTTCAATGACAGTTAAACATGAGAAACAGACATGTTTCAATAAGAATAGAGATGTGTACTAACACAGGCTTTGATTCTTAATTTGCACACCTCATACTTTTGTAAACTGCCTCCTTGTAAATTTAAAGGGCTTAAATATCTAGACCTCTGATCACCCATTAGGTCAAACAGGACTAAAGGACCCACATAAAGTAATACTTGAGTGAGAGTTTCTCATTGATATTTTAGTACAATATTCAATCATCATCACTATCAATTATAATTCGTTTGGATTTTTTAGTCTTTGGTTCTATGCATGGTGATGTGTGTTTAGTTTTTTCAACTTTTTTTGTAGCTGTGTCATTAATGAAATCATTTGAATCAAAACTGTTAGGAGCTGCACGGTCAAGTGCAAAATCTGTATATTTTCTAACAGGCATTTTCAATGTAAAATCATCATCCATCACTGAATCCATATTAGGACCCTTCTTGATGTAAGAAATTGTGGAGTATGCTGTAAAATGAAAATCTTCAACAAGATATCCTTGTACTAACAAAAATGCTATAACATCTTCACCTAGATTACGAGAAAAATTAGGTTCTTTTCCTTTATGTCGTAGGTTAACTGGTCCTTTTAAAAACCATGCATCAATCAATTTTTGAGCAGTGAGCTTAGTATCATTTCTCTCTGCATTGTCAATTATATTTGATAATGTCTTACAGTGATTTTCAAGACTAAGTTCTCTTATAACTGGATTATTATTGCAGCATACATCACACATTTTATTGCAGTCTGTGTTACCCCAATTCTCATCAAAGTGTTCTGCTATAAGTTGCCTTCTACACAAACTTCCATTAAGACAATATTTTATCATACCATATAAATGATCTAAATTACCAACAGAAGAGAATACCATAGTACTAACTTTAAAAATGTCCTGCATTCTATACAGTGTGACACACTCTGCTCTGAGGCCATCTCTCCCTGCTCTGCCGCTCTCCTGATAATAGTTCTCCATAGACTTGCTTATTGTATGATGTATTATAAATCTAACATCAGGCTTATCTATTCCCATTCCAAAAGCAACTGTTGCTACAATTGCTTGATAATATTTCTCATGCCACTTATTATGTACTTTAGTTCGAGAGTCAGCTTCCATATTTGCATGATAACAACCTACTTTCAACCCTCTTTTCCTTAACTCCTCAGCTAAATCTTCAGAATCCTTAATACTATTTGTGTATATGATACCACTCTCACCTTTATACCTATATTTTAAGAGCTTCTCAAGGATATTGACACATTCTTCTAGTGAAGATGGTTTCTCAAGTATTTTATAGAATAAATTAGGTCTGTTAAATGTAGATTTAATAACAAGACATCCTTGTATGTTCAGAATTTTCTGTACATCATTCAAGACATGTGCAGTCGCTGTGGCTGTTAAACCTAATATAGGTATATTTGGGAACATATTTGATAATATTCCTAAAAATTTATAATCTGGTCTAAAATCATGTCCCCATTGCGAACAACAGTGCACTTCATCTATAGCTATCCTTTGCAGTCTACCATCAGCATAGCACTTTTGCAAGTTAGCCATAAACCTCTTGCTCTTTGCAAGCCGCTCTGGGGTAACATACAACAATTTGACATCAGTATTTTTATCTTTAAGCAGGTTTAAAGCGGCTGTGGTTTCTTCTTTAGGACTAGTGCTTGTCATAAGTTTTGCAGGAATATTCTTCAGAGTCAATGACCTCACCTGGTCTTCCATTAGCGAAATTAGGGGCGATATAACAATAGTTATCCCAGGTTTAACAAGAGCTGGCAATTGATAACATAAGCTTTTACCAGCTCCTGTGGGCATAACTACTAGAGCATGTTGACCTGATAGAGTAGAGTTTATAGCGCTCAACTGCTTAGGTCTGAACGAATCAATTTTAAAGATGTCACGCAGTACTCGATTAACATCTTCCGACCATTCATATTTAGTGCCAGTCCAATCGACATTGGATAAGGACTCTGATTTTATTTTATTGATTGTTTTTTTTAATAACGTTTTTCTTTCTTGTAGATTTCGCTGAATATTTTTCCATTTAGAAATTTCTGCGTCAACTTTAGTTAGCTCCCGGTCTACATTTTTTATTTCCTTTTCAATTTCTTCAATACTTTTCATTGTAACAAAATAAAACCAATATTTTTTATGATTTAATAATATAATAACACGAACGTCTGGGCCGGTTTTAAGTGAAAATCACAAACACTGAATTCAAAATATAACATAAACATTGAATTCAAACATAGGCTATCTACCTTTCCTTTCAAAATCTGTGCCTTTTTAGCCGCCGGTCACACTATTTATGATAATGATCTTATTATACCTTTTTTATTTGGCACTTAACGGTTACAATTCTTTGGCAGGAAGATTTCTGACAATTTTTTTAGAACATTATTGAAAGGTAATATTATAACAACTTCCCGTCAATTTCACAAATAGAGATGTGTGGATATATTAGTAATAGGTATAGGTATTATGAATACGATAACAAGATACACAACATATTCGTATAATGATAATTGACAAATGACAAACACGTTATAGCTGATCGAAATTATTCTCAGGTATTATTAACAACAGTTGCCTACTTCTATAAAAATTCGTAGATAAAATGCATCTAGTAGGTAGAATCTGTAGCAGATACACGCATGTTACATGTTACCATTAAAGAATCTTAAATTTATTTTTTGTATATTCTAGTGACTCTCTGTAATAACGTTTTAATTTTTTCCTGTTCTTTTATCCATTATCCATACCTGGTCATTTGGTATTTGGATAATATTTAAAGCAAAGCACATTAATTAATTTATTCCTACAAATATACTTAAAGGTAGCATGTATATGATTTATGGAAAATAGTGTATGATTAAAATGAAAAGAAAATAAGTAGTATAGTACATATGCATATTTTTCTTTCTCTCTCGCCAAGCCAAGTATAATTTTATAATAAAAAAATAAAGGTATATTATTATATACATAAACCTAACCAAAGGAAATCATAAATAAATATCCCAAAACAGAATTATATGATCTATGGAGAGATTGTAGTTATACCAAAGACTTGAACGGAAGTAACCTATTTAGGCAAATATTACTAGATTTAACATCATAGGAGGAGGGTGCATTCAACGCGAGATAGAGAACAAAACTGTAAAATTAAAATGCGAGAACTGATTTTAATATCATTTTTGTATGTTTTCTATATCATATTTATGTGTTCTAATTCAGTTTAAACTTCGTTATATATAACTGATTTTAATATCGTTTTTGTACGTTTTCTATATCATATTTATGTGTTCTAATTCAGTTTAAATTTCGTTATATGTGATAATTTTGTTTTAGTTTGATATTTTCTTGTAATGCAGATATTGTTGTATTAATACTTGCAAGAGGTGGCTCTAAAAGCATTCCTTTAAAGAATCTACAGAGAGTAGGAGGTATTAGTTTAATTGCTCGAACCATCTTAACCGCTAAAAATGCTGGATTCACCAATGTTACAGTTTCCACTGATCATCCGATTATAGCTTTAGAAGCTTTGAAATGTTCGTATATTTTATTATTTAATATTTTAAGTAATTTTTAAGTGATTCTACATGTTGAATATTTTCTTAATAGTTGGAGCTTCAGTATTTTTTCGAAGTTCTGTGACATCATCAGACTTTGCGCCTTCCATTTGGGGTGTAGCAGAATTCGTTGCTTCAGCACCATATGTTAATGTGATTGTCTTGATGCAAGCTACTTCGCCATTTATAAGGGTCTCAGATATAAAAGATGCTGTAAGAAAACTTTACTTTCCTAAGCCTCATGACTGTGTGTTTTCTGCCTCAAGGTAATTAGTATTTTCTTTTACTTATTCTGTTATATTATTCCATTTAATGAATTTAAAACGAAATATTTACTTTAAGAAGTTACAAGCTTCGTTGGAATTACGTGAACGGAAGCTTATTTCCCATTAATTTTAAGTATGAAAAACGACCTCGAAGACAAGACTGGAATGGTGAATTAATTGAAAATGGAGCATTTTACATAACTCGAGTTGAACTCATAAAACAAGGTTATTTACAAAATAACAAGTAAGTTTTTTTTTTAATAAGCTTAACAAACTTGTCACCAGGGTGAAATATTTTATCTTCAAATTTGTATGTAAGACATTGTACAATATAATTTTTTCTTTTAGGGATATTTTCGTGCAATTTTATGAATCGGCAACCGGTAACACTAAACCCTTTTATGATTTCCGTGCAAGTTGGCAGATTTTTGTTTACATTTGGTACTTGGTTATATTTTGTTTATCCAAAAACTTTTGGGGTTTACCTTAGTTTTTATTTTCCGTAGTTGCACAGTGCAGGAAATACGTTCATCAGACAGTTTAGAAGTAGACTCGTATTATGATTTGCAAATGGCAAACGCATTACTTGGATCTAACTTAGTTTAATAATTTTTTTTCGGTAAGTATAATAAATTTAAAATAAATATTATTCTCTTTCACCCTAAATAAGCGCGCTGCTGGATAAAAGTTATTTATAAATTGTTCGTTATAAAATATATTGTTGAATAGACTGCATAAATTTTAGAAGTCCCAGATTTTTTCGCCACAATCACCTCTGCTTCAAACCGAATTGGCATTTGCAGCATCCGACGTCTCGCAATTTAAATGCTGCTGCCTGTCATCGGTTTCCTCAAATTTTGGGTATTGTATTTTTCAAGATAGTAGATTCGATGTTGAAAAAGGGGGTGGTTTCTTTCTTTACAATACATAGCAAGTTAGTTTTTTTCATTCATCCCGGTGATACTGGACAGTTTTGAATAGATACAGACTTTAATTTGTGGTTGCCATTGTTTTTGCCACCATGAACACTAAATATGTTAATAATTTTTATAAAAAAAAAGTCAAGCTAGAGGTTTTATATTTGCACCATTAAATAAGAATAAATGTTTCTAAGGTATAATCATCGATAATGACAAACACTCCAGATGTAACATTTGAAGATTTGGAAGCAACAGATGTAATAAGTGTAGAATTAGTTCCGGAACGCAAAGGATTGATATTAAAGCACTGTGAATATTATGTTAGCTCAAGAAGACATGGGACTACTGTAACAAGGAGATTTAATGACTTTGTTCAACTGTATGATGTGTTATATGCCAAATATCCCTACCGGTAAGCAAGTATATTTTCTTTTACTGTCAACAAAAATCACATATTCTTTGTAAATAAAATATTCACTTATCACTTTAACTCAAAAATCTGTAAATCAAATTATCACTTTAACCAAGGGCTACTAAGGGAAAGTGCTTTGCTGATATTCTCATCTTCTATACCTGCTAATACTCACAACAAATTGGACCTTTAGTATGGTGAAAAGTACGAATAGAAGAAAAAGTAATTGTTAGTTCAATTGCAACTAACAAGATTCTGATATTAAAATAATCAGACACATAATCCAACTTGTCTCAGCAACTGGATGGTGATAACTACATAAATAAATAACATTTTTTATGAGGTATGGCACCACCTATCACAATGTCCCAATAAGTCTCATTTTTATTTTTGTTTTAAATAACTTGTAGAAATAAATAAATATTGACCACCATTGTGTCCGTCATCACCTAACTTCAACTTGTTAACATTTAAGGTGTAATTTATAAATTGCAGAGCCATTTGCCGCTTGCCGCCTAAACGGGTAGTCGTCGGCGGTGGTAGCCCATTATTTCTTCAGCGACGTCGCACAGCGTTGCAGCGCTGGCTAACTCTTGTTGCAAGACACCCTGTACTCGCACATGATGCGGATTTACGTACTTTTCTTTGTGAATCTTCACCACGGTTAGACAAGCCCAAGCATGATGAGTTTGTCTTAGCAGGCACTCAGGATGATTCTCCTGTAAGTAATTTATTATTTTATGTTTCTCCTGTAAGTACCTGTAAGCACATATTCTGGGTGGTAAGTGGCAATGGTAAATGGTGGTAGATTAGAAATAAATTTGTTTATGGTAACATAGCAGTTTAACTGCTCACTATGGCTTGATACCTCTCAATTGTTTTTGCAAGGGTTGAAACTGAGGCACTGCTTGATACTGTAACAGGTTTATGGCTGCCTATTCTAAGAGAGCATTTAAATCGCTATATCACATTAGTAACTGCTAAATTTCAACTCAATCCGGGTATAGTTTTTTAAAGAGGTGGTATTTCATAGGAGTTGTATCTCAACCATATATATTACATACATACCCTTTCTTTCAATTGATATCCTAAAAGGATGCTATGGGTAAAAGTGTGAGGTGTAAAGTGTTAAAATCTCGCACTTTAACCCTTAAGTGCTGCAATCGCCAATTGGCCTGCCAAAATGTCGCTTTCAATTATGTCAAATTCAAAGGAGAGTTTTTTGGTGGAAACTGCAGTAGACTTTTACAGGCCATTACGTACTTCTTATGAGTAAAATACAATGCCTTGTTACACACCTGCTCACATACTTTTACATCAGTATATTTGAAGCCAGAAGACAATAATGGGTTAAATGGTTGGTTCTTGTTAGTACCAAGTACCAATGTTTATATATTTTGCTTATGTTTTAGAGTGAAATGACAATGGATGAAATGCAAGCAACCTTTGCCTCAGATCAGGAACAGCTACGCTTGCTTCAGTTGGGGCTAAGCAGATTGTTCAAAATATTTGAAAGAGGTAATGCTTTTATTTTTGTGAGTAGGCACAAATTTCAGATATTTTAGTTGGCAGACTTTTGCCAAAGTTGTCTTCTCCAACACCTATATATGTGTTTATCTATCTGTCTTATCTATTTCTCTACATAATGTACTCGTAAAAAAAAAGTCATGATAGCCGAGTGGTTGGGTGATCGGAATTTCGAGTCAAGAGACCCCCAGGTCGATCTCCAGGTGGCAGGCTCATACCAATGGGTTTTTCAAAAACTTATGTACGAATTCCATGGCTTGGACATAAAGGCGGCGACGGGCTAACCACCTGTCACGTTGTCCCGAAAATATCTTCAGTGGAAGGTGGGTCGAAGGGACTTAAATGTACTAGACTAGATCTCTGTCTACCCCTGTATTGGGAATTGCGTGAAGATCTTTATTTATTATTATTTATTTGTAATTAACTTTGTACCAAAATTTCCTGATTTTAACCTAACCTCCTAACCACACTCTGCAACTTAAATTGTGCTGCTTAAAGCTGTGAGGTTCCGTAATATTATGAATTGTACTGAAAATGAAACAATTTCTCTCACGAAACTGAATTTTTTGTATAAGTTGCTGATGTATGTATGTTTTTTTAGGTTTGTTATTTGTATGTATACATCTCTCTCTTTCTCTGTGTATATGTATATCTCTCTTCATATACCTACCCCTATTACACTTTTTGACCCTTGTGTCGACCTCTGTGGACGATTGGCTTACACACCGGTTTTCAAGGTGACGCCAGCTCTGAGAGGTCCCGAGCTCGATTCCCAGTCAAGAAAACACTTTAATACATTGTCTCGGCTCTGGATGTTTGTAGTAGCTTCAGTGGTCTCAAATTCCATAACATAATGCTTTAGCTTTGATACTAATATATGTGATGTTATTCCTGTCTATGGATGTATTTATTTATTCATTTATTAACGGACATAAAGACGGCGTCCCGAAATATCTTCGGTGGAAGGTAGGTCGAAGGGACTTAATTGTCTAGACTAGACCTCTGTCTACCCCTGTATTGGGAATGGCGTGAAGATATATGTGGCCCCACACACCCTCCTCCCCCAATTCTGGGGGAGGGGGGCACTCTAAGGGAGGCAACGCATCTGCTAAGCCTCTGGTATTGCGGGTGTTCATGGGCGGCAGTAT
Organism: Sericinus montela; assembly: GCA_029286605.1. NCBI lineage: Eukaryota > Metazoa > Arthropoda > Insecta > Lepidoptera > Papilionidae > Sericinus > Sericinus montela. The sequence goes on along the minus strand of JAGSMR010000043.1, from coordinate 435,907 downwards.
CACTTACCATCACGTGACCTACCTGCTCGTTTGCCTCCCTTTTCCTATAAAAAAAAAAATATATTATTATTATAACGTGACAGTGGAGGGTCGGTGCGAAGCGGAGCGTTCTGATGTCCGCGAGCTGGGCGCCGCCCTGTCCGCACTGAGCGGCGCCGCGCCCGCCGCCAATCCGCGCTGGATCGAACTAAGCAACTCCCTCAAGTCGGCCGCTGAGTGAGTGACCTGCTTTAAATACCACAAACTGTATGAGCGGAATGTATTTAAGAGATGTATTAGTTGATTCGATAGATGTCGCTGTACTGTTTTAATACACGCTATTGTTTTGTTTTTAAACTAATGTGTAGCGGATTAGTGTGTGTAAATCCTTCAGGTCGGGTGATTGTGACCTGGGGAGGACGTCTCCTCCTTGAATGTGTTTTTTTTTTGATAACCGTGGAGGAAAATGCTTTAAGCACGAACGTTTCCTGACCGGGAGGCCATCGAAACGTACAGTGTCGGACTCGGATCTCAGAAGGAGAAACATACCGACTAAAAACCATCCACGGGATGCTGTTGGCCCAGAGGCCTTTACAGCTTCATCTGAGGAGACCTGCGAGAACGAAGGCCCGCAGACTTTGAGTGTGCTCTATCGGTAATCGTTTATATTCCTTCAATCGTTAAGAACTTCGATAGCGCGATGTAGGAAGTCGATTGTGTTTCTTGAATCCGCTACAAATACATATCGATTTTATGTATGCCCTATATATTGAGTTTAATCAGTTTACGATGTTGGTTTATTGTCAAGATGTTAACAAATGATGTGTACACTCCGTGTTAAAGATTAAAGAGTCATTCCCATTTACACAAATAACAGTCTGTAATAGCCCATTGTTAGGCATAGGCCTTTCCCATGGGAGGGTTTACCAAGCTCGTCGAGCAGATTGCGACTGTTTAAGCAGGTAACCCAGACATTACGCACCTCAGCCGCTACTACCAGAGCCTGGTCTGCTATTTTGTTCTTGGTTATAGTCACGATAGCCGAGTGGTTGGGCGGTTGAAATTCGAACGGCGACGGGCTCGTCACCTGTCACGTTGTCCCATTAATAACTACGGTGGAAGGTGGATCGAAAGGGCTTAATTGTCTAGATCTCTGTTTACCTCTGTATTGGGAATGGCGTGACGATCTTTTTTTGCTATTTTTTTGCGAAGCCTAACACGCCATTTGTCGGTAGGCATTGATATTGTCAAGGTTTTTATGTTAGTCGCCTTTTATGACACAGATAAGAAGAAAGAGGCTGGCATTTTGTTAATCCAGTCAACCATGGTGTGGTAAGACATTTAAATTTCTTTTTATTTATGTGTTAAAATTTATAATGTCGCCTTATTTTGTATTTTGTAAAGTTTAATAATTTGTCAACAGTCTCGCTTCAGCAATGGGTGAGTCTTCCGTAGAAGAGGTGGATTATGAAGATGGCGCTGGTGGGAAAGTCTTGTTGGCGTTGGATGCGTTGGGTGCTTATAGGTATGGCAAATATATTTCTGTTAAGTATGTGTTTGTGATTTTCGTATCGATTTGCGTAGTTGATGCTTTCTCGGTTATTGTTTTTCTGAAATTATTTATAATGAATTATTTTGAAAATTGTAATAATTCTTGATAGTTCTGAAACTTACTAACTTCAATACAATAGGTAATATTATTCTTTATTTTTAATAATGAGTAATATGTAATTTTAATGTATGCCATGCGGGTAGTGTGTGCTTCAGTGAAAACACAAAACTTGAGTTGTTAGTGTTTTTTTATGTTATATTTGAAAATATATGTAAACATATATATAAATGCACTTTCGCATTAAATATAGACTTGTTTACCTATATGGAATTTACAGGGTATTTGAGCTTATTGATGATAATATCCCACGGATTGCATTCTCCGGTAGAGAGCTGTGCGGACGACTGACACGTGGGCTGCACGGAGAGCGAGCGGCGGCGGCGGCCGCGGCGCCGCACTCGCCCGCCGCGCAGCTGCTGCGGCGCCGCCACCGGTACGCGCTCGCCTGCGCGCTCGAGGTGAGTCCGCCGCACCGCTCACTCTCCTGCTCTCTCTGTCTCTCGCCCGCCGCGCAGCTGCTGCGGCGCCGCCACCGGTACGCGCTCGCCTGCGCGCTCGAGGTGAGTCCGCCGCACCGCTCACTCTCCTGCTCTCTCTGTCTCTCGCCCGCCGCGCAGCTGCCGCGGCGCCGCCACCGGCACGCGCTCGCCTGCGCGCCTCGAGGTGAGTCCGCCGCACCGCTCACCTCCTGCTCTCTGTCTCGCCCGCCGCGCGCAGCTGCTGCGGCGCCGCCACCGGTACGCGCTCGCCTGCGCGCTCGAGGTGAGTCCGCCGCACCGCTCACTCTCCTGCTCTCTCTCTCGCCCGCCGCGCAGCTGCTGCGGCGCCGCCACCGGTACGCGCTCGCCTGCGCGCTCGAGGAGTCCGCCGCACCGCTCACTCTCCTGCTCTCTCTGTCTCTCGCCCGCCGCGCAGCTGCTGCGGCGCCGCCACCGGTACGCGCTCGCCTGCGCTCGAGGTGAGTCCGCCGCACCGCTCACTCTCCTACTCTCTGTCTCTCGCCTGCCGCGCAGCTGCTGCGCGCCGCCACCGGTACGCGCTCGAGGTGAGTCCGCCGCACCGCTCACCTCCTACCTCTGTCTCTCGCCTGCCGCGCAGCTGCTGCGGCGCTGCCACCGGTACGCGCTCGAGGTGAGTCCGCTGCACCGCTCACCTCCTGCTCTCTCTGTCTCGCCCGCCGCGCAGCTGCTGCGGCGCTGCCACCGGTACGCGCTCGAGGTGAGTCCGCTGCACCGCTCACTCTCCTACTCTCTCTGTCTCTCGCCTGCCGCGCAGCTGCTGCGGCGCTGCCACCGGTACGCGCTCGAGGTGAGTCCGCTGCACCGCTCACTCTCCTACTCTCTCTGTCTCTCGCCTGCCGCGCAGCTGCTGCGGCGCTGCCACCGGTACGCGCTCGAGGTGAGTCCGCTGCACCGCTCACTCTCCTGCTCTCTGTCTCGCCCGCCGCGCAGCTGCTGCGGCGCTGCCACCGGTACGCGCTCGAGGTGAGTCCGCTGCACCGCTCACTCTCCTACTCTCTCTGTCTCTCGCCTGCCGCGCAGCTGCCGCGGCGCCGCACTCGCCCGCCGCGCAGCTGCCGCGGCGCCGCACTCGCCCGCCGCGCGCAGCTGCTGCGGCGCTGCCACCGGTACGCGCTCGCCTGCGCGCGCCGGGCGCGGCGCACGCGCGCACGGCCGCGCTGTGGGCCGACCTGCGCGCCGCGCTCGCGCACGCGCACGCGCACGACGCGCGCGACCTCTGACGCTGTGCTCCCACTGACTCTGCCGACTGTCCATGTATCCTCGTCGCATGGACACTACTCTACACCCAGACCTACTTTTGTATTACACATTAGACTAAAACGAAAACATATATTTTTAAACGGTCTGGCAAAGTGACAGGTCAAAATCATTAAGAAATATAATGCGCAATTATTGACGTGCTGGGAGAAATAAACATATATTGTATATATGACTATTTTTGCCTAATATTTCAAACAAAACCTAGAGAGAGGCTAGAAAGTCAGTTTCAAAATTCTTTTTATGTTTTTGTCTGCTTTTATCGTCGGCTTTATCCACAATCAATTAGAAATGATGTTCCACAATCAATTACAAATGGACAAATATATATTTAGTTTAAAAAAATGTTACAATAAGAGATATGATAATAATTTTATTAGTACCTTTAACTGAATAACCAACATTTTAAATTTTGCATAATATTTAATATAAATGTTTTAAATTTTGCATAATATTTAATATAAAAGTGTTTATGGTTATGGTTATATATATATAATTTACAATTAATAACTAAATACATATAAAATGGTAGGAACAAGTTGATAATAAATATTCGTTACAATTAATATGAAATTCTCATAGGTTTATAAATTATTGTTTTTTATCCTTGTACAATGTTATAAGGAACCATTTCAATTCTCACGCCTCGAATACTTATATATTTTTCTCACTATGGAAATAAATGCAATTTCTAATAATTACGAATATTTTCGTGAACCAATTGAGGTTGAAGTTTTTTGTCGGAAAATGTTTTGTATATCTGCTACTTATTTTATACATATAACACTATAATATTGAGAGAATATTGAAAATTTTTTTGGGCATACGTTCTTACGATGTAATCTGGTCAAATCATTTACGCTCATTTTTTATTGTGGTGTTGCAGTTAAACGAAATTGTTATAAAGTTCGTTACTTACTTACTGCTAAAAAAATTCGTTACTTTATTTACATACTATGATGATGATATACCGATATAGTAAAGTTTGGTAAATCAGCATTTGGTACATGTATATCATCACTTGTATTGGAATGACTTTACCTTTTACATATATTCCTAGAAGTCCTATTAGAGATAATTTAAATTTGATGATATCTGTGGTTTATATGTATTATAAAGAGGGAAAAAATGAGTCGATTAAATGAGCATAACGGAATCGCATGAGATTAATTATTCAGACAAATTAAACACTTGACATTTGTATAGCGCTCTATGCCTTTGACGTTACGCATTTTTGGCGGGAAGAAAACTGTCAATCTTGCCCCTAGGGAGCGCCAAATGTTTACTACAAGTGCACTGTAATCTCCATACATTTATTTATTATTCAGATTGATATTAAAAATGGGTAAATATGTTGCCATGGGATACAAAAAGAATATATGGTTACAAATTGCCAAGTGATTTTAATAGGAAAAAGTGGGAAAATGCACTGAGAATAGTAAATTATAAGTGCTTATTTTTTTGAGTATTAGGGAAACTGAAAAAAAAGTTATTTATACACATAAAATTTTATAAATTTTTATGCAAGTAAGTCCAGTAAGAGCTTTGTTATTAAAGAAAAAAAGAAAATTTAACTATATCAAGTCGCAAGTTGTATATATTCTCATATATGTCGTCGTCACTTGCTTGTTTTTATTTCCCTTTTTTCTTCAAAAACATACTTTGGGATTACTTCTAGTTGTTACACTTTGTTAATCTTTGATAAATTTTATTTTACCCAAGTAAGGTAATCATAGTGTTATATACTCTTTGGTAGGTAACAAACATACCGATAACCTAACTTTCTTACATGATCTGTTAAGATTATCTGATTGCAATATAGCAACAAAATATTTAAAATTTGTTTTAGTTATAAGAATTGAGATACATTTATTTTACATATTTCTTAGATATGATACGTATTATTTTTGTTATATTATGTTATTTGTATATTATGGTGGTTGTTTTTGATTAAAACTAGTTTATATATTAAGTAGAACTGCCCGTGAACATTATATTTAAGTCTAAAATTATAAATAAAATTCGATAATCAAATGAAATTGAAAATCTGTCGAAATGAGTCGATTAAATGAGTTCATGTGAATCACGTGACTACGATGACATATTTAAAAATTAAAACTCTTTATTATGTTATATTAAACACGTGTCGAATGTTAAAATCTTTACTCGTTTTAACAGCAGTTGCAGCAGTTTTAAAAATCATTTATTTATTTCTAGATTTAAATTATAACAACATTACAGATCGAAACTCAACCCAGTGACAAAACTAACTTATTAAGGAGACTTTACATTTACTACATTCATATATTAGAACACTTTATATATCCATGTTTCATATAATGATGACTTATATTTCGGTTTTCTTGAATATAATTAAAAACCAAAAAAAAAAAAAATTAAATACCACGCTATATTTTAACTACAGTCTACTAAATACTCTATAATTCAAAGTGCACTTTGGTTGATTCGTTAGTCGAAATTGTTTACCGAATAAAATGCTCAACTAAGCCTCACCTTATGCTCAATACTTGCTGCGTATGATATGAGAATTACTTTGTTATTTTCCATTGACTGACCTAATCATTTCATCTACTGTGATATATTCGAATATCATTTACAACATAACAATGTATTATTGTGTCAATTAGTGAAGCAATATTATTTTAAGAAGATTTTATGTAATATGTTATGGATATAAATGATTATTATAATAAACATGTTTAAAATTACAATTTTGTGCGTTTCATTTTTTTAGGTTTTAGAGGAAATAAAGAGGCCTCGTGTGACAAAAGAGAAGTTCACGATCGTATACCCAATACTGGCGTAGTCAAAGTTCTAAGAATTTTCAGTCCTTTCCACCTTTATTTTAGGAGCTTGGTCGCCTTCCGCATTTCCTAATTTGAATTGAGATTACCTAAAGCTCGGTTATTGTGTCGCGTCTAATTGTGTAGAGCTTGTAGGTACTGTATTACATTCTACCTTAAAAACATGTTAGATTTTAAAAGAAAGAACGCGGGTTCAAATAACTCTAGGAGCAAATATTTATATGATTAATATAAATGTTTGTTATCAAGCCATTGACCGTGTGGTAACGGTATAAGAATATTGCCCACTCTCTTTCTTCCCGTCGGTGTCGTAAGAGGCGACTAAGGGAAACAGCCTTGAATAATATTATGGTAACCGATAGATGGCGGAATAACCATCTCTAAAAATATCAGACCAAGATGGGCAGCTGCGTCTGAGGTGCGAGTGGTCTGTTACTGCGATCGCCAATCCACCTGCGAAGCGTGGCGATTATGTCAAATCCTCCCTTTGGGAAAGGCCTATGTCCTGCAGTGGGCTTTAACAGGCCGTTATGTATGTATGTAATCAAGTCATAGACCTTTACATATATACTATCTTATAACCATCCAGTAGCCGAGATAGGAATTGGGGTTGGAATAAAATAGAATATATCTATGTTTACATTAACAACGACCTCCGTGGAGGAGTGTTGTGCACGCCGGCTTACACGGTGTCGCCAGCTCTAAGCCATAGGTTCGATGTCCCAGTCGGGTCACACAAACTCTACATTTTCTCCGGTCTGGGTAGTTTTGATTCCTTATCACAAGTGCTTTAGCTACTTACTTTAGGACATAAGTAATGTATGTAAGTTGTCCTTATCTATGTATACATTTATTTTGTTTGTATGTATGTATAAAGGTTTTTAAAATTAATTTAATTGACATATCCCACAGAATATATCATGCAAATGTGTAATGTTCAAAATTTTTTTTCTAAATAGACCTCATCCTTGCTACTGTTTATGTTATTTGTCATGATTCACATCTTTTATCAGGAATGGTTGACCTTAAGTGGTCACAATCTTATAAAATACTAGTTTCTTGCCTAAATTCCATTAAGATAAGCATTAATATTATTATAGTAAATAAAAGTTAAATGCTGTTTCGTTGTTAAACGCATCAGTATTGTATTTACTAATTTTACTGAGAATAAAAATTTGGAACAGTTGCACGAAAATTTTGGAAAACCTAGCTGCTAGCTAGCGATATAAATCGTACATATGTTTTTGTAAAAACCCATTGGTACGAGCCTACTTCCGGGGGATCGAACTCGGGTCTCTTGACTTGAATCCCGATCACTCTACCACTCGTGGCAACCGTATTCGGAAAATACGAAAATTACGCGGACCAGTGACGATAAACATTGACTACAGTGTGACAATTACGTTAGAACGTAAAAATTATACTTCAAGCATAGCGATCATTGAGTACTTTCAGTTAAATTTACGTATTGTCTATGGAGAACTTTAATGGCGTTGGCAAACACTCCTATTTTTTTGGTTTATTTATTATACAGGCCGTTAAGAAAGTTAGAGATGTCCAACATACTGAAACGTTCCAGTTAACTGAAAACTAAATAGGAGAATATTGTCGGGATATTTGTCCGTGTCAGAAAAATTGCATTTCTGTTGACTAAACGCCTATAAATACTTATAGATCTTTATCAATCCAATACGATTCTTGCTGTTATTGCTTAATATAAAAGAAGACATTAAATTGAGGAGAAAAACAAAATCAAATTTAATTTGACACGGGCGCGAATTAAATAACAAAAAATTTTGCATAACTTATATGCTTTAAAATCAATAAAAATGCAGAGACATTAAATACTTTAAATTTAACATTCAAAACTGTCGATAAGATTTTTATATTCAACAACAACAACAACATGCAGATTAAAATTACGAAAAAAGAATGAATATTAGATTTGTGTTCGAAAAAAAAATTTGAAACAACCTGGTCAACATTTAATGATTAGTTATAATAGCGTAATTAGTCTGGTGTGAGAGTTATATTTCAAAATTGTCGTTTTCTGACGCAATTTTGTATTGATTTTTAAAGCGTTTAAGTTATGTTGAACTTTATGATATTAAATTAAAGAGAAAAAAAATATCTTCACGCAATTCCCAATACAGGGGTAGGCAGAGGTCCAGTCTAGACAATTAAGTCCCTTCGACCCACCTTCCACCGAAGATATTTTCGGGACAACGTGACAGGTGGTGAGCCCGTCGCCGTCTTTGTGTCCAAGCCAACGATATAATTCGTACATAAGTTTTTGAAAAACCCATCGGTACGAGCTTGCCACATGGGGATCGAACTTGGGTCTCTTGACTCGCAATTCCGACCACCCAACCACTCGGCTATCGTGACTTAAAGAGTTAAACAGAATTGGAGAGAAAAATGTTTTTAAAAATTTCAACTGATACTTCCGGTTTGGTCACGTAATCAAATCATCTATCCTGATTTAATTAGACACTGTACATCCGGATAGAATTGATAGGTATGAAAAGATAGTTCCATGCTATTGTTTTGTATCTAAATAGTTTATTGATATGCATTCGAGAAAACAATTGAATTGCACTACCCCGTTACATGTCATCCATATTGTGTAGGCATATTGAATACACAAATGCTTCCAAAATTGCGTAATTGTTATTTTTAACATCTGCAACTAGCATCGGTGATTGTGTAACATTCTTCAAACTAATGTCTCAAGAATAAACAGGCTATTGTCTCATATATTTACTTCGAATGCTCTAATCACTTCACGTCACAAGGATGGCAGTTAGTGTCTGTTCGAACTCCAGTCCTGATGGAACTGTACGTGCTGCTCCCGTGTTTGTGCGTTGTGATTTTAGAACTTACAAGTGGCGTGACACAAGTCGAAGCTTATGTGGCAGAGAATAAGAATGCGCTCAAGAAGAAGTACAGGCCGATTTACCACATATCTTCACCCAAGGGATGGGTCAGTGATCCCACCGGGTTCACGTTCTTCAAAAGGCAATATCACATGTTCTTCCAGTATCATCCGTACGATGGCGCTTGGGGGCATATCCATTGGGGACACGCCGTTAGTATGAATCTTATAGATTGGACCCATTTTCCGCCAGCCATCGTTCCTAAGGAGTATTACGAAATGCACGGTTGTCAATCTGGAACAGCCCTTGTTAACAATAATTACCTTACTCTTTTTTATACGGGCACTGTGTTAGCAGACAACGAAACTTTCCAAACGCAAAACTTGGCGTTAAGCTCCGATGGCGTCGTTTTCCAAAAATATATATATAATCCCATCATCAGAGAAGCACCGCACGGAGTGGGCGCGTTTCGTAACCCGAGGGTTTGGAGGTTCCGCAACACTTGGTACATGATGATTGGAACAACTTCGAGGGAAAAGAATGGAAAGTTAATACTGTACACATCAGGCGATATGTTCAATTGGAAATTAGACGGTACTATAGCGGAGTCCATAGGTGACATGGGACACATGTGGGAGAATCCAGATATGTTCGAAATGGACGGCCAGCATGTTTTAATCTTTTCCGCTCAAGGTATTAAAAGTGAAGGTTACAGGTTTAGAAATCTGTATCAGACAGGGTATGTTGTCGGGCATTTCGATTACGTACTCGGTCAATTCGAAGACCTGGAGATATCTACCGCAACATTCAATGAATTGGATTACGGCCACGATTTCTATGCAGCGAAAACCATGCTCGCTAGAGACGGGAGGAGGTTGTTGATCGCGTGGTTAGGCATGTGGGAGAGCGATTTCGTTGAATCTAAAGACGGATGGGCGAGCATGTTGACCATGGTAAGGGAATTACGTCTGTCCGATTCGGGTCGCCTCATTATGACACCTGTACGAGAGATAGTAGATCTGCGAGCGGAGATCTTGGAAGACGCGTGGTACAGTCCCGGTGAAATGTTCTACGCCGGTACAAAATCTTTCGAGCTGATTGTAAACTCGAGCGCTATTGTTTCTTTCGTCGGTTTAGCTTTAGAATGGGGATCATCGCATCGGTACTCGATCGGTTACCACGCGGACCATGGTCACGTTAGTGTGGACCGCGGTGGAACAGACGGAGTGAGGATAGCGGAATGGACTCCAGTTGGTTACGTACACTGGCGGATATTCGTGGACGGCAGTTCCGTAGAGGTATTCTGCGGGGAAGGCGAAGTGGTATTTTCAAGCCGCATATATCCAAAAAAGGAAATACGCATAAGGGTATCCGGTGACACTCAACTTCATGTTATCCAATACAGACTTCGACGTAGCATCGGTCATAACAACAAAAAACCAACGAAGCGCAACAAGAAAAAGACTAAAACGATCAAAAAATTTAAAGTCGATTCTGACATAAATATATAATGGCAAAAATTACCTGTTTTAATTTACCCTGTCGTGAAACTGTTTGATCATTCATAATTTTAAAAAAATGACTGAGGAGTTTGAAAAAGTTTTTAACAACATTTGAAAAAGTTTACTTTCATCATCAGTCATCACTTTCTGCCATAAAAATGTGTAAACTAGGTACTAACAAACATTAAGCCTATATTAGGTTAATCAGTGTGTTTTTTTATCTTACAGATCATGTTTTTTTTGGCCGCATGATTAAGAAAATGCTGTTATACTGCCAGTGACATAATGATTCCTAAGATATTTTCTGATGTAGTCATAGTGTATTTTACATAGAAATTTATCCAGAACATACTTGGATTTTATAATACATTTGGCGATATTAAAATAAGTAACTATATAAGTAAATAATAATATAATGTTTAATACGGTGACTTTATTCTGATTCTGATTCCTTGCTGTGTTACTGCATCTGTAACTATAAAGTCAAATTCAAACTATTATGGAACAGGAATAGGGAAACCATCGATAGTTATGTACCAAAAATAATGAAATATTAAAAATACTATATGTAAAGCTTTTAATGTTATAGTATTTATAGTATTTTAGACTTAGACGCAAAGTACTTAATTATTGTACTGGTTGCAATAGTTGTTTTTTTTTATAATTGTCAAACCTGCTTAACCTCTTCTACAGCCTTCTTCCTTTTATTTACTTTCTTTTATAAGTTTTTATTTTTTATAATAGTTTTTTAATAATGCAAAAAGCATTTTTCTCACTTTGATTGTCATGAAGTCCTAGTTTTATAATGTGAAACTACCTATATTGTGTTCTACGAATATATTTACGCAACAATGTTAGCATATTTATATAAGTAGCTACATAAGTACATAACAATAAGATGTATTTAAGGAGAAATTTGTAGACGTAACATACTATAATGGTTTTAAAACTGTTAAAAGTCACGGGTGCCGCAACACCTGTACATAATAAAATAAACATGTACAATAATTTGTTCCTTTTTCATTGAGTACTTAAATGTCGAAATTTTTTTTTATTAATTTAATCGTATTAAAAGTCAAAACACTACACTTAGAAAAATAAATCTCCACAAAGCGGGAACAGACATTTAAGGTTAACGAATACAAGATGGGATGTTAAGTGTAGTGATAGAAAATTATACAGGGTGGACCAAGAATTCGTTAACATTTAAATGTAACTTACCGCGCAAACTATTGCCGCGCGGTGGCGGGCGGGGGCTCTACTACTAGCTCGCTTCTTGGAAATTTAGTTTAAACAGTAGAAAAAATTTAGGTTAAACAGTAGAAACAATTTTATTTAAACGACTTTTCGCTCATTACTGTGAGACGCTTATTTCGCGTTGAATATGGTTAACACGACTTAAGTCAGTGTCCAAATGCTCCTTTAATAAAGAAATGGGTAAAGAAGTTCGAAGAGATGGGATCTACACTAAATGTGAACCAACCGGCGGCCCACGGACTTCTCGGAGCTACGAGAACGTGCAGCAAGTTTCCGCTCCTGTTCGACGTGATCCAGATATGTCGACACGCAAACTGAATTAGGATTATCCCGCACAACATTACGCCGTATTTTAAAATTAGATTTGAAATTACATCCACATAAGATCCAGCTAGTGTAAGAACTAAACCCTAATGATTTAAATTTGCGTAAGTCATATGCCGAAACAATGTCAACTCGTTTCAGTAATTTTCACATCTTATTTTCTGATGAAGCCCATTTCCACCTAAATGGACAAGTAAACAAACAGAATTGCAGGTATTGGAGCAGCGAAAATCCTGAAGCTAAACATGAGAGGCCACTTCACTCTCCTAAGGTAACTGTATGGGCTGCAATTTCAGCAAAAGGAATCAACGGACCTTACTTTTTTGAAGATTGTAGAGGCCGTTCAGTTACTGTTAATTCTGCCGAGTATGTGAAAATGTTACGGGAGTTCTTAGCACCGATGCTACTGGAATTTTCTGGCTATAATCGTAACACATGGTTTCAACAGACGTTCGATGTGAGACACGTGTCACACATCGAACGAGTCCTTGCCGGTGGTCAAAGACATGTTTCCGGAAAAGCTGATATCCAGACGGGGTGACATCCCATGGCCACCCAGAATTCCAGATCTATCCCCAGCAGAGTTCTTTTTATGGGGTTATTTAAAGAGTCGTGTCTACATTGATAAACCGAATACACTGCGTCCACTTAAAGAAAAAATCATCGAAGTGATGTCGGCGATCTCGCGGTCTCTTTGCAGAAGAGTATTCGAAAACTTCAGGACTCGCTTAGATGAGTGCAAAAACCGAAACGGTGGTCATTTAGACGAAATAATTTTAAAAAAATAAATTACAACTAATTAATAAAAGCTTTCTCGTAAATAAACGATTTCTAAAATATGTTAAATGGTTTTTTTATACGATTTTTTCAAATGTTAGCTAATTCATGGCCCACCCTGTAAGTCGCGTCCTTGATAAGTGACTCCCAAAGATGAGAGCTGCACGCGCTTGTCATGAAAATCGAAGAGTTAGATTATTCTATGTATGCGTTTCTTAGGTTTGAAGGCCCTTGCAAGCACCATGCGAACTTTAACTATTTCGCACACATCACTATCATAATGACGTACGACCCGTTCCGGCTACACACGTATATATTGACATTGTTCATATCTGGGCCTTGATCCTAAAATATTTCTACAAAAATTGTTATTGTTACTTAGATATAATCTAAGATATAACCTCGCGAACTTTTATATGAGTGATAATAATTTGTATTTTAAACGTGTAATACATTACATTGCTTTAACTGCAAAGGTTAATATAAGTAAATTTTTGATGCTTTGGGTTTAATGAGTGCAATTTTCATCTGGATCTAAAATTTCGTTATAAATATGTAATGTGCTATAGGTAACGTATTTTTAAAATTTGTTTAATAATTTATAGATTTCAAAATTACAAACAAACAAGTTAACAAAAAATCAAACTGAACAATTCTTTGTGGAAACGGTCTGGGGAAGAAACGCAGCAGTGAAATTTTGATATTTTGTAACGAAGAAAAAGATTATGGGAAGTTATTTTATTAAACTTGTGTGGTTACGGCGTAAGAATATACCATTTTCTTTCTTCATATGTGTCTTAAGAGTGACTAAAAAGTCTTTACAATGTCCCTACGTCATTGGCTGCGGGAGATGGCGGGATACACATGTCGAAATTACCAGACCCAAAAATTTTGCAGAGCGGTGTTGGGTGTAAGTACTAATGCAAAGTTAAAGTACAATGTGTCTGGCACTGCGTTAACCAATTCGCTTGGGTAGCGCTTACGGCAAATCCTCCACAACGGGAGATGCTTATGTCTTTCCACTTTTCCCTGTCAGTTGATGTAGTTGTGTCGTTACAAAACTCAAACGTCTCTTCTATAGGAAAAGAAAATCAATTTAGCATAGACTTGTATTTCACCTATTTACGCAAGTTCTAATAACTTTTTTCTTGTTGAATACAGAATTTATTGACGGTGCTTTACGCCACCATGGATATTTATAGGTTGCTACTATCATTTTAAAACATCATGATCTGTTCAGATAGTAGACCAATATTTGTTGACAGCTTTTAGTGGGTGAGAAAGTGGGTCGGAAGTTCGAGTCGAGAGACCCGAGTTCGATCTCCAAGTGGCAGGCTCGTACCAATTTTCAAAAAACTTATGTACGAATTACATCGTTGGCATGGACAAAAAAGACGGCGACGGGCTCACCACTTGTCACCATGTCCCGAAAATAACTTCGGCAAAATGACTTGATTATCAGACTTCTGTCATATCCCAGTATAGGTAATAACATAAATATGTATTTCATATTTCTAATACCCAGTTGATTACATAATTTTCTTGGCGCTTCTTAACACCACTATGGTCATTTATCGGTTGCTTTACAATACTCTTGAAAAATCCTTCATGATCTGTTCAGATAGTAGATCAATATTTGTTGATAGTTTTATAGAGACTTGTTATTGTACGCTGTGTTATTTACTGATAAATTATTATTTCTAATAATCGTGATGTATTAAATAAGTGGCAAAGTTTAACAGGAAAATAACAAGTGATAATTAAAACTCTTTAAAGTTTCCTCCTTATTAACTTTTAGAATATGATAAAAGTCGTGGTTTAACCATACCAAGTTATTTACTCACGGTACGGTACCTTTTTTATTCTTTGTTAGTTTGGCTTTTATCCTTTTTGAATGTGCCAGCCCCATCGTACCCTGATATAAAATTTTAAACCAACCTTCATTAATAAAAACTGAATGCCTCAATCACCCGGTACGGTACCTATACCCGTATATACATAACCATACCGCATCTTTAAGATATAAACCATAAGATTTATTTATAAACCTCGAAATCGCTCCGCAAATTTTTAGAATACTAGCAATGCTAAGTAACATTACTAGTATTCCTTTTAACAACTTCCGCTTAGCTCTAAAATTGATGCCAAAGGAATTTGAAAAAAACTTGCATAGACGCTTGCAAATAAATACTCTATTATTGTTTTCTATTATTATTTTCTTATAGTAAAGGCTATTTAAAAGTAGGTTCCTCTCGGCTTAGGAGTCGTTTAGAGAGTCAGTGTAACCACTGGAAACAATGCATTTCAGCTAGTATGGCTAGTAAGCCCCAACAACTGTATACATTGGGAACCCAGACGAAATGCAATTTATTGCATTATTTTGTTTATTTATTTATTAATTGCTTAAAATATTTTTTTAGTGGTATAGAGGAGCTGGTACTGGTGGTACTGTCTAATCGTTTTGTAAATAAATGAAGTTTTGTAAAATGTAAAACTATATACGGGAAAACTTACTTCTATTTATATCAAAAAATCTCCTGTCACGATGTTTGTGGAAGGTAACTCCGAAGCACTGAACCGATCTTGATGATTTTTTTTAATTTGTGTAATTTGGTCCAACTTAAAAGAGAGACTGAGGCGCTGATGCGAAAGCTGGAGCGCTACCGGGAATTCGCCGCCGCAGTGCTCATCCTGGAGCTATGCTTCTACATGCTGGTGGCGTACTAGTTGGCCTCTTTTTTTATAGCAAAGGGAGGCAAACAAGCAGGTGGCTCACGTGATGGTAAGTGATTACCGCCGCCCATGAACACCTCATTTAACATCTGCAATGCCGCCCATAAACATCTGCAATACCAGAGGCATAGCAGATGTGTTGCCGCCCTTAGAGTGTAAGAAATGGGGGGAGGGGGTGTGTGGGCCTCCGGTTACCTGCACTCACCAGATGAAACGCAGAAGTTTGTGAGACTTCTACTTCACGCCGATATTCTGTGAGGTCGCAGTACTTCCCCGGTCGAGCCGGCCCATTCATGCAACAACAAAAGGTGATGCGTGGCTCTACCACTGTTGGCCTGCGTGTGGTACAGCATCTGCCGCTTGGACGCCGATTCGACCATGCAGTATTGTTAGCTGAGGAAGCTGGTAACGTCTCGCAAAGACCCTACTCGTACTGTATATATAAAATATTAATTGATGTTAATTAGTCTCACAAAAACTCGAGAAAGGCGGAACCGATTTGCGTAATTTTACTTTTGAAATATTTGTAGAAGTGCAAGGAAGCTTTAACGGTGAGAAAATATAGAGGTACTGCATTTGGGCTCGGTAGGTGGCGTTGCAAACAGTATTTCACAGGAAGTCGCTAGTATAATATAACTTTATTGTATAAAATTATAATTGTGTGTCTATTTGCTTAAATATATACGTATAAATCGGAAACAAGGCTTTAAAATTAGTTATTGTATATTCTAAAAGATAAGATGTTTTAAACAGCTTAAAATCAGCTATTCCTATTTATTTTAAGTCCGCGTCCGATATTATAAGCATGTCAGAACTAAGTCAGAAGTTTGTTTGTATCATTAATTAAATACAAGAAGCATATTGTCGTTTGTTTGAGAAATGTTACCGGGGAATCCCAACCTGTTAAATATATCTTGGAAAGGCCACATACACCCATTTAATCGATAATTTAATGATTGTGAAATGGTGGAATTCCATTTATAGAATTTAATATTGCAACAACAGGAACTTGCTAAACGTCTTAGTCGCTAGATACTCGGGTATTAAAGTTACAGGAAAGAAGTTAGAGCGCAAACCTCGACGATTAGTGTTGTATTCGGAGAAACAAACATTTAAAGGAATAATAACAACTTGAGATGGTAAAAATAAAGTTGCCGTTTGGTTAAGAATATAAGAAAAGGGTGGCTCTTTTGGGTGTTTGTTTCTTCTGTGGGAGTTGTGAGAGGCAACTGAGGAGAAGCTTCAAAAATTCCATTAGCTACCGACAGATGTCGGGGTAATCACTTCGAACATAACTGTTAAAAAATCACCAGACTGGTAACAAAGACTAGGGCAGCAGCGTCTAAGGTCAAGATGTCTGGTACTGCGATCGCCAATCCGCTTACCAAGCGTGGTGATTATGGCAAATCCGCAACTACTGGAGAGGCCTATGTACAGTGGAGGCTTCTATGTATTTATGTATATAACAAAAAAACATTGAATCAACCCGATAGCCTAGTCGGTTGTGTAGGTATATATGATATAGGTTGCGGGTTCCAATCCCGCTAGGGGCGAAACATTTATGTGATAAATGTTGAATGATAATAGATAGTAGAAGTTGATAAATGTTTGTACTAGATTAATTAATATTTATTTAAAATGTTTAAGTATATTGTACTATAAATTTGGACTTTAGGTCCGCGATAGACTTACCACTTGTCACATTATCCCAAAAAAGCTTCGAGGTAAGTGCGTGAAGACATACGTTAACATGGAACCGAAATTAAATATCAATTGAATTTCAGGAGTGAGCTTCTTCTTCTTCTTTTTTACAGCCTATCAAGAGTTACATGATATAAACCTCTCCTAAAAGTTTCCACAGTGAACGGTCGTCAGCCACCGTCCATCGACTTCCCGCCATATTCTGCAAGTCGACACTCCATCTCTTTAAGAGTGAGCTTAATGCTACAAATATTAGTATAATTTTTTATATTCCCACATAACAATTGTTTAATATTAGCGTAAGGAACTGAGAGGAGAAAAGATTTTACGTATTATATTATTAAAGACCATTACAAAGACATAGCTGACTTAGTGTATACAGAAATAACATCGATATTTCTTTATACGAATTTGAATTTTTCGCTGGTCCATGAAATCGCCTACGATTTAGCTACGCTCAGCTAACGTCACGGGAGAGAGATCCATAAAACGTACCCACGTAACGTTTTACGTCAAAGTCTGCGTGACGTCACGGCGCTGTCACTCAAAGTACGTGTTAATTAAAACGACAACTAAACATCGACGCTGATATTTCTCGTGTGATATTTAAAAGTTAATTTTAGTTAGTATTTTTATAAATTACGTTTATTATGCATATTGTATTATATCCGCTACATTTTCATTAAATTGTAATATTCAGTTATATATAAATAAATAAATATCTTCAAGCAATTCCCAATACAAGGGTAGGCAGAGGTCTAGTCTAGACAATTAAGTACCTTTGACCCACCTTCCACCGATGATATTTACGGGACAACGTGACAGGTGGTTAGCTCGTCGCCGTCTTTATGTACATGCCAATTATATAATTCGTACATAAGTTTTTGAAAAACCCATTGGTACGAGCCTGCCACCTGGGCATCGAACTCGGGTTTCTCGACTCGAAATTCCGACCACCCAACCACTCGGCTATCGATATAGGATGTATCATTTACTATTGCAAATTACGATGAAAAAACTTTAATGACATGTAAACTGCACGGCCTTAACAGTATGGCATTACCTTACTACTATCTTTATTCATTACCGTCTTTTTCGGGTGGTTGCAGCGACAGAATATACCACGCCCATGTGATAGTGGATTGGAATTTCAAGCAACAGGAACTATTATAGCTTCAAAGTTAGTTTTAATCAAGAGAATTTGTACTTAGTTATTAAAATATATCAATATAACATAAATTTTAGTTAACCTTGTATATTCTAAAAGATAAGATGTTTTAAACAGCTAAAAAACAGCTATTCCTATTTATTTTAAGTCTGCGTCCGATATTATAAGCATGTCAGAACTAAGTCAGAAGTTTGTTTGTATCATTAATTAAATACAAGAAGCATATTGTCGTTTGTTTGAGAAATGTTACCGGGGAATCCCAACCTGTTAAATATATCTTGGAAAGGCCACATACACCCATTTAATCGATAATTTAATGATTGTGAAATTGCCGTTAGGGATTAATTGGTAAAATCCTCGTAAAAAAATGGTGGAATTCCATTTATAGAATTTAATATTGCAACAACAGGAACTTGCTAAACGTCTTAGTCGCTAGATACTCGGGTATTAAAGTTACAGGAAAGAAGTTAGAGCGCAAACCTCGACGATTAGTGTTGTATTCGGAGAAACAAACATTTAAAGGAATAATAACAACTTGAGATGGTAAAATAAAGTTGCCGTTTGGTTAAGAATATAAGAAAAGGGTGGCTCTTTTGGGTGTTTGTTTCTTCTGTGGAGTTGTGAGAGGCAACTGAGGAGAAGCTTCAAAAATTCCATTAGCTACCGACAGATGTCGGGGTAATCACTTCGAACATAACTGTTAAAAATCACCAGACTGGTAACAATATGTATATATATATATATATATATATATATATATATATATATATATATATATATATATATATATATATATATATATATATATATATATATATATATATATATATATATATATATATATATATATATATATATATATATATATATATATATATATATATATATATATATATATATATATATATATATATATATATATATATATATATATATATATATATATATATATATATATATATATATATATATATATATATATATATATATATATATATATATATATATATATATATATATATATATATATATATATATATATATATATATATATATATATATATATATATATATATATATATATATATATATATATATATATATATATATATATATATATATATATATATATATATATATATATATATATATATATATATATATATATATATATATATATATATATATATATATATATATATATATATATATATATATATATATATATATATATATATATATATATATATATATATATATATATATATATATATATATATATATATATATATATATATATATATATATATATATATATATATATATATATATATATATATATATATATATATATATATATATATATATATATATATATATATATATATATATATATATATATATATATATATATATATATATATATATATATATATATATATATATATATATATATATATATATATATATATATATATATATATATATATATATATATATATATATATATATATATATATATATATATATATATATATATATATATATATATATATATATATATATATATATATATATATATATATATATATATATATATATATATATATATATATATATATATATATATATATATATATATATATATATATATATATATATATATATATATATATATATATATATATATATATATATATATATATATATATATATATATATATATATATATATATATATATATATATATATATATATATATATATATATATATATATATATATATATATATATATATATATATATATATATATATATATATATATATATATATATATATATATATATATATATATATATATATATATATATATATATATATATATATATATATATATATATATATATATATATATATATATATATATATATATATATATATATATATATATATATATATATATATATATATATGATATAGGTTGCGGGTTCCAATCCCGTTAGGGGCGAAACATTTATGTGATAAATGTTGAATGATAATAGATAGTAGAAGTTGATAAATGTTTGTACTAGATTAATTAATATTTATTTAAAATGTTTAAGTATATTGTACTATAAATTTGGACTTTAGGTCCGCGATAGACTCACCACTTGTCACATTATCCCAAAAAAGCTTCGAGGTAAGTGCGTGACGACATACGTTAACATGGAACCGAAATTAAATATCAATTGAATTTTAGGAGTGAGCTTCTTCTTCTTCTTTTTTACAGCCTATCAAGAGTTACATGATATAAACCTCTCCTAAAAGTTTCCACAGTGAACGGTCGTCAGCCACCGTCCATCGACTTCCCGCCATATTCTACAAGTCGACACTCCATCTCTTTAAGAGTGAGCTTAATGCTACAAATATTAGTATAATTTTTTATATTCCCACATAACAATTTAGTTTAATATTAGCGTAAGGAACTGAGAGGAGAAAAGATTTTACGTATTATATTATTAAAGACCATTACAAAGACATAGCTGACTTAGTGTATACAGAAATAAGATCGATGTTTCTTTATACGAATTTGAATTATTCGCTGGTCCATGAAATCGCCTACGATTTAGCTACGCACAGCTAACGTCACGGGAGAGATCCATAAAACGTACCCACGTAACGTTTGCCAAAGTCTGCGTGACGTCACGGCGCTGTCACTCAAAAGTACGTGTTAATTAAAACGACAACTAAACATCGACGCTGATATTTCTCGTGTGTGATATTTAAAAGTTAATTTTAGTTAGTATTTTTATAAATTACGTTTATTATGCATATTGTATTACATCCGCTACATTTCCTTTTCATTAAATTCAATATTCAGTTATATATAAATAAATATCTTCAAGCAATTCTAATACAAGGGTAGACAGAGAACTAGTTCAGACACCAGTAGCGGACCCACCTTCCACCGATGATATTTACGCGACAACGTGACAGGTGGTTAGCTCGTCGCCGTCTTTATGTACATGCCAATATAATTCGTGTTACAAGTTTTTGAAAAACCCATTGGTACGAGCCTGCTAACGGCATCGAACTCGGGTTTTCGACTTCGAAATTCCGACCTTCACCCAACCACTGGCTATCGATATATAGGATGTATCATTTACTATTGCAAATTGCGATGGTAAAAACTTTAATGACATGTAAACCGCACGGCCTTAACAGTATGGCATTACTACTACTATCTTTATTCACACGTCTTTTTTCGGGTGGTTGCAGCGACAGAATATACCACGCCCATGTGATAGTGGACGGGAATTTCACAACAGAACTATTATAGCTTCAAAGTTAGTTTTAATCACAGAATTTGTACTTAGTTATTAAAATATATCAATATAACATAAATTTTAGTTAACCTTTGTCGATTCTAAAAAGTACTTAAAAAATGGCTCCTGAATGACGATAAAACTGTATATGCATCTATAAGCATCGCGTAAAAAAAGTCGCAAAAAAACGTTGAATTGCTGTGCACTAACGTACAAGAATAGTATACATTAAACCTGAAAAGATAAAATAAATTTCTGGTAACAATGACTTTTCAAAACTTTGTGCGATTTATATCATTTACTTGGACATAAAGATGTCAACAGGCTCACCAGGTTCACGTTGTCTCCAAAATGTGTTCGGTGGAAGGTGGGTCGAAAGGACTTAATTGTCTGCACCTCTGTCTAGTCTAGTATCTCTGTCCAGTATTGAGTTATTGACAAAAGAGTACATACGGTATAGGTAATAAATAACAAAAGGTTGACTGGACTATCGAATAAATTGTGACTCTTTTCGTTTCTTCGGTCTATTGATGTCGTCAGATAAAACAGTCCCTGAGGTAAGCGGAACGCAGAAGTTTGTTAGACTTCTACTTCACGCCGGTATTCTGTGAGGTCGTGGTACTTCCCCGGTCGAGCCGGCGCATTCATGCAACAACAAAGCTGATGTGTGGCTCTACCACGGTAACTTGGTAACATGTCCATAAAACGTACCCACGTAACGTTTTACGTCAAAGTCTGCGTGACGTCACGGCGCTGTCACTCAAAGTACGTGTTAATTAAAACGACAACTAAACATCGACGCTGATATTTCTCGTGTGATATTTAAAAGTTAATTTTAGTTAGTATTTTTATAAATTACGTTTATTATGCATATTGTATTATATCCGCTACATTTTCATTAAATTGTAATATTCAGTTATATATAAATAAATAAATATCTTCAAGCAATTCCCAATACAAGGGTAGACAGAGGTCTAGTCTAGACAATTAAGTACCTTTGACCCACCTTCCACCGATGATATTTACGGGACAACGTGACAGGTGGTCGTCGCCGTCTTTATGTACATGCCAATTATATAATTCGTACATAAGTTTTTGAAAAACCCATTGGTACGAGCCTGCCACCTGGGCATCGAACTCGGGTTTCTCGACTCGAAATTCCGACCACCCAACCACTCGGCTATCGATATAGGATGTATCATTTACTATTGCAAATTGCGATGAAAAAACTTTAATGACATGTAAACTGCACGGCCTTAACAGTATGGCATTACCTTACTACTATCTTTATTCATTACCGTCTTTTTCGGGTGGTTGCAGCGACAGAATATACCACGCCCATGTGAAGTGGATTGGAATTTCAAGCAACAGGAACTATTATAGCTTCAAAGTTAGTTTTAATCAAGAGAATGTGTACTTTCTTATTAAAATATATCAATATAACATAAATTTTAGTTAACCTTGTCGATTCTGGGTGTACTTTAAAAATGGCTCCTGAATGACGATAAAACTGTATATGCATCTATAAGCATCGCGTAAAAAAGTCGCAAAAAAACGTTGAATTGCTGTGCACTAACGTACAAGAATAGTATACATTAAACCTGAAAAGATAAAATAAATTTCTGGTAACAATGACTTTTCAAAACTTTGTTCGATTTATATCATTTACTTGGACATAAAGATGTCAACAGGCTCACCAGGTTCACGTTGTCTCCAAAATGTGTTCGGTGGAAGGTGGGTCGAAAGGACTTAATTGTCTGCACCTCTGTCTAGTCTAGTATCTCTGTCCAGTATTGAGTTATTGACAAAAGAGTACATACGGTATAGGTAGTAAATAACAAAAGGTTGACTGGACTATCGAATAAATTGTGACTTTTTTCGTTTCTTCGCTCTATTGATGTCGTCAGATAAAACAGTCCCTGAGGTAAGCGGAACGCAGAAGTTTGTTAGACTTCTACTTCACGCCGGTATTCTGTGAGGTCGTGGTACTTCCCCGGTCGAGCCGGCGCATTCATGCAACAACAAAAGCTGATGTGTGGCTCTACCACGGTAACTTGGTAACATGTCCATAAAAACGTCACATATGAATACTCATTACTTAGACTTGGCTTGAAGGTCTAGATACCAGGCCATAAACTCAAAAAAAAAACGTCAGATAGGACGCATTAGACGAAAGAAAAAAAAATAAAAACGGGAAGTAGTAACAGGGAGAGATTGGAACAGTAGAGGAGCGGCATGTTCTACATAATTTGTTAAACAACAAAGCACTGTAAAATGCTATTTTTGGAGTATAGAATATTTTTTTATAAATATTGCTATATATAAAAATTGTAGATGCATTGAAATAATTTTCGTTCTTTCCAAAGCTGCCTTTCAAAAGAATCCTTCCTTCCGAATTTAGAAAATATTAAGCGGAATCTGGCATCAAATTAAGGTATTTCCTAATTTCGGAGGGTTTCCCCTAAAATTTATAAAAGTAGCGAAATAAATAACTATTAAACTATTATACTAACTTAAATAATTTTTTAATTTGGCTCACACTGTCCAAAACCCCACAAAGCTACATGGATTGTTATTTTGGCAGGACCACGGAACCATTTTCTCATACACCAACGCCGTCCGCCTCAGACCATTCCATTCTCGGATGAGAACGCAGTATGTCTCTCCCCCTCCTCGTAAAACATAATGAAACATAAACGAGTCCACCTCCTCCGCCTCCAACCTCAAGTGGGTAACAGTCCCCTTAAGTTCGTTACCTGGAAGCCATGTAAGCCTATACTTTAACGGTCACCAGCCTAATAGTCAATCGACGGCAAATCTGGACTATGGCTTTTACGCGGTCAAATGCCCAACGTTTACCCACACTCGCGTGGGTAAGTACGGTCGATGTCAGATTCGCATCAACTAAAACTCCAAGGCATTTCCCTATTGCTGAATGTTATATATATGTATATATATATATATATATATATGTATATATATATATATATATATATATATATATATATATATATATATATATATATATATATATATATATATATACATATATATATATATATATATATACACCTGTTGGCAAAGGTGGCGGTCCGCCATCTTTGCCAACTCTGTCATTCCTAATTAGGACATACCCAGGTAGACTGTAAGATAAAGACGAAAGCGACGGCTTGAGCCAGCTTTCTGAAACAAGAATTGCCTGCGCTGTCGAATCAGTAGAGGAGAAACTTTCTAAGAGATCAGAATAATGTGAAGGAATGCTCTGTGCATTTATGTGGTAGATGTTAAATGAGGTGTTCATGGGCCGCGGTAATCACTTACCATCACGTGAGCCCCTTGTTCGTTTGCCTCTCTTTTCTATATATAAAAAAAGTGGAGTGACGATCCGAAGCTAGGCCAGCTATGTAGGTTCCTATTCATTCACTGTGAATATCTAAGTCTTACGTAAGATAGAGAAGTCTAACACCTTGTCTGATATATAGACTACTTTTACTCCGGGAAATAAAGTATACGCGAAAATTATTATAAAGTACGCGGTATGCGGATGAATATATAGAAAGATAGCTATTTCAATATAAGAATACCGCTACGACCAAAAAAATGTTTTTGATTATGTTTGTCAATCACTGCGATACCGAATGTTAATGTTCTGATAAAGATACGTACGTCCATGAAAAGACACGAGGGTTAAATACTTTTTGTTTTTGTTTGGTAAACTCAGCTGCTATAGCAGATAAACTCAGGGTAAATAATAGCAGTCTGCGAATGCTATATTTTGTAACTGTTTAATTTATTTGCTGTCAATGTAACAGAACACCTTTATTTTATTACGATAATGACGTATGACACATTGAATTGTGAACTTATTACATATACCCAGTATATACTGTCATAAGAGAGCTGTGTCTGCGTCAGTACGTGGTGTGTGTTGAAGTGTGTGGTTGGATTGATACTAAAAAGTTGCTTAATTGTGTTTAAATAAATAAAATCACGTACTAACTCTTTTTTTATTTATGTTTTGTTTTATAATATGGCTGCGATTATTACGTATGTCCTACTTCTTAGTTTAAGCATTGTATTTGTAAATACAGACAAATCAGCTGTAAAGTTTTATGAAGAAAAGGTAAAGTAATTTTTAACTTTTTCTTATAATACGATTAGAATGCACATTATCTTAGTTTAGAGAAAGGCTCTGTCTTGAGGTCACTTGGACTCGAACTTTATAATAAAGTTGATAGATTGTAAAATATCGAAGGTCAAATTTAATGCTTGCATTCCTATTATAACAACATAATTTAAAATAAAATACTATTTTAAATAAAACGATTTTCGGGTTTTATGGTGTTTTTTAATTAGTTTTTACAAACTATTTTTATTTCCCGACGTTTTGGATGCTTTATTCGTGGTCACGGGGGAAAATCCTATATATATATATATATATATATATATATATATATATATATATATATATATATATATATATATATATATATATATATATATATATATATATATATATATATATATATATATATATATATATATATATATATATATATATATATATATATATATATATATATATATATATATATATATATATATATATATATATATATATATATATATATATATATATATATATATATATATATATATATATATATATATATATATATATATATATATATATATATATATATATATATATATATATATATATATATATATATATATATATATATATATATATATATATATATATATATATATATATATATATATATATATATATATATATATATATATATATATATATATATATATATATATATATATATATATATATATATATATATATATATATATATATATATATATATATATATATATATATATATATATATATATATATATATATATATATATATATATATATATATATATATATATATATATATATATATATATATATATATATATATATATATATATATATATATATATATATATATATATATATATATATATATATATATATATATATATATATATATATATATATATATATATATATATATATATATATATATATATATATATATATATATATATATATATATATATATATATATATATATATATATATATATATATATATATATATATATATATATATATATATATATATATATATATATATATATATATATATATATATATACACCCGGTTAAAAGGTAAGGTCCGCCATCTTTGCCAACTCTGTCATTCCTAATTAGGACATACCCAGGTAGACTGTAAGATAAAGACGAAAGCGACGGCTTGAGCCAGCTTCTGGAAACAAGAAATCTGCTCTGCGCTGTCGAATCAGTAGAGGAGAAACTTCTAAGAGATCAGAATAATGTGAAGGAATGCTCTGTGCATTTATGTGGTAGATGTTAAATGAGGTGTTCATGGGCCGCGGTAATCACTTACCATCACGTGAGCCCTTGTTCGTTTGCCTCTTTTCTATATATAAAAAGTGGAGTGACGATCCGAAGCTAGGCCAGCTATGTAGGTTCCTATTCATTCACTGTGAATATCTAAGTCTTACGTAAGATAGAGAAGTCTAACACCTTGTCTGATATATAGACTACTTTTACTCCGGGAAATAAAGTATACGCGAAAATTATTATAAAGTACGCGGTATGCGGATGAATATATAGAAAGATAGCTATTTCAATATAAGAATACCGCTACGACCAAAAAAATGTTTTTGATTATGTTTGTCAATCACTGCGATACCGAATGTTAATGTTCTGATAAAGATACGTACGTCCATGAAAAGACACGAGGGTTAAATACTTTTTGTTTTTGTTTGGTAAACTCAGCTGCTATAGCAGATAAACTCAGGGTAAATAATAGCAGTCTGCGAATGCTATATTTTGTAACTGTTTAATTTATTTGCTGTCAATGTAACAGAACACCTTTATTTTATTACGATAATGACGTATGACACATTGAATTGTGAACTTATTACATATACCCAGTATATACTGTCATAAGAGAGCTGTGTCTGCGTCAGTACGTGGTGTGTGTTGAAGTGTGTGGTTGGATTGATACTAAAAAGTTGCTTAATTGTGTTTAAATAAATAAAATCACGTACTAACTCTTTTTTTATTTATGTTTTGTTTTATAATATGGCTGCGATTATTACGTATGTCCTACTTCTTAGTTTAAGCATTGTATTTGTAAATACAGACAAATCAGCTGTAAAGTTTTATGAAGAAAAGGTAAAGTAATTTTTAACTTTTCTTATAATACGATTAGAATGCACATTATCTTAGTTTAGAGAAAGGCTCTGTCTTGAGGTCACTTGGACTCGAACTTTATAATAAAGTTGATAGATTGTAAAATATCGAAGGTCAAATTTAATGCTTGCATTCCTATTATAACAACATAATTTAAAATAATATACTATTTTTAACTATAAAGTCTTATATGTTTTATGAACTCAAATGTTGAAAGCTGTTGAGAGCAAGATGAGGTCAAATCATTCCAACTATGAAAATACTTCTTGTGAAAACAGTATTTAAACAAATTTAAGAAATTACTTTGTAAGTACTTTTCTTAATTGCTGTCTTTCAGTTCTTTCATAACTAACTGACTTTAAATTTAACTGTAATGTAAGATAAACAAACATCTACATTATCTTTTTCCTTACTCTTATGTTGTCAGATGGCCACTCAACCCTCAGTAAGAAATAATTTTTTCTTAGCCTCCATTTTGCCAAAAGTTCCAATTTTGGCAGGAAGTCCTGATTTTTTCTAATTACATGACCTGTTATTAAAACTAATTGTTGCACATTTGTATATATTAAAAAAAATATAATAATATGATGTAAATTTTTTGTATAAAATAATAAACTATGTCAATACTTTGGTGATGCTGTAAGACAAAACCAGTTGGTATAACTAAAAGTAAATGTTAGGTAGATGTTATAAATGGTTTGCATGAGACAGCCCTAGTTCCTGCTTTACTTTTTCCGTAGGATACCCTGGACCAGAATAGGAAATTGTAACGACACAACTGCATCAATATTACACTTGATCATTAAACAGATTCAAGTTATCAAAATCCCTTTTCATTATAAAATAAATATCTTCATGCAATTTCCAATACTGGGGTAGACAGAGGTCTATTCTAGACAATTAAGTCCGTTTGACTCACCTTCTTCCAAAGATATTGTTGGATTGTCTTTTTATTATGTTCAGATAAATACTTGCATTTTATTTTAGACATTTAGTAGTTTCAACAGTTAATTGTTGATATAATTGTTTAGACCTATGTCTACCCCTGTATGGGTAATCGTGTGAAGATGTTTTTCATTTTAGACATACCATAATTACAAATATTTAATAAATTCCGGTGTTTAAAAAATATTTTTTTGTTGCAGAATTTTCATGAAGCATATGACTTGACAGATAATGACATCAAGAATATAGCAAAAATGTCAGATCAAACACATTTTAAAGAAGTGTTAAATGAAATACTAATACCAAGAGTTGTGGGTACACCGAACCATGAGAAGGTTGGTAATTACATTGCAAAACAAATGAGAGACTTGGGCTGGGATGTTAGCGAGGATGTGTTCCCAGACAACACGCCCGTGTTCGGAACGTTGGATTTCAGAAATATCATTGCCAAGTTAAATCCTGATGCTGATCGGTATCTGGTGCTTGCGTGTCATTATGATAGCAAATATACCAGAGAGCATGTGTTTGTTGGTAAGTTTTAGATCTTGTTCTGTATGTTTCAATAACTTTCATTTATAAATAAAAATAAATACCTTCACGCAATTCCCAATACAGGGGTAGACAGAGGTCTAGTCTAGACTATTAAGTCCCTTCGAGCCACCTTCCACCGAGAATATTTTCGGGACAACGTGACAGGTGGTGAGCCCGTCGCCGTCTTTATGTCCAAGCAAACAATATAATTCGTACATAACGAAAACGTACATTCGAGAAACCCATTGGTTTTTCGAATGTACGTTTTTGTTATGTACGTATGACAGCCTGCCACCTGAGGATCGAACTCGGGTCCCTTGACTCGAAATTCCGACCACCCAACCACCCTCCTATTGCGACTTATTTTTTATTAACTTTTATTTGAAATCTGAAAGGATTTTATGAAACTTATTTTAAGTTCTTTATGATATCAAAATTCCTATTATTCTGATCAATTCAATTGGCTAGGTATTTTATATTTTGAATGTAGACCATAAGTAAAACCAGTAACACTTCACTGCTAGACACAAGAGTAAGAGACATAGAAAAAAGTTTTACCCTAATCGACAAACCCGACGAGCGGATTTACGATAGCACTGCCAGATAATTACGCACTATTTAAAATATACGGATCTATGTAGCCAGTAACCCAAAAACACATTGTATTGCACATCCTCGTGCATTACTTGAACTTAAATGCTTTGACCGGCCGTTGACCGAATGGTAATGGTGTAAGAATATTGCCACCCCTTTTATTCCCGTGGGTGTCGTAAGTGGCGACTAAGGGAAACAGCCATGAATAATGTTATGGCAACCGATAGATGGCGGGATAACCATCTCTTATAATATCAGACCAAGATGGGCAGCAGCGTCTGAGGTGCGAGTGGTCTGCTACTGCTATCGCTAATCCGCCTGCCAAGCGTCGGTATTATGGCAAATCCTCCTATGGGAGAGGCCATGACCTGCAGTGGACTTTAACAGGCCGTTATATATGTATGTATGTATGTATGTGTGTATGTAAGTACATGATTTAAAATGAACAGGGCAACTGACTCGCGGTACCTGCGCGATGATGATCAACCTCGCCAAGGTGATGTCAAAGCAGCTGGAGACCCTGAAGAGTAACCGTCTGAGCCTCATGTTCATATTCTTCGACGGCGAGGAGGCATTCCGGCATTGGGGCCGAAGGACTCCATATACGGTGCACGACACTGCACAAGAGTGGCAAAGTACACCGTTCAAGGACGGTGCTAATCATTTGCAGAGGATGGTGAGTCTTTTTTTTTAATCTCAGTGTTACACAAAAAGAAAGGAACAACATTACATACATTGCTTTTATCCCAAAGTTAAATATCTTCACGCAATTCCCAATACAGGGGTAGACAGAGGTCAAGTCTAGACAATTAAGTCGCTTTGACCCACCTTCCACCGAAGATATTTTCGGGACAACGGGACAGGTGGTGAGCCCGTCGCCGCCTTTATGTCCAAGCCAACGATGAAATTCGTACATAAGTTTTTGAAAAACTCATTGGTACTGCCACCTGGGGATCGAACTCGGGTTTCTCGACTTGAAATTCCGACCACCAAACAACTCGGCTATCGTGACTTTTTTTATCCCAAAGTTAATAGCTTAAACACTTGTGTAATGGAATCAGAAACAACGAAGGTATCACAAACATCCAGGACCAAGAATGGGTAGATAGTGTTTTCTATATTGACCCGACCGGGAATCAAACGGGACTTCAGGGCTGGCGACGTCATGAAAACCGGTGTGGAAGCCACTATATATATCACATTACATGCTCAATTGCGGTAATAGTGCTAGTAATAGAAAGAGTCAGGACGCCGAGTACTTGGGTGATCGGCATTCGAGTCGAAAGACCCGAGTCCGATACCCAGGCACTCGGTAGTAGACTCGTACCAGTGAGTTTTTTCAGAAATTATTACGATAACGTTACATAAAGTCGGCGAAAGGCTCACCACCTGTCGCGTAGTCCCAAAAAAATGTCTTCGGTAAGAGGTGGGTCGACGGGACTTAATTGTCTAGAACTCTGTCTGTGTCTGTACTGTACTGGGAACGGCGTGATGATTATTAAAAAAGTAATAACTTTCCGTTGCGGTATTGACCTCAGCCGACCGTAAAAGGCGACTAAGGAAAAAGCCTTGCTAATAAAATTGGGTAAAGATAGATGGCAGGATAACCATTTCAAAAAGTACCAGACCAAACGAACCGTTATATATGTATGTATGTATGTATGTATGTATGTATGTATGTATGTATGTATGTATGTATGTATGTATGTATGTATGTATGTATGTATGTATGTATGTATGTATGTATGTATGTATGTATGTATGTATGTATGTATGTATGTATGTATGTATGTATGTATGTATGTATGTATGTATGTATGTATGTATGTATGTATGTATGTATGTATGTATGTATGTATGTATGTATGTATGTATGTATGTATGTATGTATGTATGTATGTATGTATGTATGTATGTATGTATGTATGTATGTATGTATGTATGTATGTATGTATGTATGTATGTATGTATGTATGTATGTATGTATGTATGTATGTATGTATGTATGTATGTATGTATGTATGTATGTATGTATGTATGTATGTATGTATGTATGTATGTATGTATGTATGTATGTATGTATGTATGTATGTATGTATGTATGTATGTATGTATGTATGTATGTATGTATGTATGTATGTATGTATGTATGTATGTATGTATGTATGTATGTATGTATGTATGTATGTATGTATGTATGTATGTATGTATGTATGTATGTATGTATGTATGTATGTATGTATGTATGTATGTATGTATGTATGTATGTATGTATGTATGTATGTATGTATGTATGTATGTATGTATGTATGTATGTATGTATGTATGTATGTATGTATGTATGTATGTATGTATGTATGTATGTATGTATGTATGTATGTATGTATGTATGTATGTATGTATGTATGTATGTATGTATGTATGTATGTATGTATGTATGTATGTATGTATGTATGTATGTATGTATGTATGTATGTATGTATGTATGTATGTATGTATGTATGTATGTATGTATGTATGTATGTATGTATGTATGTATGTATGTATGTATGTATGTATGTATGTATGTATGTATGTATGTATGTATGTATGTATGTATGTATGTATGTATGTATGTATGTATGTATGTATGTATGTATGTATGTATGTATGTATGTATGTATGTATGTATGTATGTATGTATGTATGTATGTATGTATGTATGTATGTATGTATGTATGTATGTATGTATGTATGTATGTATGTATGTATGTATGTATGTATGTATGTATGTATGTATGTATGTATGTATGTATGTATGTATGTATGTATGTATGTATGTATGTATGTATGTATGTATGTATGTATGTATGTATGTATGTATGTATGTATGTATGTATGTATGTATGTATGTATGTATGTATGTATGTATGTATGTATGTATGTATGTATGTATGTATGTATGTATGTATGTATGTATGTATGTATGTATGTATGTATGTATGTATGTATGTATGTATGTATGTATGTATGTATGTATGTATGTATGTATGTATGTATGTATGTATGTATGTATGTATGTATGTATGTATGTATGTATGTATGTATGTATGTATGTATGTATGTATGTATGTATGTATGTATGTATGTATGTATGTATGTATGTATGTATGTATGTATGTATGTATGTATGTATGTATGTATGTATGTATGTATGTATGTATGTATGTATGTATGTATGTATGTATGTATGTATGTATGTATGTATGTATGTATGTATGTATGTATGTATGTATGTATGTATGTATGTATGTATGTATGTATGTATGTATGTATGTATGTATGTATGTATGTATGTATGTATGTATGTATGTATGTATGTATGTATGTATGTATGTATGTATGTATGTATGTATGTATGTATGTATGTATGTATGTATGTATGTATGTATGTATGTATGTATGTATGTATGTATGTATGTATGTATGTATGTATGTATGTATGTATGTATGTATGTATGTATGTATGTATGTATGTATGTATGTATGTATGTATGTATGTATGTATGTATGTATGTATGTATGTATGTATGTATGTATGTATGTATGTATGTATGTATGTATGTATGTATGTATGTATGTATGTATGTATGTATGTATGTGTGTATGTAAGTACATGATTTAAATGAACAGGGCAACCGACTCCGCGGTACCCTGCGCGATGATGATCAACCTCGCCAAGGTGATGTCAAAGCAGCTGGAGACCCTGAAGAGTAACCGTCTGAGCCTCATGTTCATATTCTTCGACGGCGAGGAGGCATTCCGGCATTGGGGGCCGAAGGACTCCATATACGGTGCACGACACCTCGCACAAGAGTGGCAAAGTACACCGTTCAAGGACGGTGCTAATCATTTGCAGAGGATGGTGAGTCTTTTTTTTTAATCTCAGTGTTACACAAAAAGAAAGGAACAACATTACATACATTGCTTTTATCCCAAAGTTAAATATCTTCACGCAATTCCCAATACAGGGGTAGACAGAGGTCAAGTCTAGACAATTAAGTCGCTTTGACCCACCTTCCACCGAAGATATTTTCGGGACAACGGGACAGGTGGTGAGCCCGTCGCCGTCTTTATGTCCAAGCAAACAATATAATTCGTACATAACGAAAACGTACATTCGAGAAACCCATTGGTTTTTCGAATGTACGTTTTCGTTATGTACGAATGACAGCCTGCCACCTGGGGATCGAACTCGGGTCCCTTGACTCGAAATTCCGACCACCCAACCACTCGCCTATCGGGACTTATTTTTTATTAACTTTTGTTTGAAATCTGAAAGGATTTTATGAAACTTATTTTAAGTTATTTATGATATCAAAATTCCTATTATTCTGTTCAATTCAATTGGCTAGGTATTTTATATTTTGAATGTAGACCATAAGTAAAACGAGTAACACTTCACTGCTAGACACAAGAGTAAGAGACATAGAAAAAAGTTTTACCATAATCGACAAACCCGGCGAGTGGATTTACGATAGCACTGCCAGATAATTACGCACTATTTAAAATATACGGATCTATGTAGCCAGTAACCCAAAAACACATTGTATTGCACATCCTCGTGCATTACTTGAACTTAAATGCTTTGACCGGCCGTTGACCGAATGGTAATGGTGTAAGAATATTGCCACCCCTTTTATTCCCGTGGGTGTCGTAAGTGGCGACTAAGGGAAACAGCCATGAATAATGTTATGGCAACCGATAGATGGCGGGATAACCATCTCTTATAAAATCAGACCACGATGGGCAGCAGCGTCTGAGGTGCGAGTGGTCTGCTACTGCTATCGCTAATCCGCCTGCCAAGCGTGGCAAATCCTCCCTATGGGAGAGGCCATGACCTGCAGTGGACTTTAACAGGCCGTTATGTATGTATGTATGTATGTATGTATGTATGTGTGTATGTAAGTACATGATTTAAAATGAACAGGGGCAACCGACTCCGCGGTACCCTGCGCGATGATGATCAACCTCGCCAAGGTGATGTCAAAGCAGCTGGAGACCCTGAAGAGTAACCGTCTGAGCCTCATGTTCATATTCTTCGACGGCGAGGAGGCATTCCGGCATTGGGGGCCGAAGGACTCCATATACGGTGCACGACACCTCGCACAAGAGTGGCAAAGTACACCGTTCAAGGACGGTGCTAATCATTTGCAGAGGATGGTGAGTCTATTTTAATCTTAGTGTTACACAAAAAGAAAGGAACAACATCACAAACATTGCTTTTATCCCAAAGTTAATAGTTTAAGCACTTGTGTAATGGAATCAGAAACAACGAAGGTATCACAAACATCCAGGCCCAAGAATGGGTAGATAGTGTTTTCTATATTGACCCGACCGGGAATCAAACGGGACTTCAGGGCTGGTGACAACATGAAAACCGGTTAGGAAATAAATATATTCACCCAATCCCCAATACAGGGGTAGACAGAGGTCTAGTCTAGACAATCACTTCGACCCACCTTCCACCGAAGCCGTCTTTATGTCAAAGACAACGATATAATTCGTACTTAAGTTTTCGAAATTCCGACCACTCAAAATAAAAAAAAAATATCTTCACGCAATTCCCTATACAGGGGTAGACAGAGGTCTAGTCTAGACAATTAAGTCCCCTCGACCCACCTTCCACCGAAGATATTTTCGGGACAACGTGACAGGTGGTGAGCCCGTCGCCGTCTTTATGTCCAAGCCAACGATATAATTTGTACTTAGGTTTTTTGAAAAACCCATTGGTACGAGCCTGCCACCTGGGAATCGAACTCGGGTTTCGACTTGAAATTCCGACCAACGCAACCACCCGCCCACCTGGGAGAGAAAAGCCATTTGAATTAGACAAACCTGGCGAGTGGATTTACGATAGCACTGCCAGATAATTACGCACTATTTAAAATATACGGATCTATGTAGCCAGTAACCCAAAAACACATTGTATTGCACATCCTCGTGCATTACTTGAACTTAAATGCTTTGACCGGCCGTTGACCGAATGGTAATGGTGTAAGAATATTGCCACCCCTTTTATTCCCGTGGGTGTCGTAAGTGGCGACTAAGGGAAACAGCCATGAATAATGTTATGGCAACCGATAGATGGCGGGATAACCATCTCTTATAAAATCAGACCACGATGGGCAGCAGCGTCTGAGGTGCGAGTGGTCTGCTACTGCTATCGCTAATCCGCCTGCCAAGCGTGGCAAATC
Source organism: Sericinus montela (assembly GCA_029286605.1). NCBI lineage: Eukaryota > Metazoa > Arthropoda > Insecta > Lepidoptera > Papilionidae > Sericinus > Sericinus montela. The sequence goes on along the minus strand of JAGSMR010000043.1, from coordinate 399,472 downwards.
CTCCCTATGGGAGAGGCCATGTCCTGCAGTGGACTTTAACAGGCCGTTATGTATGTATGTATGTATGTATGTATGTATGTATGTATGTATGTATGTATGTATGTATGTATGTATGTATGTATGTATGTATGTATGTATGTATGTATGTATGTATGTATGTATGTATGTATGTATGTATGTATGTATGTATGTATGTATGTATGTATGTATGTATGTATGTATGTATGTATGTATGTATGTATGTATGTATGTATGTATGTATGTATGTATGTATGTATGTATGTATGTATGTATGTATGTATGTATGTATGTATGTATGTATGTATGTATGTATGTATGTATGTATGTATGTATGTATGTATGTATGTATGTATGTATGTATGTATGTATGTATGTATGTATGTATGTATGTATGTATGTATGTATGTATGTATGTATGTATGTATGTATGTATGTATGTATGTATGTATGTATGTATGTATGTATGTATGTATGTATGTATGTATGTATGTATGTATGTATGTATGTATGTATGTATGTATGTATGTATGTATGTATGTATGTATGTATGTATGTATGTATGTATGTATGTATGTATGTATGTATGTATGTATGTATGTATGTATGTATGTATGTATGTATGTATGTATGTATGTATGTATGTATGTATGTATGTATGTATGTATGTATGTATGTATGTATGTATGTATGTATGTATGTATGTATGTATGTATGTATGTATGTATGTATGTATGTATGTATGTATGTATGTATGTATGTATGTATGTATGTATGTATGTATGTATGTATGTATGTATGTATGTATGTATGTATGTATGTATGTATGTATGTATGTATGTATGTATGTATGTATGTATGTATGTATGTATGTATGTATGTATGTATGTATGTATGTATGTATGTATGTATGTATGTATGTATGTATGTATGTATGTATGTATGTATGTATGTATGTATGTATGTATGTATGTATGTATGTATGTATGTATGTATGTATGTATGTATGTATGTATGTATGTATGTATGTATGTATGTATGTATGTATGTATGTATGTATGTATGTATGTATGTATGTATGTATGTATGTATGTATGTATGTATGTATGTATGTATGTATGTATGTATGTATGTATGTATGTATGTATGTATGTATGTATGTATGTATGTATGTATGTATGTATGTATGTATGTATGTATGTATGTATGTATGTATGTATGTATGTATGTATGTATGTATGTATGTATGTATGTATGTATGTATGTATGTATGTATGTATGTATGTATGTATGTATGTATGTATGTATGTATGTATGTATGTATGTATGTATGTATGTATGTATGTATGTATGTATGTATGTATGTATGTATGTATGTATGTATGTATGTATGTATGTATGTATGTATGTATGTATGTATGTATGTATGTATGTATGTATGTATGTATGTATGTATGTATGTATGTATGTATGTATGTATGTATGTATGTATGTATGTATGTATGTATGTATGTATGTATGTATGTATGTATGTATGTATGTATGTATGTATGTATGTATGTATGTATGTATGTATGTATGTATGTATGTATGTATGTATGTATGTATGTATGTATGTATGTATGTATGTATGTATGTATGTATGTATGTATGTATGTATGTATGTATGTATGTATGTATGTATGTATGTATGTATGTATGTATGTATGTATGTATGTATGTATGTATGTATGTATGTATGTATGTATGTATGTATGTATGTATGTATGTATGTATGTATGTATGTATGTATGTATGTATGTATGTATGTATGTATGTATGTATGTATGTATGTATGTATGTATGTATGTATGTATGTATGTATGTATGTATGTATGTATGTATGTATGTATGTATGTATGTATGTATGTATGTATGTATGTATGTATGTATGTATGTATGTATGTATGTATGTATGTATGTATGTATGTATGTATGTATGTATGTATGTATGTATGTATGTATGTATGTATGTATGTATGTATGTATGTATGTATGTATGTATGTGTGTATGTAAGTACATGATTTAAAATGAACAGGGGCAACCGACTCCGCGGTACCCTGCGCGATGATGATCAACCTCGCCAAGGTGATGTCAAAGCAGCTGGAGACCCTGAAGAGTAACCGTCTGAGCCTCATGTTCATATTCTTCGACGGCGAGGAGGCATTCCGGCATTGGGGGCCGAAGGACTCCATATACGGTGCACGACACCTCGCACAAGAGTGGCAAAGTACACCGTTCAAGGACGGTGCTAATCATTTGCAGAGGATGGTGAGTCTTTTTTTTTAATCTCAGTGTTACACAAAAAGAAAGGAACAACATCACAAACATTGCTTTTATCCCAAAGTTAATAGTTTAAGCACTTGTGTAATGGAATCAGAAACAACGAAGGTATCACAAACATCCAGGCCCAAGAATGGGTAGATAGTGTTTTCTATATTGACCCGACCGGGAATCAAACGGGACTTCAGGGCTGGCGACAACATGAAAACCAGTGTGGAAATAAATATATTCACCCAATCCCCAATACAGGAGTAGACAGAGGTCTAGTCTAGACAATTAAGTCCCTTCGACCCACCTTCCACCGAAGATATTTTCGGGACAACGTGACAGGTGGTGAGCCCGTCGCCGTCTTTATGTCCAAGCCAACGATATTCGTACATAAGTTTTATTTTAAAACCCATTGGTACGAGCTCAAGCAATTGGGAATCGAACCGTTTCGACTCGAAATTCCGACCTCCCAACCACTTTGCTCTCGTGACTTCAAAGACACTTATTGAAAGTTGATAAAAGAAATCATAGTAAGGTAAAGACGAGGATAGGTAAACATCATATTTTGTGTGAAGCAGTTTTTCATTACGTACATTATATTACACGGATCAAGGTAAGATTACTTTCCTTTGAAGTTACGAGTCCTACACGAATACGGAGCGACAGTACGTAAATATTGTGCTCAATTCTCGTTACACAGTCAGAGAACATATTTTTATATATAAATATAAAAATAAAATTTCTTCACCCCATTCCCAATTAGGTCCATTCACCGAAAATTTTGTAGAATAGGGGGGCAAACGAGCAGGTGGTCCACGTGATGTTCACATTTCACCGAAAGGACTCACCTTTTACCGTAGATATTTTTTGGAAAAAACGTAACAGGTGAGCCTGTTTGCTGTCTTTATGTCCAAGCCAATGACATGAATAGTACATGAGTTTTTAAACATGGATTGGCACGAGCCTGCCACCTAGTAATCGAAATTTGGTCTCTTGACTCGAAATCACCCAATGACTAAGCAAAACCTTTAATATTTGATATAAATATGTATTTACTAATATATTCCTTTATATATAAATATGAACATGACACACACACACACTAACCTATAAAAATGTCATCAAAAACAAGACATAAAACTGTTAGGACAGCAGTTAAGAAAGGCTCCTTTACAGTAAATTGATAAATATTAATTTAAATTAAGTTTGTAATTCTATATTCCCTAATTACTTAATATACAACCAACCTATATTATACAATGATGAAAATTTAATATTATGTGTATATTATGTGTACAGATAGTAATTGGCTGAGTTTATGTAGTAGTTTATGGTTATAGTTTAATATGAATTTTATTATAGTTTTAAAATGAGTAAATTACCGTCTTGTCTCTATGGGGTATGACAGGAACTATATATTTAAGATCTTTATTCTTACGTGATAAGCAATAAAAACACTTGACTTTTGATATTAAGTCACGATAGCCGAGTGGTTGGATGATCGGAATTCGAGTCAGTTCACGAGTTTGATTTCCAAGGCTGTTACCAATGGTATTTTTTTTACCAAAAAAATATGTAAGATTTATATCGTTGGCTTGGACATAAAGACCGCGACGGGCTCACCACCTTTTGGGTCGAAAGAATTGTCTAGACCTCTATCTACCCCTGAATTGGGAATACCGTGTAGATATTTATTATTTCTTTTATTTAATTTTAATTGGAAATCACGTACAAAGATTCAGATACATATATACAAAGAATATAAACGCGTGATAAAAAAATCCAAATTTTAAAAAGATTAAAAGCGAAAGAAGGACCTCGAACTTCTTGCCGGGTGTAATTGGGCGTTCAAGAGCCTGAAATAAGTCTAAATTTTATCAAAATGTTTTGAATTTATTTCTTTCGCCTATTTCTTTTCCGTTAGAAGAATCTTATTGCGAAACGGTGGTGGATAAGAAAATAAATATCGAAAAAAGAATAAATGTTATTTTCTTTCTTTTTTTTTATTCGAATTAACTTTATCATTTTATTTCTAAATACTGCAATTTCAAAATAGATACTCGCGACACTCCTATTTGTGTGTGTGTTTTTTTTTTCGATTTACATTGTTGCCAATATGATAAATCAAAAAGAAGCACGTTCGCAATTTTAAAAACCCGCCCGGATTTTCCGATTGCCTTTCGAACAAGATTAAATCCGGGTGGATTCGAGTTCAAGGTGAAGTATAAAATTGAGATAAACAGAAGAAAAACGGCGACTTACAAATTATAACGTAGTACGTACGCAGTAGAAAAAGTAAATCTGCCTCAGCATCGCACTATTATAGGGAGGGAACCTTTGATTTAGGTTTTAAAAAAATAATTAATTAAACTGGAATAGAAAATGAACCGTTGCGGATGAGAGTTAGGACTGGAATGAATGGTGTGTGGTATGCATGGGAGCGAGGAAAACAAAGGAAAAGCTGACAGGGCAGAATAAGGTAATGGTAAGCAAAAGGCGAATAATAGAGCGGGGTATAACAGCACGAATAGTTGACCATAATATTTCCTATGACGGTTTCTATATTACGACGATGCTATGGTTTGGGTTTCATTCTGATGGATTTTCCATTCGAAATCCTTTTGACCTTTAGGTTGCAAAGTATTTACAAACATTCATGTTCATGTCGAAAGTTCAAGTCCACCATACGTTATGTAGATAGGTATAGGTTAGATTTTCACCTTGGTGGGATCGCTCACGCATTTTTTTTTACTTCGAAGTTAAAGTTATTCTTATACAGAGAAGGCCTGTAGTTCAATCTAACTTCCTACTATTTCATAATCAGTTTTGTGGTTTCACCCTGAATGCTTACAACAGTTACATTAACATTTATGTTATTATTAAATATGGTTCGTTCACAATTCCCTTCAATATTTTACGCTCTGGTATTACACTTAATTCGCATAATGTTACCATAACCAACAGAGCGTAACGTAACGATAAAACAAAATAATGGCCAGGACTAAGTTCACTCTAGTCACACACACGCGGTTGATAATCGACGACAAATTGTCACTTTTTGATTTTTAACCGACTTCAAAGAATAAGGAGGTTATCAATTATCAATATCCGATACGTATGTATATTCAGTGCAATATATTTACAAATATTACCATCTTTTAGGGCCTAATAAATGTATAAAACTTGTGTGTATGTATATGTATAATATAAAATTGTTAATCCGATTGTTATTGTTATTATTTAGGATATGTTTACTTCAACGTAGGAAAGGAAAATTTGGCTTAAATTTTCGAGATGGTTATCCCGCCATCTGTTAGACAATTGCATTTTCAAGGCTTTTCCCTTAGTCGCTGCTTATAACACCATTGCTCTGATCTCAAAACAAGTAATTGAAGCGCTTGTGTTATTAAATCAGAAACAACGAAGGGTACAAGGAAGGGATTTCTACTTTGACCCGATCGGGAATCGAATCCGGGACCTCGGATCTGGCGACTCCTTGAAAACCGTCATGTACGCCACTCGTCCGCGGATGTCGTCAAAATAACAATAAAATTATGACAAATTTTCAATCATGAAAAATTCAAATCAAATGAAAAATAACAATTTGCAATAACAAAGATTGTAAATTCCAATTTCACGGATGTCGTTACTTGAATTATTTTGCTATACCCCTATGTGAGGCAGAGGGCCGCTACAACTCCTTATGATATAACACCGCCTTGACGGATGTCGTCAAAGTATTGGTATATTTCTTCAAACACTTGACCGGCCAAGTCAGGTCAGGTTTCGTCAATTGTTTTTTGTGCCGCAACCCAACGGCATATTTAACAATTGAGATTTGTTCCAGGACGTTCTGGTGCTGTTGGACCTACTCGGCTGTCCGGACCCGGTGTTCTACAGTTACTTCCGTGCAACCGAAAAGTGGTATGTACGGCTCGCGAGCGCCGAGCAGAGGCTGGCGGAGCTCGGACAGCTGAGTGCTTATTCCGTTGGCAAGGATGAGCAGACCTACTTCCGGCTCAAGAGTTCCGGATCCTTTATCGAGGACGATCACATACCATTCTTGAGGAGAAGTGAGTATTTTTATATAGGTATTTTAAGTGATTTAGTGATTTAGTAGATTCTTACAGTATGTTGTTGACTTTGCCTGATAAGATGTGTGTCATTTCTTAAGGTAACAAGATTTTCTTTTACGGTAATAGATTGAAAAAGGAGCCCATGATACCTGTAAACCATTACAAAATCAGATGGTTTCTGGTGCGTTTTCAACCCTGAGGTCCACTAATGATTACACTGGTTCTGTATATCCTTCGACCTGTAACACAATATTTGTTGTGGTGGCGGAAATAGGTACTAGTGTGGTACAGAACCGGTCGACTCCTGGGGTGAGGAGTCTACCACCTTTAGATACCAGCTTCCATTGGGAACACAAATGGTCTATCCCTCTCTGATTCGTTTGTTGCCTCAGTGGTCGGACGAAACGTCAAAGCAAAAAAGACTCACACATATTGGTACCTCTCAGTAAAGTGTCAGTCGCCGTCTTAATGTCCAAGCTTGTTTGCAATGTGTTTTGTTTAAAAAAACATTGGTACTAGCCTGCCACTTGGGGATCGAACTGGGATCTCTCTACTCCAATTCCGACCACCCAACCATTCGGCTACCGTGATTTGCATAAATAAATCATATATCCATGTTGTAGATATAATTGATTTTTAGGCATTCAAGTGTTCCTAAATGTCTTTATCTACGACACTCGAAATTTCGATAACTGATAAGTAACTTGTGAATTTATTTATTATTCACAGTATCTGATTAAAATATTTTCATCATTGCCATTTTTTGCAACCACTTCAATCAAAAATATCAGAAATAGTGATGTTCACCCTTGAACTTAGATGAAATACCTCAAAATGCTACAGTTTTACCGACTTGGTCGGTACCACTACTGAGGTTTATTACCGGTTTGGGATTGTGTGTACGCTTCTACAAGAAAAATCCCGGAAAATGTGCAGTTTGCCTATAAATCAAGGCACTTATCAAACAAAAATTGTAGAAAAAAACTGTACAAAGATTTAAATATCTTCACGCAATTATCAATACAGAGGTAGACGGAGGTATAGACAATTTTGTCGTTTCGGCCCACCTTCCACCAAAGATTGGTCCGTTATTTTTCGAAATTTTTTCCCGCCATATATTTGTGATGATTTAGGAGGCTCGTACACATATTAGTGGCTCTTTTTTACTTTAATTAATGGTAAATGTAAGTAGGGCACGGCTTTATAATAATAAAATTATGATATTAATAAAATTGCATTTTGTATTTCAAATATTCGCTATATTTGAAGTCCAAAGTGCAAAGCGATTTTGCAAAGCCATTGCGAGATTGCCTTTTGGGAAATCAAATCACTCCCTTAAAATTAAATATTTGCTTGGTAAACATAATCATACTGACTTGAAGTCCTTTGGGGACTGTTTTAATATTACTACAGAGTTGTTATTGGTTTTTATTCGTTGTTCACTAATGCTATCATTTTACAAAGCTATTTTTAAGCCTTCTGTATATTATTATTACATAAATAAATTAAAATTCCAATACCGGGATAGACAGAGGTTTAGACAATTAAGTCGTTTCGACTCACCTTCCACCGAAGACATTTTTTGGGATAACGTGACAGGTGGTGAGCCCGTCGCCGTTTTTATGGCCAAGCCATCGATATAACGATAGTACATTAATTTTTGAAAAACCTATTGGTACGAGCCGGTCACCTAGTAGTAGTCAGTATAACTCTTTTACTACATCGTAAAATTCATTTGAAATGTGCACAGATATTGTTTTTGTTATAGTTTTCTTTGCATTCAGATACATGAGTTGTCATAGGCATTCGACGGTCGGACAGCCCAGTTAGTCATAACCCTGGCTTCAAAGCCAAGAGTCCGAAACCGTCTAAGGGGAAATATTTGTGCATTGCTTTTAAAGAGTTATTGCCTCCGTCTCTGCTTAGTAGTCGACTGAGTCATTATCTTGTAATATTCTCCTGAACATGGCATGTTTACTAAATATTTTTTTATCACGAGTTATTAAAGTCACGATAGCCTAGTGGTTGGGTGATAGGAATTGGAGTTTCGAGACCCGAGTTCGAACCCCAAGGCTCATACCAATGGGTTTTTTCAAAACTTATGTACTATTTAAATCGTTGGCTTAGACAAAATAGACGGCGACGGGCTCGCTACTTGTTACTTTGTCCCAAAAAATGTCTTCGGTGGAAGGTGGGTCGAAAGGACTTCATAGTCTAGACCTCTATCTACCCCTGTATTGGGAATGGCGTGAAGATATTTTTTTTATCCAAAACCGCGTACTCCTTAGTAACAGTTTAATTGTATTTAACTGTATTGTATACAGAGACTAGATTAAAAAATGTTTTTTTTAATGTACTGTATGTACAACCCAAGACAAATTACGTACAGATCGATTTTCAAGGGGTCGCCGGGTCTGATGTCTCGGGTTCGATGCGATGTTGTATGTGATGAATATGTTGTATTGTGATCTATATCATTTTTATATATACTAATATGTGTTGAAGAATAAAGTGGTATGCCTCCCAGCACGTAACCGTAGCGACACATTAAACTTTATTTCGAATCTTATCGAATTAACAGAACAGTAGCAATAGAATTTCTATTGTTGTCTCACGTCTTTATTACTATTACTTTTCAGACGTCGACGTTGTCCACGTGATACCGAATCCATTCCCGCACGTGTGGCACACGGCCGCCGATGATATGTCGGCACTAGATTTCAACACGATCGAGAACTTAAATAAAATCATGCGAGTTTTCGTTGCGGAATACTTGCACGTACATCCTTAGCGTTTCCAATACACTCGGTCATCGAAAACAAAATGGCGCCTGGAGGCAGTTGCGTTGTTATTGAAATATAATGAAACTTAAAAAGTTATACGCTCATGGCAAATGTCAAAGTGCTTTATTTATGTTATTTAGTGCTTTCGTGATGTGTTTAAATTTTTGTATATATGCTCATAAGCTTATTAAAATTTAAAGCGAAATTTTAAATTGCCTTTATATACGATCTGAAAACAAAATGGCGTCAGGAAACAGTCGCTTTTTTACTGACATCTACTGAAACAAGCTTAAGGAAAATGTCAAATGTGCTTTATTTCCGTAATTTAGTACTTTAGTAGTGTTAAAATTTTTATAATTCCTCGTAAGCTTGTTAAAATTTTTAAGTGGAATTAAAACAAAGTATGCATTCGTATATGTACTGAAAACAAAATAGCATGAACGTAGTCCGTTGCTTAATGAAGTACAATTTAAAGTAAATCATTCGCTCAAAGTGAATGTCAAAATGTTTTCATTCTTTTAATGCTTTTGTAAGTGTTCCTTACAGGAAAGCTCATTAACATTTATGGTGGAATTTCGTTTAGTGGAGATATATAATTATACTCATAAGCATTTATTATTCTTATCACTTAAAATATTTACAATATTTTTATTTTTTTGACTATTGAATGAAAATGTCGCACTACACGTAGAAAGAGAAAAAAATACTTTCCAATCTATTTCAGCTATTTGAGTCTATTTTATAAAATGAGTTCATGTATTTTGTCTTTTAGGTTACAGTGCACATAAGAATTTGAAAACAACTTCGTTTCTTGATTAAAAACTTTAATATATATATGGGTGAGTACTACAACTATAATTGAGTAATACATCCATTAAGCAAATGATTTCTTGCTATTTACTAGTAGACATGCCTCTCCTATAACGAGGATTTTCTATTAAATTTTTAACCGACTTCAAAAAAAGGGGGAAGTTCTCAATTATGTTATGTGTTAACAATGTTTGTTACGTCATATTTTAACCCATTTCGTATTTTCTGTCAGTCGCCCTCCTAGTTAGATCCAATCCAATCTAAAGGCAGGTGGTACATTTACACCACGCAACATATTGTTTTTCAATGTACTTATTATTGTTTAAGCAAAAATTAATATATATTTTTAAATATGTTGTTTTGCGTAGGAACGCTAGAAATATTTTACTTAGTATGACAGGTATTTAAAATATTTGGTACTTAATGTTTTGTGTAATATTTAATTTAGTGTAATTGCATATGTATTTTTTATTTTTAAGCTCATGTTTTTATAACTTGGGAAGTTTCAAACTTCATTTTGCTGTCTAGATATATTGAATAAAATCTTTTAATTTGATACATTATATTTGTTTATAAAATCTAATACACATTATGCATTAGATTTATCATTAATGATAAATTTAAAAATCAGTCGGCTTTCGAACCCAGTGGCTCTGAATTCCGAGCTACGTACGCCGAGGTCGGGTATTCCAATCTCGTCGGTGTCAGTTGATTTTTTAAATAATTTAAAAACAAAAGTGAAACGTGTGTGTTTTTGAAATATGAGTCATCGAATTTGGCCTATTTATCTTATATTACAGATGTAATAAATATATTTTTAGATTTTTAAGACTATATATGTAGATTATAGGAATAGAATTGTTTAATATTACAAATATAATTATTGTTGTAACAGATTTATATACATTGTTAAAATATTTGTTCCTAAGTGGGTTGTGTGATATTATTTATGTGGCATATTGATATAATCACAATGTTCCGCTTTTTTTTTCTAAATCACTTCTATTAATTGCCATGGTTAATGCACAAGACCTATTAAAGACGTAAATTGGTCATAAATGTATCTAAATATATTTAATTATGCAATTTTATTAATTAAAAATGACGTAATCTTGTACATATTTCTATAAAATTATGCATGAGAAAAATGGAAACCATGGCAACAATTAGACCAATTTTTACAAATATGCTTTTTAATTTTAATAATCAATTTTGTTTGGATATGTGTCATCAGAGATTTAATATTCATAAGAAATAGTTTTTATTTTTAAGCTTGACTTATCATGGTAAACATACATTTTAAATGAAACGATTTTCGGATTTTATCGCGTTTTTAATTAGTTTCCGAAATAAATTCCGAAAATCGTTTTATTTCACATGTGTAGTATTCGCGTAAATACAAGAAATCATGGTAAACATACGTTAAAGATACTGAGAGTATATTTTCTATTGAGGTACTTTTAAAGTACATTTCTATTAGTCTACGTACTTCAGTGTGAGTAGACGTTGACAAGATCTATGTAGCACATGTTAAATGTCTAATTTTAGTTTATGACGTTTTTTTAGAATAGGGGGCAAACGGGCAGGTGGCTCACGTGATATTAAGTGATTACTGCCGACATGAACATCTGCTATACCAGAGGAATAGCATATGCGTTGACGGCCTTTGAGAAAGGTATAGGCTCTTTTCTTGAAGGTCCGAGAGTCGTATCGGTCCGGAAAACCACTGAGCGCAGCACATACCATAAAGTGCAAGTGCGTGGCAGGAAATTCCGCGAAAAACGCACTGTGGTGGAAAGCAAACATCAAGGTGATGTGGATGGAATTGTTGATTATGCCGTAAGGTTCGATGATGAAATTCAGCGGCTGGGATAAATCCGAACAATTTTACTTAACACTCTCCGTAATACATCTTGTATAAAATGCAAAGAGATGCAACATCTCTTCGCAATGCCAGGGGATCTAGCCTATCTGATAGAACATGGTCGCCGACGATTCGAGCCGCTCTTCGTTGGATACGGTCAAATAGAAGTAGCTGACACTGGGATTCCTCCGCCTAGTTTGAGTTGCTCGCCTAGTGATGATGAAAATATGTTTAGTAAAATTGTTAATCAACGTTACTACCTTAGTTACTCAATAGATGGCGCTGCTTCATTAAGATACGCGGTTTTACATTTTATATTGAATAAGGTAATATCTATCTATGGCATGTCGCTGGTCGTTTCAAATAAATGAATTATTTCGAGGATATTCAATCAATTCAATGCACTAGCATTTTAGTGATATTTGATTCCTAGTGAAATAAATTGTGACAGTTACAGTTGTCATTGCAATAGTCATTTATATTCATGATTCATTTGCTTCATTTCATCTGGCAATTTTGTAATCTATATGCACTTCTAAATATACTCAGAAATTATTTGGTACTGGCATTTTTTTCCCGATTCGTCGCTGTGCGAATTTGACGTATAAGCCTTATTTATTATACAAGTGTAATTTTACATATTAAATGATGTCAAATAACGATAATGTAAAAATGTAAATGAAAGTGAATAATTTTAGATATTTTATTAAAATGTATCAGTATAAATTAGTACAGACAACACATTTTAAAGAGAGAAATAAAATGTTATAGTACATTTACATATTTTCATGTAGATCAACAATAAATAAAAACATACTTCTCTGTATTTTAAAGATAGACTTACCAATGTCTATTTCGCATATAACATTCCTATTTACAAAATTTATAAGTATAATATACATGATATTAATAAAATGTAAATGTTGACAACTACATTGTTTTATTTCATTATGATAATAGTAAAAAATAGTGAGACTTATTTGAAAAAAAAAAAGACCCTTAAATAATTGGATCTATGAACAGCATGTTAAAGACGCGAGCGAGAGACATCGCTGTCTCAAACATAAATTATATATAAGCGGTAAGTATTCATTTTTATATTATATTAAGAAAATATATCTAATTACATAATGATTATCAAAAATGTCTAACAGGAAGCACCGCATCATCAGTAAGGATAACTAAACTTTATAAATTTTCCTAGCTAATAATACATATAAAATATTCAACAAAATGTCACATTTACCTAGTTTCAATTACACTTAAAATAAACTGTCTAATATGGACCCTTTGAATTTTTTCATGGCTATCTTCTCCATTTCGGATATTTTGTAATCTATATCTCTAACTTTCTTCACATTGACGCTTAGTTTCTAGTTTTTCTAGCGATTCTTGTTTAATGTCTGTTATAGAACTTTTATTATCTTTGTTGACATTGTTTTATTTATTATACAAGTGTAATTTTACATATTAAATGATGTCAAATAACGATAATGTAAAATGTAAATGTTGACAACTACATTGTTTTATTTATTATACAAGTGTAATTTTACATATTAAATGATGTCAAATAACGATAATGTAAAATGTAAATGTTGACAACTACATTGTTTTATTTATTATACAAGTGTAATTTTACATATTAAATGATGTCAAATAACGATAATGTAAAATGTAAATGAAAGTGAATAATTTTAGATATTTTATTAAATGTTTCAGTATAAATTAGTACAGACAACACATTTTAAATGAAACGATTTTCGATTTTATCATGTTTTTAATTAGTTTCCGAAATAAATTCCGAAAATCGTTTTATTTCACATGTGTAGTATTCGCGTAAATACAAGAAATCATGGTAAACATACGTTAAAGATACTGAGAGTATATTTTCTATTGAGGTACTTTTAAAGTACATTTCTATTAGTCTACGTACTTCAGTGTGAGTAGACGTTGACAAGATCTATGTAGCACATGTTAAATGTCTAATTTTAGTTTATGACGTTTTTTTAGAATAGGGGGCAAACGGGCAGGTGGCTCACGTGATATTAAGTGATTACTGCCGACATGAACATCTGCTATACCAGAGGAATAGCATATGCGTTGACGGCCTTGAGAAAGGTATAGGCTCTTTCTTGAAGGTCCGAGAGTCGTATCGGTCCGAAACCACTGAGCGCAGCACATACCATAAAGTGCAAGTGCGTGGCAGGAAATTCCGCGAAAAACGCACTGTGGTGGAAAGCAAACATCAAGGTGATGTGGATGGAATTGTTGATTATGCCGTAAGGTTCGATGATGAAATTCAGCGGCTGGGATAAATCCGAACAATTTTACTTAACATACATCTTGTATAAAATGCAAAGAGATGCAACATCTCTTCGCAATGCCAGGATCTAGCCTATCTGATAGAACATGGTCGTCGACGATTCGAGCCGCTCTTCGTTGGATACGGTCAAATGGAAGTAGCTGACACTGGGATTCCTCCGCCTAGAGATGTTTGAGTTGCTCGCCTAGTGATGATGAAAATATCTTTAGTAAAATTGTTAATCAACGTTACTACCTTAGTTACTCAATAGATGGCGCTGCTTCATTAAGATACGCGGGTTTTACATTTTATTTCAATATAAGGTAATATCTATGGCATGTCGCTGGTCGTTTCAAATAAATGAATTATTTCGAGGATATTCAATCAATTCAATGCACTAGCATTTTAGTGATATTTGATTTCTATTGAAATAAATTGTGACAGTTACAGTTGTCATTGCAATAGTCATTTATATTCATGATTCATTTGCTTCATTTCATCTGGCAATTTTGTAATCTATATGCACTTCTAAATATACTCAGAAATTATTTGGTACTGGCATTTTTTTCCCGATTCGTCGCTGTGCGAATTTGACGTATAAGCCTTATTTATTATACAAGTGTAATTTTACATATTAAATGATGTCAAATAACGATAATGTAAAAATGTAAATGAAAGTGAATAATTTTAGATATTTTATTAAAATGTATCAGTATAAATTAGTACAGACAACACATTTTAAAGAGAGAAATAAAATGTTATAGTACATTTACATATTTTCATGTAGATCAACAATAAATAAAAACATACTTCTCTGTATTTTAAAGATTGACTTACCAATGTCTATTTCGCATATAACATTCCTATTTACAAAATTTATTAGTATAATATACATGATATTAATAAAATGTAAATGTTGACAACTACATTGTTTTATTTCATTATGATAATAGTAAAAAATAGTGAGACTTATTTGAAAAAAAAAGACCCTTAAATAATTGGATCTATGAACAGCATGTTAAAGACGCGAGCGAGAGATATCGCTGTCTCAAACATAAATTATATATAAGCGGTAAGTATTCATTTTTATATTATATTAAGAAAAATATATCTAATTACATAATGATTATCAAAAAATGTCTAACAGGAAGCACCGCATCATCAGTAAGGATAACTAAACTTTATAAATTTTTCCTAGCTAATAATACATATAAAATATTCAACAAAATGTCACATTTATCTAGTTTCAATTACACTTAAAATAAACTGTCTAATATGGACCCTTTGAATTTTTTCATGGCTATCTTCTCCATTTCGGATATTTTGTAATCTATATCTCTAACTTTCTCTTCACATTGACGCTTAGTTTCTAGTTTTTCTAGCGAGGATTCTTGTTTAATGTCTGTTATAGAACTTTTATTATCTTTGTTGACATTGTTTTCCTTATTTATTTTATTAATTACACTTGTTGATTTTGCTGTAGGATCTATGTAAATTTTGCTATTTTCATCTTTACCATCAGTTACATCTAAATTTATACCGCTGGTGATTTTGTAATTCATATCATTAACGTCTAAAGTTTCCATTCCATCTTTTCTTAAATTATCGACAACATTTTCCGAGTTGTTTTCTTCAGTATCTTTCAATTTTATAATATTTTCATCTTTATCACTTTCAGTAACTTTATTATTTACGTTTTTTATTTGATAATTATTGAGAATATTTTCTGAATTATGTTCATCAGTATCGTTAAATTTTACAATATTTTCATTCATAACAATATCATTTATGGCTTCGGAAAAACTTACATGATTTTCTTCATTATTTACAAATAAATTATTCATTTCATCTTTTCCTAAATTACTGAGGATATTTTCAGAATTATATTCATCTGTATCTTCCAATTTTACAATATTTTCATCATTACCAATAGCAGTTATGGCTTCAGAAAACCCAATTCTCTCTTTTTGTCCATTTTTGTCCTTTGAGTTAGTATTGGTATCATTCATAAATTCATTTTGTGCGCCTATTTCTACTTTATCATTTATTTTCATAATCTTAACAACGTTTGAATACTCTCCTATTCTAAATTCGTCTTTATTTTCACGGGTATCAGTATCCATGTTTGATATTACTGAATCAGACTTTGAACTGGTGTTTGCATTAGATTCATTTGTACAAAAAGATGTATCAGTTTCTTTTATTTTTCTTTTAGAGCGTTTTATTTTGGTACCAGTGGCATCTTTATTTTTCAATGTTATTTTTTGTACTGTGTTGATTTGTTCTTGTGAGACCTTAGAACATAAGTAATGATTAGTTTTTGATAGAATTAGAAGTATTCACAGAATTTTTCGTGGGAAAAAAATGTTGTATCAAGGCATTATAACATCTTATCCTAAAGTCAAGCTCATCAACATATGGCGCAAATGAATATGGATGTCAGCAAAGTGTTTGTTGTCAGCATAATTGATACCACTGACTACAATGCAAACATATGCATCATTAACAAAAATTTTAATTTGTCACTAAAGTAAATTTCTACACCAAAAACTATTTTAGAAATTTAAAAAGAATACTAGTAATGCTAATAACTATAGTGATATTACTGTTAAGCACTTCAACTAAGCTCTAATGCTTGTATTTCTCATTTCGCGAGCCTAAAATTCGTGTAAGATTTGTTTGTAACAATTAATGTTACGTTTCTACTGTTGGCATGGACGTAAAAACTGTGGTTGTCTCACCACCTGACACGTTGTAACAAATAACCTCTAGTGAAATGTGAGTCGAAAGGACTAAATTATCCAGCCCTATGACCCTCTACCCCAGTATTAATAAAACATTGTATACTAAGTAACTTTTAACAGTGGTAGAGCCACACATCAGCTTTTGTTGTTGCATGAATGGGGCGGCTCGACCGGGGAAGTACCATGACATCACAGAATTCCGGCGTGAAGTAGAAGTCTAACAAACTTCTGCGTTTTGTCTGATGAGTGCAGGTAACCGGTGGCCTACACACCCCCCTCCCCCCTCCCATTTGGGGGGGGGGCACTCTAAGGCAACGCATCTGCTACGCCTCTGGTATTGCGGGTATTTTTGAGCGGCGGTAATCACTTACTATCACGTGAGCCACCTGCTCATTTGTCTTCTTTTTCTATAAAAAAAAACTACTATTCAAAGTTTAACTTACCTCCCATGTTCTAAAAGGTGTATTAAAATCATTCCTCGTTATTACAATGTCCTCGAGAAATGCATCCAACAGTATAAACTTATTCAATGTCCCTCTACAATTTACATTTGAAGTAATAAAATTTTCTATGTCAAATTTTTTATCACAATACAGCCAACTATAAATGGAATTCAGCATAGCCATGTCTCTCTGGAACAGTTGAAAAGAATACTTATTTAGAATTCCGTAATATGCCAGTATATGATATTTAGCTGATTTTAAAGAAAACAAAAAGATGTATCAGTTTCTTTTATTTTTCTTTTAGAGCGTTTTATTTTGGTACCAGTGGCATCTTTATTTTTCAATGTTATTTTTTGTACTGTGTTGATTTGTTCTTGTGAGACCTTAGAACATAAGTAATGATTAGTTTTTGATAGAATTAGAAGTATTCACAGAATTTTTCGTGGGAAAAAAATGTTGTATCAAGGCATTATAACATCTTATCCTAAAGTCAAGCTCATCAACATATGGCGCAAATGAATATGGATGTCAGCAAAGTGTTTGTTGTCAGCATAATTGATACCACTGACTACAATGCAAACATATGCATCATTAACAAAAATTTTAATTTGTTACTAAAGTAAATTTCTACACCAAAAACTATTTTAGAAATTTAAAAAGAATACTAGTAATGCTAATAACTATAGTGATATTACTGTTAAGCACTTCAACTAAGCTCTAATGCTTGTATTTCTCATTTCGCGAGCCTAAAGTTCGTGTAAGATTTGTTTGTAACAATTAATGTTACGTTTCTACTGTTGGCATGGACGTAAAAACTGTGGTTGTCTCACCACCTGACACGTTGTAACAAATAACCTCTAGTGAAATGTGAGTCGAAAGGACTAAATTATCCAGCCCTATGACCCTCTACCCCAGTATATATAAAACATTGTATACTAAGTAACTTTTAACAGTGGTAGAGCCACACATCAGCTTTTGTTGTTGCATGAATGGGGCGGCTCGACCGGGGAAGTACCATGACATCACAGAATTCCGGCGTGAAGTAGAAGTCTAACAAACTTCTGCGTTTTGTCTGATGAGTGCAGGTAACCGGTGGCCTACACACCCCCCTCCCCCCTCCCATTTGGGGGGGGGGCACTCTAAGGCAACGCATCTGCTACGCCTCTGGTATTGCGGGTATTTTTGAGCGGCGGTAATCACTTACTATCACGTGAGCCACCTGCTCATTTGTCTTCTTTTTCTATAAAAAAAAACTACTATTCAAAGTTTAACTTACCTCCCATGTTCTAAAAGGTGTATTAAAATCATTCCTCGTTATTACAATGTCCTCGAGAAATGCATCCAACAGTATAAACTTATTCAATGTCCCTCTACAATTTACATTTGAAGTAATAAAATTTTCTATGTCAAATTTTTTATCACAATACAGCCAACCATAAATGGAATTCAGCATAGCCATGTCTCTCTGGAACAGTTGAAAAGAATACTTATTTAGAATTCCGTAATATGCCAGTATATGATATTTAGCTGATTTTAAAGAAAACAAAAACATGGTTATGTAAACTATTATTATTATATTATAAGATTAATGGAAAGTTTTATTTAGCGGCAATAGCCTAATGGTTTAGGGTGCGGACTGCGAAACATGACGTCGCAGGTTCGGGCCCCGCCATTCCATCCGCCATCGACTATTGACGTAAACCAACTCCAGACACAAGCATTGCAGCTTAATTGGAGTGGTTAACAGGAATACTAGTAATGTTATTCGGCACTGCTAGTATTCTTTAAAAAAAAAAAAAAAAAAAAAGTAAAACATGTACCCAAACGATTTTTTTAAATATCGAAATCTGATAACTTATCAAAGACCAACTCTATTTGTAGGACTTACATACTTTCTGTCAGTTTACACACACCAATTTTACCACTCATGCATGTCTCTTTGACCTCTACCTTTGTCTTATCATTATATAGCATTCTAATAAAGAATTTTTCACTTCAAAAAGAATCTTCATATACAGTTTAGTCCTGACCTAATATTTGCTAGTCAAAAAATTTTTATTTCCGAAAATATCTTTGGTGGTGGGACAAAGGGAATTAATTGTCGGGACTAGAGCTCTGACTAATAATAATAATAATAAAAATCTTTTATTTATTTCCTTCTCACATACAACTTAAATGTCTACATTTAGTTTTAACAGTTATAAAACATTTATAGTATTGTGAGGGACTGTTGCCCGTTGTAGGTTTCACAAAACCTGAGTTACAAGTCAACAGGCTCCCACTTTTCTGTAAGTATATAATATGATCTGAAGTGACTTGACATTTTGTGTCTAGCCCTACGACAAGGTCTTGGGATCGGTTTAACTACTAGAATACAAGTATGTGAGAGTGCAAAATGCGAATGTGAGAAAATTTTATATGAACGCGCGCGCGTGTGTGTGTGTGTGTGTGTGAGTGAGTGAGTGTGTGTGTGTGTGTGTGTGAGTGAGTGAGTGTGTGTGTGTGAGAGAGAGTAAGTGTGTGTGTGTGTGTGTGTGTGTGCGTGCGAGTGCGTGTGAGTTAGTAGTATGTTTGTGCGTGTATGTTAAACAAACAAAACATTTGGTGCTCACGATGGAGGTACAAGTAAAGATTCTGTATATTCATATAATAGTCCTTATAGCCAATTTATTACGATTCTTTTACAGTAAAAGGTAGGTAGTGAGTAAAATGATAATCTTTTATTTAACACTTTGTACAAGTAAACACTAAGGAAACAATAAAACCTGTGTGAGAAAGTTGTCCTATACGTATTAGAATAGGAGCATACTTTACTCGTTTTTCTTATTGATTCTACCAGTTTCGGATCGTACTTAGTATTAGAGTGCTTTGTTAGTACTGTATATAGAACAAATAGCTGACGAACAGTTAATACGCTCCAGAATTCATATACTTTTACAGTGGGATGATGATATGGCATGAACGCAGCAACTTTCAATATACCTCTTTGCGTTCTTTCAAGTTTTAAGATATTGGTTTTAGTAGTTCCGCCCCATGATGTAATGCAATATATAGTTATAGACTGGCAGAGAGCATAATAAACTATTTTTAATATGTTCCGGTCAGCTATGTGTCTGAGATTTTTAAATATATAAATAATTTTTCTGAGTCTACAATTTAGTGCATTTACATGCGGTTGAAAACTCAATGTATTGTCTATCAATACACCGAGGTATTTCATAGTATCAGTTTTTTGTAAGATGGGGCAGTCGCATAGCTTATCAGTATCAAAACAAGAGTGGGCGTGTAACGAATATGTAGGATTATTCTGTTTTTTAATGGAGAAAGTCATGTATTTGGTTTTGTCAATATTTAGCGTTAATACACTGTCACGTAGCCATTTTGTAACAGAGTCGAGGCTATGTTGTGCAAGAAAAAACTTCTTGCCATGTATCCGCATTAAATAAGAGTACGATGTCGTCTGCAAAACTTAGGACTCTTCCCGGAATATCAAGTTGACCTATATTATTCATGTATACCAGAAACAGAGACGGTCCAAGAATGCTTCCTGTGGGACACCATAAGTAACTGGAAGCTCCTGGCTGATCCATTTTCCCATTTTTGTTTGCTGGGTCCTGTTAGTGAGATAGCTTCGGAACAACTGTAGAGGTATGCCCCTGACGCCAATGTTAGCAAGCCGTTGTAACAAGATGGGATCAGAGACAGCATCAAAGGCTTTCGCCAAATCAAGAAATACAGCAACACACTTTTGTTACTATCAAGTTTCCTTACTAAATAATCTGTCAGTTCATGGACAGCGTCTGCTGTTTTTCATTTACTTCTGCGAAATCCAAATTGATTTGACGAAATTAGACTCATGGTTTCAAGATAACAGACGAGTCTAGAATTGATTAGTCTTTCCAGTATCTTTGAAATGGAGGGTAATATTGAAATTGGACGATAGTTGTTGATACTGCCTCTGTCGCCACTCTTATAAATAGGTTTTATTAGAGATTTTTGAGTAAAATGGAAATATTCCAGAAGTTATAGCTAAATTGCAAATGTGCGTCAGAGGCTCGATGAGTATATCCTTATGCTGTTTGATCAGATTATTCGGTATTCCGTCTACTCCCGGAGCACAATCATTTTAAGGCCAGCAACAATAGATTCTACTTCCAACTCGTGGGTCGGGAGTAGCACAAATGACTGTTCGACAGCTATACTAGACTTGCACGCCATTTGTGTGGAGGTTGAACTGATAGTAATTATTTTTTCCGCTAGACTCCTCCTAATCTCTGCAAAGTACTTGTTCGCATTGTTCGTCACTACGAGTGGACTATCAGATGTAAATAATTCAGTACATGTGACAGTTTGCGCAGTTGTATTTATAGCTTTTTAATAACTTCCCACAATTTCTTTTTGTTCTGTCCAGCTTTCTGTATTTCAGATCTTTCGTAAGCACGCTTATTTTTTAATGAGAGCATTACAATAGTTCCGATATCTTTTGTAGGTGGTTTTTAATATTTCATTTTGAGGAGACTTTTCGTTTTTTATGAAGCAAATCCCTATTTCTTATACATCTTAATAGTCCTGGTCTAATCCAAGGTTTGCATATTTTTTGCGTGATGATAATTTCAAATGCCTTGTATTTGCTGATAATGCTAGGGTCAATGAGTTAATAAGAAAAATGTTGCATCATCTACATTTGTCATATTGTAAATTTCATTGTAATTAATCTGTCGAACTGCATCGTATAATCCTTTGGAGTCTAAATATTGAAGGATAACTTTATTTTTTAGATTAGAGTTCCAGTGTAACAAGAGGGAAACACTGTATGATCCGTGATAGATGACTCTATTATGAAGCATTCTGCTTTAAGTTTCGTTTTGATAACCACATGGTCTAGGCAGGTAAGGCCATGGGTAGGGATCGTAAATCCAGGTAACATACCATGGGACGCTAGAATTTCCAAATAATCAAATGCATACTTGTCACTAGAATTTTCAGTTATGTCAATGTTTATATCTCCTATAATAATAATATTTGTGTAATGTGATAGTGTTTTAAGTAATTCATTTAAAGATTTTAAAAATATATTTACGTCCTTGTAACCATAAGGGCGGTAAATAGCTATTATCACAGTATTTTTATTATATTTAACTAATATATCTGACTACTTCTGTAGTGGGAATTGCGTGAAGATATTTATTTTTATTTAAAAAAAAATTATTCCTTGACATGTCAAAAGGAATTTAATACTTCGAAAAAATTATATATGAATATTACTACCATACTTTTACAGGATTATGCACTGATTTAGCCAGAATTTATTATGGGCTCACCACCTGTCATGTTTTCCCAAAAAATATATTTAGCGAAGGGTTGGTCAAAAGGACTTTTTTTGAAACAATTGCCTAGCCCTTTGTCTGTGTGTCTGTATTACTGGGAATGACATGAAGATATATACTTTTATGACAATCAAGATATACTACCAAAGCCAATCCTTACTTTCATATCAATGGCTGTCAACCAAATCTTATATTCAGCTCTTATCGGAACTTTTAACAAGTCCTTTGGTGCAAAGTCATTTTTCACCACCACCATGCACCAATCACGGCGAGAATATACCGCAACGTCCATTGCTTTCTTTATAAAGATTGTCTTCTTTAGGTAAATGTTTGTAGACTCTATTACTATATCTTCTGTAACAAGAAGGTGTTTATTGATTTTTTTTATTTATTATCATAGAACCAACAGCACATTAAGAAATATAATTAAAAAATATTTAAAATTATGCATATTGCCAATAACGGGTTCATACTTAAAGATGTTTTAACTTTTACAGCAGTGGATGACATTTACATTATTGTTGTAGTATTCAACTCAAAATTGTTATGGCCAGTGCATGCATGATTTAAAAGTAGAAATAAAATAATAAATTAGTATTAATTTATTCTTTATTGTTAACACTTAAGTGGACAGACTTCAGACAATCTTTATATATGTACATATTAATAATCAAGAAATTATAAATTGAATTAAAGTCAAGTAATATCATTAACATACATACATACATATATAATGGCATGTTAAAGTCCACTGAGGACATAGGCCTCTCCCATGGGTAGGATTTGCCATAATCAGCTTGCTTGGCAGGCGGATTGGCAATCACAGTATCAGACCACTTGCACCTCAGATGCTGGTGACCATCTTCGGTTTGATTATTTTGTTCTGACTTTTTTGCAGATGGTTATCCCGCCATCTATCAGTTGCCATTACGATTTTCAAGCTGTTTCCCTTAGTCACCTCTTATGACAACCATGGGAAGAAAGGGAGTGGCAATATTCTTACACCGTTACCACATGGTTATCTTTAACATAACTCAATCTAATTTTAATTATCTATTCAAGAGAAAGCCACAATAGCCGAGTCATTTTGTGATTGGAATTCAATTCAGAAGACCCATATACTAATCGTCACAAAGAAGATTTAACCCAATGAATACTTCGAAATGAAAAAAAAAAAACATACCTTCGGTATAGTTTGTCCATGTGTTAAAAGTTTGTTTCCAATGTTGCACTTCATTATCATCCTTACAAAGAATTAACACGGGCTTTTTCAATAACTTACGAACAGCATTTAAAAACAATGCAACTTGAAAAGTCTTACCAAAACCTTCTGGATTATTTATTATTACACCTGGTTTTTTCTGAAAGTAATTATTTATTGCCGTATAGTTTATCTTGTATAAAAAATATACAATGTAAAATTTATTAAAATATGCAAGGCTGTGGTGACACAAATTGCAGAATTATCGCTAAAATTGATTTCTCCAGACAAGCTTTCAATGGGTCTGATTGTAATAGAAAATCTGGTGTGGGTTTATTACACTCAGTTACATGTTCTTTCTCATACATACACTTAAAATGTATGATATTTTAAAAATGATGAAAATGATGTTTTAAGTGTTCTTGACATTCCTATTCTTACAACTTTTAAGTACCACACAATTCAATTTACATATGCAAGTAACATAAGATAAACCTATGTTTATTATTGGTTTATCTTATTCTCCCGCTTTTTTGCCTACTTGAATAATTTGAAACTATTGAAATTACATTTTTAATGAGTCATGAGAATGTATAAAACCAGAATATTTAATAAAAACAAGTAAGACTGCTACCTTTTTAAATTGCCTAAACAGGAATCTAACACCATCAATTTGATGCTGTGGAAGAGGGCTGGTGTCTATATAAATGATTTCACTTTCATCTTTTTGAAGGTATAACCTCTCATTATGTGCTTTGTTTGCACTTAACATTTTCCTACACTTTGTAGCTAAAAAAAGAACATTTGTACAGTCCACAAATCAATAATGATTGTAAAGTATTTCCAAGTAATTTTGTACTTAGACACAATATACATAGGTTTCAAGTAATTTTGTACTTAGGCATCTTTGTATGAGTAGAGTGGTAAGTGTAAGAGATTTTTTCTTCCTTTGGCAATGATACAGAACTTACCTAATCAAGTTATATTCAAAATTTTCAGATGTGTCACTTAATCAGATAAACTTGAAACTAATTAATTTTTAATTATTGTTTAAAAACTTTGAATATTTCATATGCAATACTTACCATATATCTCAACAGTGTTTTAAAAAGAAAAGTTTTGATTTAGCCTATTCAATATTGACAATGTCATTATCAATATATATAACATTTCAAGATAAAACAGTGCAACAAAAACCGAGACACTAGTTTTGTGTACTTCGATGTCCTCAAACTCCTGCATTATGTGTCTGTTACGATATACATGATCCCAAAACATGAGCACCGTTGTTTCTCACGTTATCAACGTTAATCAGTAATAAATATAGGGAGTAAACTTTATGTTTCTCTACTACATTCGTTTTTTTAAAGACATTATTATTTATTCAGACACAAGTACAATTTGACGATTCTTCAAAATGCGTTACTGGTTTTTCTTTTGGTGACACCTTTAGTCCATCAGTTATTATGAAACAATTACAGAGATAGAAATAAGCAATTTCTAAGAAAATTCATTAAAACATGAAAATTTATTTAGTTTATATACAAATTTACGACATAAAATTGTTGATGAACTCAACTGACACTTAATGTACCTCACTGACATTGACAGTTCCAGTCCCATTTAGATGTTATACAGGTTGGGCCAGGAATTAGTTAACATGTGAAAAAATCGTATAAAAAAAACCATTTAACATATTTTAGAAATCGTTTATTTACGAGAAAGCTTTTATTAATTAGTTGTAATTTTTTTTTGAATTATTTCGTCTAAATGACCACCGTTTCGGTTTTTGCACTCATCTAAGCGAGTCCTGAAGTTTTCGAATACTCTTCTGAAAAGAGACCGCGAGATCGCCGAAATCTCTTTGATGATTTTTCTTTAAGTGGACGCAGTGTATTTGGTTTATCAATGTAGACACGACTCTTTAAATAACCCCATATAAAGAAGTCTGCTGGGGATAGATCTGGACTTCTGGGTGGCCATGGGATGTCACCCCGTCTGGATATCAGCTTTTCCGGAAACATGTCTTTGACCAACGGCAAGGACTCGTGCGATGTATGACACGTGGCTCCATCTTGTTGAAACCATGTGTTACGATTATAGCCAGCAAATTCCAGTAGCATCGGTGCTAAGAACTCCCGTAACATTTTCACATACTCGGCAGAATTAACAGTAACTGAACGGCCGCGAGAATATTCAAAAAAGTAAGGTCCGATGATTCCTTTTGCTGAAATTGCAGCCCATACAGTTACCTTAGGAGAGTGAAGTGGCCTCTCATGTTTAGCTTTAGGATTTTCGCTGCTCCAATACCTGCAATTCTGTTTGTTTACATCTCCATTTAGGTGGAAATGGGTTTCGTCAGAAAATAAGATGTTGTGAAAATTACTGAAACGAGTTAATATTGTTTCGGCATATGACTTACGCAAATTTAAATCATTAGGGTTTAGTTCTTGCACTAGCTGGATCTTATATGGATGTAATTTCAAAATACGGCGTATAGATGTGCAGGATAATCCTAATTCAGCCGAACGTTTGCGTGTCGATAAATCTGGATCACGTCGAACAGAAGCGGAAACTTGCTGCACGTTCTCTTCGCTCCGAGAAGTCCGTGGGCCGCCGGTTTGTTTCGCATTTATTGTAGATCCCGTCTCTACGAACTTCTTTACCCATTTCTTAATTAAAGGAGCACTTGAACACTGACTTAAGTCGTGTAAACCATATTCAACGCGAAATAAGCGTCTCACAGTAATCAGCGAAAAGTCGTTTAAATAAAAATGTTTCACACAGTAAGCGTGTTGCGGCCCCATGAAGCAATCCATTGCGACTAATTTTCGAGCTAGTGCCCCCGCCCGCGCCCGCGCCCCGCGCGGCAATAGTTTGCGCGGTAAGTTACATTTAAATATTAACGAATTCTTGGCCCAACTTGTACTATGACCTATGATAGTTGCAAATCCAGCTCTAGGAGTAGTAACTAAAAAAATTTATTAGCATGCTTAAAATCATTGCTATGCATATATTTTCTCTGACAACAGCGAATACTTTTGCGAAAAATAATAATAAATTCGTGAACTAGCATTTTATTTCTTTAAAGAAATTTTTAATATGTTTTTAAGATGCTTTTTCTGAGGTACATTTTTATACTAAATTTATACTTATCATTTTAGTATAAAATTGCATCTCATAACATAAACTTTAAACAAGCATTTTCAAATTAGCAGTATCCTGAAAAGAGAGGCACAACATCGCATACATTGCTCCGATCCCTATGTAAGATGCTAAAGCACTTGTGGTATGGGAATCGGAAACAACGAAGGCACCACAAATACTCAGACTCGACAAAATGTGGAAAAAGTGGTTTTCCTACATTGACCCGACCAGGAATCGAACTCGGTACCTCGAGATGGCGACACCTTAAAAACCGGTGTTTACGCCACTCGTCCACAGATATATTGCATTTTTATTAATAGGGTAATTTTTAACTCTCATAAATAAAAGACTTAATATTATTTATAATTGAAGTGAAACTTCTTTAGAGTTGTTGTGATTTCAAACCGGATGCAACGGAAAAAACGACAGGTAAGAGACACAAATACAACAAAGAATGATACAGAAATATACATACTATTTTATGAATAAACTTTGTAAATATTCTACCCTTGTTATATATATTCATCTCATTCTCATTTTGTTTATTATTATTATTTATTTGCAGCACAATCCCTGACGGGGTAGCCAGAGACAACAGATCGCCAAGTGTCACGATCCTTACATACCTCTGTCGCTTCATTCAGATTTATCATTTTCTTCATACATGCACTTCGAGGTATTCGAGTACTCTTGACCCTCCCGTCTTCGAGCAATTGCTCGAAGACTTATTCGAGCTCACATGGTCTTCAAAACTTAGTCTCGGCCTACCACGACCCCTTTTAATATTAACTTTCGTGTTTTTTTCACCATTCGGTTCGCTCATTCGCTCAACGAGCCCAAATCATCGAAGTACGCCCTTATCCATTTTAGTGATAAGGTCATCTTTCAAACCTACCACTTTGCGAATCGTTTCGCTTCCGGTCGGCCAAGGTAACGCCGTACATTTTACGAAGAGATCGCATCTCCACTGCATTCAACCTGCTTTTATGCTACTTCTGGCATACCCAGGTTTCGCTGCCATATAACAAAGTTGGTACCAGCACTGCGTTATGTATTGCAATGCGTGCATTTTTCACACCTTGCCTTTGAACTACCTAGTCAGGGCACCGTTGACCTTGTTTCCCTCAGCGACACGCCTGTCCACATCTATATCACATCTTCCATCCCGGCTAAAAGCACTGCCCAAGTACACAATCTCATTCACCTGTTCTAGACATTTCTTATTTACCCATATTTCACACTTCTTTCTGACTTCGTCCCTTTCAAATACCAGAACCTTAGTTTTATTAGCATTCAAACGGAGACCTTTATTTTCACATTCCTCTTTCACACACGTGACTAATGGCTGATGTTCTGCCTCTGACGGTCCAATAAGCACTGCGTCATCGGCATACAGCAGACAATTTACTTTTATGTCACCCAATTTCACACCCAAACAACTATCTTTCATTTTTTGTAAACAGCTGTCGAGATACAATATGAACAGCCAGGAGGACATGGCACAACCCTGTTTAACACCCGTTTGGACGCTAAATATGGGTGACAGGTCATGCCATACCCGCACACAGGCTTTGCAGTCACAATAGAGCGATTGCACAGCCCTTAGCAGTGAGCCATCCACACCATACCCCGGCAACATTTCCCACATGTTCTTCCTTACAACCTTATCAAATGCCTTCTCAAGTTCCACAAAAGCACAGAAAATCCTTTGGTTAGAAGCCAGAATCCGTGATCATGCGGAGAGAAAACACTTGATCCATGCATCCTCTTCCAGGTCTAAGTCCGCATTGTGCCTCCCATAAAAATCTTTCCGATTTCTCTCGCATCCTACGCGTCAGAACCTTCGTGTAAACTTTACTTGCTAAACTGGACAAGCTGATCGCGCGATAGCACCCGTAGTCATAATGTGAACCTTTACCTTTATATAAAGGAACAATGACTGCGGATCGCCAATCATCCGGGACATCCCCCGTCTGCCAGCACGAATTGCACAGCAGATGAAAGCTGTCCCAGACGCGAGACCCACCATACTTGACCATTTCAGCAGTAACTCTGTCTAGTACCGCAGCCTGACCACATTTCAAACTTCGAATCGCACATTCAATCTCTTTCATACTGATGACCTCAGCGTCATCGAAGTCCGGGTCTAGTGTACCGATTACGGCGTCACCCCCGGATACTTCACTAAGGTTATCGCACGCATACATTTCTCATTTCTCATCAAACTCACTCCATCGCTGCATGACGTCCGATTTGTTTGAAAGTAGGACGTCATTGGTCCGCGAAAGCACTTTATTCATTTTTTTGATTTACTGAAGTTTCACTTCTATTGAGTGTATACGTACAATTTTTTTTATTAATACATTAAAAATATCTTTTCCATGTTGCAATAGGAGGTCTGAACTACAGGCTATAAAGGGAAGTTGAATATTCCTACGTCGCTAACATATGGTTCTAAGACTTTCTTTGTTCATCATACACGTTGAATTCTTGCTCAATCAACAGTAGTCCCGAGTCCGTTGCAAGATTTTTAATTCTTTGGCGTTGGATGTGTAGACTTCAGATTTTAGACGTAAATACACTCCCTCAACTGGCGTTTTTTTTTTAATTTGTAATATCAAATTATTTAAAAACCGCTAAACTCACCGCTCACCGCACCGTTTCGGACTGGGAAACAACTTTGCGGGTTTGGACCCGCCATTTGACCATTGTCACATGTCACTCCAGACAGAAGCATTGCGACTTAGTTGGAGTGGTTAAACCCATTGAGTTAGAATTTAATAATTTACGTTAACAAGAGTTAAGAGTCACGATAGCCGAATGATTGGGTGGTCGGAATTTCTAGTCAAGAGACCCGAGTTCGATCCCCAGGTGCAGGCTCGTACCAACGGGTTTTTAAAAAATTTATGTACGAATCACATCGTTGGCTTGGACTTAAAGACGGCGACGGGCTCACCACCTGTCACGTTGTCCTGAAAATATCTTCGGCGGAAGGTGGGTCAAAGGGACTTTCTAATTGTCTCTGTCTACTCCTGTATTCGGAATTGCGCGAAGATATTTATTTATATTTATTTACGTTAATAAGTAGGCATGAATTAATAGACTCATAAGGTAAACTTCAAATATAGAGGAATTTTATTAGATATAAATAAAACTATTTGTTTCAAAAATAGAATGTACAATTGGCAGTTTGTTTCATAATAATAAAATTATAAAAACTGTATAATTAATTGCACTTTTTCTTACGTCACTAATTGTATGCCGATAGGCTATGGCATCTGTTCACCTTTTCAAATATTTAATATTTGTATAAGCAATTATAAAATTTATTCATTCTTGAAGTTAGGGGATCTCTTCTCGATAAATGCAGTCATTCCCTCTATGCGATCTTCCTGCAATTAAAAAGAAATATGTTTTTCCATAAACAATAGTTTTAATTTTTGTCTATAATGTAAACCCTTCCACATTCTTTTTAAAAAATCTTTTATGGTAAGTGTAAGCAATAAGGCTACACATCATACCAAAAACAGTACAGCAAGGACAGTTAATAACAAACAGTAATAATCTATTATTTTATGTGGTTATTAATTATGTCATACAATAACATACCATACCTCTATAAGCTACTTTTTTCGCCTGTTTATTGTTTGAAGATCGCAGAACGAGACACTTCGCATCTTAGTATCAGCGGCACATCACCGGTTTGCAAAATTTCGTCTTTTTTTAGATAGATTATCTATTATATTATCTCGCCATCTATCGGCAGCAAACATAATTTCTAAGGCTTTTTCCTTAGTCGCCTCTTACGACACCTACGGGTAGAGAGGGGTTGGTATATCCCTGCGCCGGACCACACATATTACCCGCCTTTTAATAGCATCAATAAGCAACTATTACTTACCGTGGCAAAAGTGCCATAGAATAGTGACTTCTCATACGTAAGACCAGACTTGAGCGTGGTCTCGTATGCTTGGTTCACGGCCTGTTTCGCCATCTTCACAATCAGTGGAGAGTGAGTGCCGATTCTCTCCGCTAGTTTGATAGCTTCCTCCAAGAGTTTATCTACTGGGAACACTTTGCTGACGAGTCCTGAAAATAATTTTAAAGAATATAATTTATTATTAAGGAATTTTTTTTTAATTTCATCTGATGCTGTCAGGATTCGAACCTGCGACCTTTGCCGTACCGTGGCAACGCTCTTACCTCGGAGTCACCGTGTCCTACACGCATCAGTTGAAATTTTAAATCTTTATTTATTTTTGCAAATTACAGCTCAATATTCATGACTTTACAGTCAGGAAACATTAATAAGATAACGACAACTAATTCATAATGCATTTTTCTTATTGATTTTGAGGATATAAAAATTTAAATTCATAATTTCAAATATCACGGGCGGGCGGGCATTCTAATATACTATGTTTTACAGTGGCAAACTAAAAGCAAATGAACTGGTTAGTAAGTTTTGGCTCATTCCAATAGAAAATATTACAATTTAGAGCTCTGTAACAAAGACAAAATTTTAAGAATAATCTGCGTCATACAGCGTCTGTGATGGAGAACCATTACAACTAAGCTGCATGTTTATGTCTGGAGTGGTTTACGACAATAGTCGAACGGCTCGAACCTGCCACGTTACGTTTCGCATTCTATATCCTTAACCATAAGGCTATTGACGTTAAATATTGTAACAAATGCTCAATAGATGACTATTAAAAAATTGGAATTAACATTATTTTAACAAAAATTATTACAAACATTGATTCAATTGCTAATCTATTCCGATCCGGCTCGAGGGACCAAAATGTTGATGAATAATATATGGAATATTAATAATATTGTTATCTTCTCTTGTGAACCTGTCTGTTTTTATTTAATTTCTAACTTAACTTACATATACAGAATATAAATATACAACATTTTCCACGTGTTGGATTTCCGAAAATAAGAAAAATTAATGATTCCATGAATCGACCTATCGTTTCTTACGAGCAAGCACAAGCAAGTCACCACAGGCGGTGACTCTGGGACTTGGTAAGATCTAAATTAAAAAAAGATTCCCACCCATCTTCTCGGCTTCCTGGGCATCAACGAAGTTGCCAGTGAGCACTATCTCCATCGCCTTGGACTTGCCGACGTAGCGGGGCAGGCGCTGGGTGCCGCCCGCGCCGGGGATGGTACCGATGTTGATCTCGGGCTGGCCGAACTTTGCCTTCTCCCCCGCGTATATGATGTCGCACAGCATTGCCAGCTCGCAGCCGCCGCCGAGCTACATTTTATAATTAATAAATAACCTTCACGGATATTTCAATTACTGCGGGTAGACGGAGGTCGAGAAAATTCAACTCACAATTTCGCCGTCGTCTTTCACCGAAGCCAACTATATAATATAAATATTTACATAGATAAATATTCATATATACACACTTATAAACGTCGATGTCTCGACAAAGATTTATATTCATCACACAAACTGCCTATCGTGTGGTAACGGTGTAAGAATATTGCCACTCCCTTTCTTCCCGTGGGTGTCGTAAGGCGACTAAGGGAAACAGCCTTGAATTTCGTTATGGCAACCGATGGCGGGATAACCATCTCTAAAAGTATCAGGCCAAAATAATCTGACCGAAGATGGACAGCAGCGTCTGAGGTGCGAGTGGTGCGCTACTGCGACCGCCAATCCGCTCGCCAAGCGTTGCGATTATGGCAAATCCTCACTATGGGAGAGGTCTATGTCATGCAGTGCTAGACTTTAAATGGCCGTTATGTTTGTTATATATATGTACAAAAATTGAACCATGACGGATTCGGACCCGCAAACCATAGATTCGAAAGCAGGGTCATTAATAACTAGGCTATCGGGTCGGGCTAGATTTAAAAGAAAATTAACGACGTTTCAAAGTTCTACCGGTCATTCATATGCTTCATTTTGGCCTTGTTTTGTCCGAGATTTTATAACATTGTCAATCTGACAGTAGCTATTAAGTTATCAAAACTGTTTGTCTCATAGAAGCTTCTTAGAAAACCTTCGTTGTCGACTGGCGAACACACCCGTTTTCAAGATGACGCGGTCCCTGGTTCGATTCGGACGGATCAACGTAGTAAATCACTATTCTATATGGTCTCGTTTAGTTTCTGAATTGTCATCACGCAATTCCCAATACAGGGGTAGACAGAGGCCTAGTCTAGACAATAAAGTCCCTTCGACCCACCATCCAACAAAGATATTTTAGGGCCAACGTGACAGGTGGTGAGCCCGTCGCCGACTTTATGTCCAAGCCGATGATATAATTCGTACATAAGTTTTTGAAAAACCCTTTGATACGAGCCTGCTACCTGGGGATCGAACTCGGGTCTCTTAACTCGAAATTCCGACCACCCAACCACTCGGCTATCGCGACTTTTTTTTTTTCGGAATTATCATATTTAATTATCTTGATTGATAATAGATTTGGAGAGACATGCTGCACCATTAAAGTTATTTGAGAGAAAAATTCAAGTAAAAAATTATATTAATTTATTATACAATAATGTTTATTGTTTTGTTTTGTAATAATATGATGTAAGTACATAATACTAATTTCGAAGTCTTAAAGTACCGATCCGCATGTTTTAACGAAATGGAAATACGCGGGAGGTGACCTTCGACAGTGAATGATAAAGATAACTGGTTATCTTGAGTAAATATCATAAGCCAAGTTTATAATTATTTTATGTGTCAGTGGTAGTAAATTTATTGAACATAGAATTTAATTAGTTAAAAAAATCCTTAAATAATTCTGAGGATTTTTTTAATAGTTAATTACAACAAAGTAATTATCTATAACTTTGTTTTTTATGTACATTTTGAATTGGCAAGAATTTGTATGATAAATTATTGATCTAATTTTGATATATAATTGATATTTGTATGCCTCACAAGGCAAAGACCCTTATGCATCAGCTTTTAAACACATAAATTATCTTTATTTTAACAAATAAATTATCTTCAATACCCAATAAATGAATCTAATAGATTTATCACAAAATCTCAAAAAACTTGACCCAGAATTTATATTGTTATTATGTAAAAATGTATATATCAAAAAAAGCTGTATATGGGGAAACTTAGTAAATCTATAAATTATTACCTTTCCCCCTACATTTTGAATTGAATTTTCTCAGGTTCTCATTCCAGATTTTATTCAAATTCTAACACAAGTTTGAGATGGATGACCAAAGATTTAACAATGAGCTAACATTATTTTTATTCAAATTTGTAATAAAATAGATAAGGAATCTCTTCTTCTTGATAATTTGGTGATAAAGATATACCTTATACCTAAATAAAGAAAATAATTATACATACCATATGTGTATTATATCTCATTGGAGCAGTGGCATAGAAATTCTCCTAGTTTAATCTCTCTCAAATATTGGAGAGAAGGGATTGCACCAACAGTGGGCATTCATAGGTTTGCTAACATCAATGGTTGACGGTTCATACATATTTAAATCAGCAACCAGTAACTTCAAAGGCATTGCAGATATCTATTCATTTATTACTCAAACGTCAATAGTTATTAAATTATATTGAAACCTATTTCCTTGGTCCTCTCTTACAACACCCATGACGTAATGCGAACCATACATATACCATATCAGAAACAGTTAAGCAAATGTACTTACAGCAAATCCATTTACGGCAGCAATGATAGGTTTACCGCAGTTGGAGATGTCCTCCCACTCTTGCAGGAAACCTTCCTTTGTGTTTGAACTGTATGTGTTGTTTTGCATCTCCTTGATATCGGCTCCAGCGGCGAAGGCTTTCTCATTTCCTTAATAAAGTAGAATTAAATTTGAAGGAGAGACATTGTCACACTACTCACTATACTTTATATTCCTTTAGCAAATGTCCATGAGCAGGAGTTTCCCACCTTAAATTGATTTTTTACTTATTTATTTGTAGTATATTTTATGTAATTTTTATCAGAAACCCATTCCCCTGTTTTTTTCCACAATTACTTTATTAAAGGCAGAAAATATGTCTACGCCTCCAACTCTATACTCCATACTCCTATGGTACATACCTATGTTACCCCCTATGGTTAGCACAATGTACCAGTATTTCATGCTATCAATTGCTCTAAAATAACAAACCTGTTATAACAATGGCAGCTATGCTATTGTCCGCATCAAAATCTTTCACAGCTTTCCCGAGCTCCACAAACAGTGGTTTACACAAAGCATTCAGTGCCTTGGGACGATTCAACTGTATGATTCCCACATTCTTTTTAGCTCCAACCACTTCAATTTTTATGTTTTCATATTGTGGTGCTACAAAATAATTATAAAAATTGTGAGTGCATTTTATTAAAAGGAGTCAAGGTAGGCAAAGACTAAGATTTGAAGACCATGTGAGCAAATTGCTTGAAGACGGGAGGGTCATGAGTACTTGGATACCTTGACGTGCATGTATGAAGAAAATGATGAATCTGAATAAAGCGAAAGAGGTATGTAAGGATCATAACACTTGGCGATCTGTTCTCTCTGACTACCCCGTCAGGGACTGTGCGTGAAGATAAATAAATAAATGAGTGCATTTCCCAATACAGGGGTAGTCTGCAGTTTAGTCAACTGATTTAGTAGGTTGCAATTTCATATATACATGTATAGTATCACATTGCTACATAGTTATATATTTACGGAAATATGCAACGCTTAGCACCTCCATGGCTATTGCATCAGGGATAACACATGAAAAAAATAGACAATATCTGTGACAATATGATATTTAGACATTAAGGCTTATTTTTAATCCTTTATGCCCCAAATCAACTAGTGAGTTCAATAGTTATTTCCTAAATTTACACCCTGGACTCTTTGAAAACTAACCACCAGTTACTGTCACCAGTTATTTTGGATATTTTGGAGTATTGTGTGACAAATTCTTATTAAATTTAGTGTCTTTTAGTTAACTCATAAGCATAGTCTTCATGTTCATCTACTATGTAAGATAAGAGATAAGAATTGACTTAATTTGAGCAAGAGCAATTTTTTTTGTTTCCTTGATTTACATGTATGTTTCTTTGTAATGGAATTATTTTACTTTTGTTTAAGTCACACAGTATCCAGTCTAAATTTGTTAAATTCTTAGTCAATTCATCATCATCATAGCAGCCTATCAGAAGTCCACCGATGAAAATAGGCATCCACCAAAGATTGCCACATAGAGCAGTCCTGTGCCATCTGCATCCATCAACTCCCAGTACCAATTTGGAGGTTGTCTCTTCATCTAGTTGGGGGGTTGTCCCACACTGCGTTTGCCTGTGAGAGGTTACCACTTGAAAGCCTTTCTTCTATAACGGTTGGCAATGTGGCAGGCTCATTGCCACTTCAAACTGCTGATCCTTATAGCTATATTGGTTACCCTAGTTCTACTGTGGATTTACAGATGAAAGACGAAAAGAAACACCCTTCAAAGCATAGCCCTTTCTACAGCATGCTGAGCAACTTTGAACTTCCTCATATAGCATGCAGTGAAGGACCACATCTCGGATCCATATATCAACACTGGCAACATGCTTGTATACTTTTGTCTTAATACTTTGGAGGTATATTCAAAGAGAATACTTAAACACTTACTACTTATATAAATAAAATTAATATCCTCATGCCATTCCCGATACAGGGGTAGACAGAGG
Organism: Sericinus montela; assembly: GCA_029286605.1. Taxonomy (NCBI): domain Eukaryota; kingdom Metazoa; phylum Arthropoda; class Insecta; order Lepidoptera; family Papilionidae; genus Sericinus; species Sericinus montela. Next base: position 362,763 of record JAGSMR010000043.1, on the reverse strand, counting down.
TCTAGACAATCAAGTTTCGACTGATCTTCTACTAAAAATATTATTGGGACAACATTACAGGTGGTGAGCCCGTCACTGTTCCGTTCATACAATACCTTGGGCATTGAGTGTTCAGGAGAATATGATATTCAAGAATTACCGTAGATCCTGAACATTATACAAATTTTTATAGACTAAATATTCGACATGTTGACTGGAAAAGAAGTTATTTTTAAATATTACATTAAAGAAATTATTATTCTATGTACTTACCGGTACTGTAGAATTTGATGAAACTTGTATTATTTAGTGTTGCTACCCGGCCAGTACATAAAACATTTTTGCTCAATAAAACACGTGTGAAAACTCCTACGGATGCCATTTCAATATTTATTTAGAGTTGTAGTTATTAAATGAGATCCGAATTTTGTGACCTTTGATACAGTATGGAGTATGGCCAATAAGACCAATTATCAGTTTTAACTCTATGATATGAATGCAGAATGGAAAGGGACCTGATTTTGTGACGTGTTGTGATTTCGACACGACAGATGACATTCATTATCATGAATGTCATTATTTATCAGTCAATGAAATTTTAAATCGAATGATTATGTATGAGCCATAAATCAAAAGTGATGAATGATTATGACATCACAATTATTAAATAAATAATCTAATAGCATGTAATCACTATTCAGAGCATGTAATCATATGCATATATGCATAAGAGTATCGAGTATACTCATATGTATATATCTATCTCAATAATTATGACAACGTTGCTTTAGTTTTTTTTTTCAATAAACATCAGGCAGTGCTTTACGTAGAAAAAAAAACGTAGGAATCAACCAGGTTCAATTCGGTACATCACAAACCCTATTTCGCAAATAAGAATATTCTCAGATCTTTATTGCAAGCTAAAAAAAATAGACAAGGCCTTTCCATCCACCTTCCACCGAAGACTTTTTTAGGACAACGAGACAGGTGGTGAGCCTGTCGCCATCTTTATGTCCAAGTTAATGATTTAATTTAATCTTAATCCAAGTGAACGATTTATCGTACATAAAATTTGAAAAAATCCATTGGTACGAATCTGCCACCTGGGGATTGAACTTGAATCTATATTGAATGATGTACTGAATATATGTACTGATCTATCGAATCAACCGCTCGGCTATCAGCATACAGTAAACTTTTTTAATATGGAACTATGTACACATACGCATAATTCCATATAACAATTATAAGATACCAAGGATAACTAATAATTTTGGTGAAAGTCAATTCAATAACAGAATTAAAAATAAGTCACGATAGCCGAGTTGTTGGGTGGTCGGAATTTCGAGTTGAGAGACCCGAGTTCGATCCCCAGGCGGCAGTACCAATGAGTTTTTCAAAAACTTATGTATGAATTTCATCGTTGGCTTGGCCATAAAGGCGGCGATGGGCTCACCACCTGTTACGTTGTCCCAAAAATTTCTTCGGTTGAAGGTGGGTCAAAGGGACTTAATTGTCTAGACTTGATCTCTGTCTACCCCTGTATTGGGAATTGCGTGAAGATATTTATATTTATTTATTTATTTATTTATAAAAACCACAAATAAATCTACCCTCATTCATAGATTTATGAGCCTATTTTTTTAATTAAAAAAATGTTGTAATGTTTCTCAGTTATTCATTAAAACACTTTAATTTGAAGGTCATTTAGACCTTTTTAATAGTCCTGCCTATTCTAAGGTATATTGTTATTGTTATTATTACTTTATTTATAAATTGCTTTATTGGAGAAAGCCAAAAAAAAAACAGTAATAGTTCTTAACGAGACTTTCCTGTACATCTTAACGCCATTCCCAATACAGGGGTAGACAGAGGTCTAGACAAGTAAGTCATTTCGATCCACCTTTCACCTACAATACTTTTGGGACAACGTGACAGCCCGAGCCGAGCGGAGCCGCCGATATAATTCGTACTTATGTTTTTTGAAAAAACCCATTGGTATGAGCCTGTCAATTGTGGAATCGAACTCGGGTCTCTTGTTTCGAATTCCAACCATCCTACCCCTCGGCCATCGTGGCTTCATGTACATAATTACATTTATTTCTTAAGTCTCATTTGTGATCTCTACTGACATATATTATCTCTATAGAGATTATATTATATCATCTCTAATAAGAAGTCGAGATAATATAACTAACAAAGAGATAAAAACAAAAACGAGATTTCTATTATGACTACTGGGTAGTGTGCCACCTATAGGGGTAGCACAATATTAAGCATGTAGAAAGGTGCAATATATTGTGCCTTTATACATGCTAAATATTTAATATATTCTTTCCGAGAGCCGTAGTCCAACAAAACTGCATTTTGCAACAAGACGTTGTGTTGCATTCACAGCTTTGTACATTGACACCAATAAAGAAATTTTCTATTTCACTGTATTCGTATATGGATATATGTATAGAGATATATACTGCTTTTTTTGCAACGGCACCACTGCACCATTGAGTACTGTCAACTGTCACTGTCATTTACAGGTAGCGTGTTGTGGAATGTTATTTGTTCCTGTATTCATTTTGTTTATATTAAATAAATAAGGCTAATCGATATTATTGAGTCTATTTGTAAATGCTATTCTCGTTGTGGTTTAAATTCTGAAAATGGAAGTGACCCGAAAGAGTATGTGTGCAGTTATATAGCTACTGTTAACACTGAACTTATGGATTTTAATAAATTTCTTCTATTTTTACAGATTTTAAAGAAAGTCTCCCTCTTATTAGCGAGTCTATTGACAAGGCTGATTTTTTAGTAATAGACGCAGAATTTACGGGCCTAATCAATGGCCGGGATGTATCCATATTTGATTCTCCACAGGAGTACTATACAACCTTGCTTAATGGTTCTACAGAGTTTTTACTCATTCAGTACGGTTTGTGTGCTTTTTATTGGAACGAAAATGAGAAGCATTACATGAATGATGCCTATAACTTTTACTTATTTCCACGGGTCCGGCCTGGACCAGAAAAAATGTTTCTTTGTCAGAGTTCTAGCTTGGACTTTTTAGCTTCACAAGGGTTTGACTTCAATAAACTTATAAAAGAAGGTAAGCTGTAAATTTAACGTGCCATATTATTTTATTGTATTAAGTAAAAAAAAAACTGATGACCATATAGTCCAGTTGCTAATAACCCTACCTTTTTTAGATTAGGGTGATGAATTTGTATGTTTTTTTTACGTATGTGTAAATATTTATCTGTCTATTAAACATGTATCTATATCTATTTAACAACCTCTGTGGACGAGTGGTAGTTTGATGTCTTCTGCTTGGAGGATGTCTAGAGTCAGATTAGATTAGACGGGCTGATTTCCGCAACTCCACGTCCTAGCGTGTATTTTGCATATGGGCAGGATTGTCTAAGCTTACTCGAGTCAACCCAGCTCCTCAATGAATCCCAGCGGCCCCTCGAGGTTACCGGTAACCCTGGGGAGAGATCTTGGAGCACGGAGATGATTGGCCATGTCAATAAGACATGTGTCGCCGTCTCCTCGACCTCCATGCACGCTCGGCACAGGGGGCTGTCAGTAACACCTAAATTAAACAGATGTTTGTTAAATTGACCATGACCAGTTAATGCACTAGTTACGTTCCAAATTTGAGGCTTATTCAGACGTAAGCATTTTAGCGACTTGACCATTGATTGCCGGTAGTGCTTCTTTAGCCTGCCTGCACTCGGGGTGGTTTACCCAGAGCCGTGCATGCTGTTGCCTCATGTCGGATCGAACGAAGTTAAAGGGTAGGGGGATGATGGGTTTGGTTCCCCCCGGATGCGCACTGGATCCACCCTTAGCCAGTTCGTCTGCCACATCGTTACCTCTAGAGCCTCTGTGGCCTTTTATCCACTGGAGGATTACTTTGTTGTATCTACATACCTCATTACTAGCAGCATTCGTAAAATAGCCCTGAGCTTACAACATTACTGTTTAGGACTTGAAGTACCGCCATACTGTCGGACAGTATTTTTATAGTGTGATTTCTTATGTCCCTGTTGGTGATTGTTATGGTTGCTTGTATAATACCCAAACACTCGGCTTAGAAGACGGTGGTATGGGCGCCTGATGGAATCCCTATTTTGATGTTAAGGTCCTCCAAAAAAGTACCTGAGCCTGTGCCATGTCTAGGGTTTGATTCCCAGATAAAGTCTCGGGTCTGGATGCTTTTGTTTCCTTTGTTGTTACTAATTCTACACAGCGAAAGTGTTTTAGCTACTTTCTTTGGGTTCAGATCAATGTATGTGAAAAAAAATTGCAAGATTATTCAAAATTGTGTTTAAATTTAGTAAATGTATCTAATTCGTCACTTCTAAAAAAAAAGTAAGAAATGATAATGTGAAATTGGCTGATTGAGTTTACTGGTGTCATGCTGCACTAGTTGATAAATATTAAGAACTGACATACTAAAAAAAATAATTTTAGGTATTTCATACATGACTGAGCCTACAGAGTCTAGATTACGAGAGAATCTCATGGAGCGTCAGAAAACGTATTCTAATGAAAAGGACTGTATCACCATACCAGAAGAAAATAAACAGCAAATTGAAGATATCTGGTGAGTTTTAAAACAAAATGCTTTTTTAGACACTCTTATTGGATACTTACTGGACTCATTTGCCCATTCATCAGTATGTAGATAAACTTCTGCAAAAAGTGTTGAGGTAATTATCAAATGTGAAGGTCCATGGTCTATTTGACTTCTAAGATTAAGCTTTTACGTGGCAAAACAAAATATAAGTGTCAGTTGATTGGCTCACCTGTGGCTTCATATGATTAAGAACTTGCACAGCTATAATCTCCAAAATAATTAACATTACATATTAGAGGTCTCAAACTTTGAAAGCACTGAACAATACTCTGAATAAAAGATAAAAAGGATTTGATAAATAAAATAATAATATCTTCACGCAATTCCCAATACAGGGTAGACAGAGATCAAGTCTAGACAATTAAGTCCTTTGACCCATCTTCCACCGAAAATATTTTCGGGACAACGTGATCGGTGGTGAGCCCGTTGTCGTCTTTACAATGTAATTTGTACATAAGTTTTTGAAAACTTATTGGTACTGCCACCTGGGGATCAAACTTGTGTCTCGTAACTAGAAATTCCTACCACCCAACCACTCGGTTATCGTGACTTATTAATGAAAAGGACTGTATCACCATACCAGAAGAAAATAAACAGCAAATTGAAGATATCTGGTGAGTTTTAAAACAAAATGCTTTTTTAGACACTCTTATTGGATACTTACTGGACTCATTTGCCCATTCATCAGTATGTAGATAAACTTCTGCAAAAAGTGTTGAGGTAATTATCAAATGTGAAGGTCCATGGTCTATTTGACTTCTAAAGTTGTTGTAAATAAACATTAACAAAAAACATGGTAGAACTGTTTGGTGGGTTATCTATATCATTCGTGTTTTTCTTTCATTCATTTAAACATTACATTCAGATATTGAATAGAAAGGTAAATGTTACCAAGCCACTGGTTTGAAAAATTGTGACCTCTGTGGACAAGTGGCATACACTGGTTTTTATGGTGTCGCTTGCTCTGAGGTGTCGGGTTCTATTCCCATTTGGGTAAATTAATGGGTAAAATGAAACACTTTTCCTACATTTTCTGGGATGTGTTTCGTTATTTCTTATTTCATTTCACAAGTGCCTGTCGCCGTCCTTATGCCCAAGCCAATTATATATATAGTACATTAGATTAGACGGTTGATCTCCGCAACTCCACGTCCTAGCGTGTATTTTGCATATGGGCAGGATTGTCTAAGCTTACTCGAGTCAACCCAGCTCCTCAATGAATCCCAGCGCCCTCGAGGTTACCGTAACCCTGGGGAGAGATCTTGGAGCACGGAGATGATTGGCCATGTCAATAAGACATGTGTCGCCGTCTCCTCGACCTCCATGCACGCTCGGCACAGGGGGCTGTCAGTAACACCTAAATTAAACAGATGTTTGTTAAATTGACCATGACCAGTTAATGCACTAGTTACGTTCCAAATTTGAGGCTTATTCAGACGTAAGCATTTTAGCGACTTGACCATTGATTGCCGGTAGTGCTTTAGCCTGCCTGCACTCGGGGTGGTTTACCCAGAGCCGTGCATGCTGTTGCCTCATATGATTACATACCTGGGATCGAACGAAGTTAAAGGGTAGGGGGATGATGGGTTTGGTTCCCCCCGGATGCGCACTGGATCCACCCTTAGCCAGTTTGTCTGCCACATCGTTACCTCTAGAGCCTCTGTGGCCTTTTATCCACTGGAGGATTACTTTGTTGTATCTACATACCTCATTACTAGCAGCATTCGTAAAATAGCCCTGAGCTTACAACATTACTGTTTAGGACTTGAAGTACCGCCATACTGTCGGACAGTATTTTTATAGTGTGATTTCTTATGTCCCTGTTGGTGATTGTTATGGTTGCTTGTATAATACCCAAACACTCGGCTTAGAAGACGGTGGTATGGGCGCCTGATGGAATCCCTATTTTGATGTTAAGGTCCTCCAAAAAAGTACCTGAGCCTGTGCCATGTCTAGGGTTTGATTCCCAGATAAAGTCTCGGGTCTGGATGCTTTTGTTTCCTTTGTTGTTACTAATTCTACACAGCGAAAGTGTTTTAGCTACTTTCTTTGGGTTCAGATCAATGTATGTGAAAAAAAATTGCAAGATTATTCAAAATTGTGTTTAAATTTAGTAAATGTATCTAATTCGTCACTTCTAAAAAAAAAGTAAGAAATGATAATGTGAAATTGGCTGATTGAGTTTACTGGTGTCATGCTGCACTAGTTGATAAATATTAAGAACTGACATACTAAAAAAAATAATTTTAGGTATTTCATACATGACTGAGCCTACAGAGTCTAGATTACGAGAGAATCTCATGGAGCGTCAGAAAACGTATTCTAATGAAAAGGACTGTATCACCATACCAGAAGAAAATAAACAGCAAATTGAAGATATTTGGTGAGTTTTAAAACAAAATGCTTTTTTAGACACTCTTATTGGATACTTACTGGACTCATTTGCCCATTCATCAGTATGTAGATAAACTTCTGCAAAAAGTGTTGAGGTAATTATCAAATGTGAAGGTCCATGGTCTATTTGACTTCTAAGATTAAGCTTTTACGTGGCAAAACAAAATATAAGTGTCAGTTGATTGGCTCACCTGTGGCTTCATATGATTAAGAACTTGCACAGCTATAATCTCCAAAATAATTAACATTACATATTAGAGGTCTCAAACTTTGAAAGCACTGAACAATACTCTGAATAAAAGATAAAAAGGATTTGATAAATAAAATAATAATATCTTCACGCAATTCCCAATACAGGGGTAGACAGAGATCAAGTCTAGACAATTAAGTCCTTTGACCCATCTTCCACCGAAAATATTTTCGGGACAACGTGATCGGTGGTGAGCCCGTTGTCGTCTTTACAATGTAATTTGTACATAAGTTTTTGAAAAACTTATTGGTACTGCCACCTGGGGATCAAACTTGTGTCTCGTAACTAGAAATTCCTACCACCCAACCACTCGGTTATCGTGACTTATTAATGAAAAGGACTGTATCACCATACCAGAAGAAAATAAACAGCAAATTGAAGATATTTGGTGAGTTTTAAAACAAAATGCTTTTTTAGACACTCTTATTGGATACTTACTGGACTCATTTGCCCATTCATCAGTATGTAGATAAACTTCTGCAAAAAGTGTTGAGGTAATTATCAAATGTGAAGGTCCATGGTCTATTTGACTTCTAAGATTAAGCTTTTACGTGGCAAAACAAAATATAAGTGTCAGTTGATTGGCTCACCTGTGGCTTCATATGATTAAGAACTTGCACAGCTATAATCTCCAAAATAATTAACATTACATATTAGAGGTCTCAAACTTTGAAAGCACTGAACAATACTCTGAATAAAAGATAAAAAGGATTTGATAAATAAAATAATAATATCTTCACGCAATTCCCAATACAGGGGTAGACAGAGATCAAGTCTAGACAATTAAGTCCTTTGACCCATCTTCCACCGAAAATATTTTCGGGACAACGTGATCGGTGGTGAGCCCGTTGTCGTCTTTACAATGTAATTTGTACATAAGTTTTTGAAAAACTTATTGGTACTGCCACCTGGGGATCAAACTTGTGTCTTGTAACTAGAAATTCCTACCACCCAACCACTCGGTTATCGTGACTTATTAATGAAAAAGGATTGCAGGCCAATTTTTCAATTGTAAAAATATTGCCTCATTCAGTGAAATACTTACTGTTGATTTTCTAACTGCCAATGTAAGTTTGTTATCACCAAAAACAATTTTTTTGTCATCAATATGTAATTAATTATAATTTGAATTTTTTTTCCTTTCCTTGCTCACTCTTCATGTGTTTTACAACACATATAGGAAGGAAGAAAGCAGTATATTCTGACTTCTAAAGTTGTTGTAAATAAACATTAACAAAAAAAACATGGTAGAACTGTTTGGTGGGTTATCTATATCATTCATGTTTTTCTTTCATTCATTTAAACATTACATTCAGATATTGAATAGAAAGAAAATTACCAAGCCACTGGTTTGAAAAATTGTGACCTCCGTGGACAAATGGCATACACTGGTTTTTATGGTGTCGCTTGCTCTGAGGTGTCGGGTTCTATTCCCATTTGGGTAAATTAATGGGTAAAATGAAACACTTTTCCTACATTTTCTGGGATGTGTTTCCCTCGTTATTTCTTATTTCATTTCACAAGTGCCTGTCGCCGTCCTTATGCCCAAGCCAATTATATATATAGTACATTAGATTAGACGGGCTGATCTCCGCAACTCCACGACCTAGCGCGTATTTTGCGTATGATATATAAATTGTACATAAGTTTTTGAAAACTTATTGGTACTGCCACCTGGGGATCAAACTTGTGTCTCGTAACTAGAAATTCCTACCACCCAACCACTCGACTGTCGTGACTTTTTGTATGTATTTATTTATTAGTATTATATTTTTATTAATATAATAATAATTATCATTTTGAAAGTCAACATTTTAAAAGTCACGATAGCCGAGTGGTAGGGTGGTCGGAATTTCGAGTCAAGAGACCCGAGTTCGATCCCCTGGCGGCAGGCTCTTATCAATGAGTTTTTCATAAACTAATGTACGAATTATATCGTTGGCTAGGACATAAAGACGGCGACGGGCTCACCACCTGTCACGTTTTCCCGAAAATATCTTCGGTTGAAGGTGGATCGAGGGACTTAATTGTCTAGACTAGACCTCTGTCTACCCTTGTATTGGGAATTGCGTGAAGATATTTATTTATTAGTATTATATTTTTATTAATATAATAATAATTATCATTTTGAAAGTCAACATTTTAAAAGTCACGATAGCCGAGTGGTAGGTGGTCGGAATTTCGAGTCAAGAGATCCGAGTTCGATCTCTGGCGGCAGGCTCTTATCAATGAGTTTTTCATAAACCAATGTACGAATTATATCGTTGGCTAGGACATAAAGACGGCGACGGGCTCACCACCTGTCACGTTTTCCGAAAATATCTTCGGTTGAAGGTGGATCGAGGGACTTAATTGTCTAGACTAGACCTCTGTCTACCCTTGTATTGGGAATTGCGTGAAGATATTTATTTATTTATTTATTAGTATTATATTTTTATTAATATAATAATAATTATCATTTTGAAAGTCAACATTTTAAAAGTCACGATAGCCGAGTGGTAGGGTGGTCGGAATTTCGAGTCAAGAGACCCGAGTTCGATCCCCTGGCGGCAGGCTCTTATCAATGAGTTTTTCATAAACTAATGTACGAATTATATCGTTGGCTAGGACATAAAGACGGCGACGGGCTCACCACCTGTCACGTTTTCCCGAAAATATCTTCGGTTGAAGGTGGATCGAGGGACTTAATTGTCTAGACTAGACCTCTGTCTACCCTTGTATTGGGAATTGCGTGAAGATATTTATTTATTTATTTATTTATTTATTTATTTATTTATTTATTTATTTATTTATTTATTTATTTATTTATTTATTTATTTATTTATTTATTTATTTATTTATTTATTTATTTATTTATTTATTTATTTATTTATTTATTTATTTATTTATTTATTTATTTATTTATTTATTTATTTATTTATTTATTTATTTATTTATTTATTTATTTATTTATTTATTTATTTATTTATTTATTTATTTTATTATTTTTTTATTATTTCGTTACTGTAATTCCTCATCAGTAAAAGAGTTCGCGAATTCTTGGACGAGAACAAAGCTGAAGAGATGGAGATTGACCGTTGCAACGCCTTCATTAGGCGGCTGCTATTCCAAGAGTTGGGTACGCGGTTCAAAGACGAGGCTTTCATTGAGACGAAAGTTTTAGAGAACAAAAACAGGTATTATAAAGCAATAATACATCTTGTTTGAGCATTTTTAGGTATCCCATAAAACTCTGTACTGTCCACTGTATTACTGTATACTGTCACTGCCATGTCACTGCCACTGTATTACTGTATATGTGTATTACTGTATACTGTCCACTGTATAACTCTGTACTACCCACACTGTAGACTTTAAAATGTTTTGTTTGTTTATGCTGGTAAGTTTAACTTTAGTAGAAACAGCCTGTGTAAAATATATTTTTAAGGCTATCGCCCCTTTATACAGATTATTATGTAATCCAGTGAGGTGGGTAGAATATTGTCCTCACTGTTTTGTAACTTTTGTTCTGTTTCCTTATGTTAACACCATTGAGTATTTACTACTGCAATGTTAGTAATCAGTTGTAATTAGTAATTTTGGCTAATTAACTAATACTCAAACTATTAACTATAAATTTTACTTTTAAATTACGACTACCCATTTTACCCATTGTTCTCATTTTAAACTAATTTTTTTTATTAAAAAAGTGTAATTATATACATCTGCGACATTTTTGAAATTATGTCATAATGAACTTAAAAATAGTAATGAGAAGTATACTTTCCTGTAAGGAGGATATGTCAGTTACAGTTCACATTCTATAATTCACAGAAGAAAAATAAAAAAATTAACGAAAAATAAGATAAGATACAGAAATAGATATAAGATTTTTTGTTATTTCTTTTCTCTGAAAGTGTTTAATTTCGTGATGTCTATAACAGGCTTAGTAAAGCCTTCTAATTGAATAAAAGCGCTTTGAATTTGAGATATTTTTTTCAGTTCATTTTTTACAACTTTGCAGAGTTCTAAAAGTCACTCGTTTAAAATCCAAAGATGAGGGTAAGGACAGAGATACGCAGAAAAAGGAGAAGGAATGGGAAGAGTTTGAAGACGCCGTCGGATTTTCTAAAGTGGCACGAATGATCAGTCAATCAGTAAGTTTGTTACTTAGTAAACTGGTGATTTGGTTTCGACTCTTGCTAATATGATATTGGTGTATGATTTTTTTTTTATAGAATAGGGAGGCAATGAGCAGGTGGCTCACGTGATGGTAAGTGATTACCGCCGCTCTTGAACACCCGCAATACCAGAGGCTTAGCAGATGCGTTGCCTCCTTAGAGTGAATTGGGGAGGCGGGTGTGTGGGCCACCGGTTACCTGCACTCACCAACGCAGAAGTTTGTTAGACTTCTTCTTCACGCCGTTATTCTGTGGTCGTATATATGTATATATATATATATATATATATGTATATATATATATATGTATATATATATATGTATATATATATATGTATATATATATATATGTATATATATATATATGTATATATATATATATGTATATATATATATATATATATGTATATATATATATGTATATATATATATGTATATATATATATGTATATATATATATATATATGTATATATATATATGTATATATATATATGTATATATATATATGTATATATATATATATATATATGTATATATATATATATATATATGTATATATATATATATGTATATATATATATATATATGTATATATATATATGTATATATATATATGTATATATATATATGTATATATATATATGTATATATATATATGTATATATATATATGTATATATATATATGTATATATATATATGTATATATATATATATATGTATATATATATATATATATATATATATATGTATATATATATATATGTATATATATATATATATATATATATATGTATATATATATATATATGTATATATATATATATATATATGTATATATATATATGTATATATATATATGTATATATATATATGTATATATATATATATGTATATATATATATATATATATGTATATATATATATATATGTATATATATATATGTATATATATATATGTATATATATATATATATATGTATATATATATATATATGTATATATATATATATGTATATATATATATGTATATATATATATATGTATATATATATATATGTATATATATATATGTATATATATATATATGTATATATATATATGTATATATATATATATGTATATATATATATATGTATATATATATATGTATATATATATATGTATATATATATATATATATATGTATATATATATATGTATATATATATATGTATATATATATATGTATATATATATATGTATATATATATATATGTATATATATATATGTATATATATATATGTATATATATATATATATGTATATATATATATGTATATATATATATGTATATATATATATATGTATATATATATATATATGTATATATATATATATATATATATGTATATATATATATGTATATATATATATGTATATATATATATATATGTATATATATATATGTATATATATATATATATATATGTATATATATATATATGTATATATATATATGTATATATATATATGTATATATATATATATATATATATATATGTATATATATATATATATATATATATATATGTATATATATATATATGTATATATATATATGTATATATATATATGTATATATATATATATGTATATATATATATGTATATATATATATGTATATATATATATATATATATATGTATATATATATATATATGTATATATATATATGTATATATATATATGTATATATATATATGTATATATATATATATATGTATATATATATATGTATATATATATATATATATATGTATATATATATATATATATATATATATATGTATATATATATATATATATGTATATATATATATGTATATATATATATGTATATATATATATATATGTATATATATATATATATATATATATATATATATATATATATATGTATATATATATATATATATATATATATATATATATGTATATATATATATATATATGTATATATATATATATATGTATATATATATATATATATATATATATATATATGTATATATATATATGTATATATATATATATGTATATATATATATATATGTATATATATATATATATGTATATATATATATATATATATATATATATATGTATATATATATATGTATATATATATATATATATATATATGTATATATATATATATATGTATATATATATATATATGTATATATATATATATATATGTATATATATATATGTATATATATATATGTATATATATATATGTATATATATATATATATATATATATATATATATATATATATATATATATATATATATATATATATATATATATATATGTATATATATATATGTATATATATATATATGTATATATATATATATATGTATATATATATATATATATATATGTATATATATATATATATATATATATATATATATATATATATATATATATATATATATATATATATATATATATATATATATATATTCTCTACGTACGACACTAAGAAGCCGTAAAAACGTAACATAACGTTTATGATTTTGTTCATAAAACTTATTGAAGGAATCCACCACCAAGTACCAATGACTTATAACTTTTTTGATAAGAATGAATTGCATTTTACCGCCGGCGTTACTACTCTCTTTCGGCTCTCTTTAGTTTTATATGTAATACATAAACATATGTTTCTGTTATATACATATGTTACTACTCTCTTTCGGCTTCTTTAGTTTTATATGTAATACATATACATATGTAACGGTTAGTAGTAGTTAACTGTAGGTTAACTACTACTAACGCCTACCTCGCAAGTGAGGATCTGTCTGCTGAATTTGGTCCGGTATATTTCTTGAGACGATTACCCCGCGTCTTTTGTTAGTCGATCTTGTCCTCATGGCTTGTCCAGTTGGCCCTTATGACAAAAGGAAGAAAGAGGTTTGTGTTAGACCGTAACCATACGGTATGTTGTTGAATAGCCAAAAACATTCATATCTAACTGGTATTTTCAGAGGATAGCACACTTATCTTCACGCACAATCCCTGACGGGGTAGCCAGAGAGAACAGTTCGCCAAGTGTCACGATCCTTACATATCTCTTTCGCTTCTTTCAAATTCATCATCTTCTTTGTACATGCACAATACTTCTTTATACAGAGGACTCTGCAAACAAAACAAACTCTTCTTGTTGTTATGTTAGCGCCGGTTTTAATGTAGATAAATCTCATGTCAGTCGATAAGTCATAAACTACATGTTTGTTCTATTTTCTCTGAATTAGTCTTTACATAGAACCATTAAATATGCGGTAACTACGTATCGTTTCCTTCTTGTATTTAGTCCTATATTTTATGCAACCGATCAATGTTTATGCCAAAATTAAGGAAATTTAATAAATATTCATCGTTTTTATGATTTGGTTGTTTGACGACCTCCGTGGACGAGTGGTGTAAATACCAGTTTTCAAGCTGTCGCCATCTCGAGGTCTCGGTATGGATTCTCGGTGTTTGTGGTGCCTTCGTTGTTTCCGATTCCCATACCACAAGTGCTTTAGCATATTACATTGGGCTCGGAGCAATGTATGTGATGTTGCCCCTATCTATATATATGTATTTATTTAGTTAATATGTGTAGTACATACAAATAAATTTTAAATAAACATAAATAAATAAATATCTTCACGCAATTCCCAATACAGGGGTAGACAGAGGTCTAGTCTAAACAATTAAGTCCCTTCGACCCACTTGCCACCGAAAATATTTTTCGAATCAACGTGAAAGGCGGTGAGCCCGTCGTCGTCTTTATGTCCAAGCCAACGACATAATTCGTACATAAGTTTTTCGAAAAACCCGTTGGTACCAGCCTGCTATCGTGGCTTATATACACAATGTATTTATTTGTTTAATACATGTAGTACATAAAAATTAATTTTAAATCATAATATTTGTGTTTTAGGAGAAGTTGGTGATTGGCCACAACATGCTTCTCGACATCATACACACACTGAACCACTTCTTCCAGCCGCTGCCCAATGATTACGCGTCCTTCAAGGAGTACGCACATTGCATGTTTCCTAGGTAAGACGTAGTTTAGAAATCTGTATGCCGTGTCTAAATATTTGTGTACTTTTTTGTTTTAAACAGCACTCCTTTTATTGATTGGCTAAAAATTATCACATGGTATGACAATAGGCAAAAGAGTCATAATTCCGATAGATCATTAAGCCGAGTGATCCAAATTCGATCCCCAGGAGGATTTTTTAAAACTTATGTACGATTTATATCTTTAGCTTGGACATAAAGTTATCCACAGGCTCACAAGCTGCCACGTTGTCACAAAAATGTCTCCGGTGAAAGGTGGGTCGATTATTTTCTTGATCGTAATGCTTAGAGCCATTGCCGCAAGTAATCACAGACGGAGATGATGACCACTATATTACTACCATAAGGAATAGTAGACAGAAGATAAAAAACATAAATATCTTTAAACCATTTCCAATACAGGTGTAGACAGAGGTCTAGACAGTTAAGACACGTTAGTAATTTTTTCACATTGAATACACACGAATGTGGTCTTAGTGGCTTTTCATCGTCAAATAAATTCGAATACACTTTATAAGGTCCACAATTTATTAATTTCTCTTTCACTCTTGTAACATTATCAAAGGCTTAAAACAAATCTATTAGGTATTTGACGAAAAACATTAAAACAGTAGAATCGGTAAAATGAATTTGTATTTCTTTTTCTACTCTTTCCAGATTACTTGACACTAAATACATGTCGAGCCTTCCCCCCTTCAAGGACAAAGTTAACTCGAGCGTCCTGCAGCATTTGTTCGCGACTCTGTCGGAGCCGCCCTTCTCACTGCCCAAAGCGGGTGAGTTATTACTGTATAGTTAGTTTTTTGTTTTTATGGAAAAGGGAGGCAAACGAGCAGGTGGCTCACGTGATGGTAAGCAGCAGCAGATGCGTTGCCGGCCTTAGTGTGACCCCAGAATTGGGGGAGGGGGGTTTGTGGGCCTCCGGTAACCTGCACTCACCAGACGAAACGCAGAAGTTTGTTAGACTTCTACTTCACGCCGGTATTCTGTGAGGTCGTGGTACTTCCCCGGTCGAGCCGGCCCATTCATGCAACAACAAAAGCTAATGCGTGGCTCTACCACTGTTGTTATGATTATTGTGAGTTAAGTGAGTTAGTTTCAATGTCGATTGGTATGGTATTGATGAGTGCGAGTGTGTTACTAAGGCTAAGTACCTAAAGTTTATACAAGTTTAGGTACTTAGCCTTAGTTTGTTACAAAATTCACGATAATCGTGTGGTTGGGTGGTCGGAATTTCGCGAAGGCGACGGGCTCACCACCTGTCACTTTGTCCCAAAATATCTTCGGTGGAAGGTGGGTCGAAAGGACTTAATCGTGAAGACCTCTGTCAAACTCTGTATTGGGTATATATTTGAAGTTTTTATGTGGATCGGTATAGAACACTCTAGCACTCATGCTAAAGTGTGCTACTAAGGCTAAGTACCTAAAGTACCATGTAAATTTATCCAGTTTTTTTTAAAACTTATGTACGAATTATATCGTTGGCTTGGACATAATGACGACGACGGTCTCACCGCCTTTCACGTTATTCAAAAAAAAAAAAAAAAAAAAAAAAAAAAAAATGTCTTCGGTGGAAGGTGGGTCGAAAGGACTTAATCGTGAAGACCTCTGTCAAACTCTGTATTGGGTGTATATTTGAAGTTTTTATGTGGATCGGTATAGAACACTCTAGCACTCATGCTAAAGTGTGCTACTAAGGCTAAGTACCTAAAGTACCATGTAAATTTATCCAGTTTTTTTTAAAAACGAAACACCAATACTTAATACCAAAATTTCTAAATGACGGTTTTCACTTAGACCCCCTCTTAGACTTTAGAGGCCCGAGTTCGATCCCCAGGTGGCAGGTTCGTCGTACCAATGGGTTTTTTTTTCAAAAATTATGTACGAATTATATCGTTGGCTTGGACATAATGACGACGACGGTCTCACCGCCTTTCACGTTATTCAAAAAAAAAAAAATGTCTTCGGTGGAAGGTGGGTCGAAAGGACTTAATCGTGAAGACCTCTGTCAAACTCTGTATTGGGTGTATATTTGAAGTTTTATGTGGATCGGTATAGAACACTCTAGCACTCATGCTAAAGTGTGCTACTAAGGCTAAGTACCTAAAGTTTATACAACTTTAGGTACTTAGCCTTAGTTTGTTACAAAATTCACGATAATCGTGTGGTTGGGTGGTCGGAATTTCGCGAAGGCGACGGGCTCACCACCTGTCACTTTGTCCCAAAATATCTTCGGTGGAAGGTGGGTCGAAAGGACTTAATCGTGAAGACCTCTGTCAAACTCTGTATTGGGTATATATTTGAAGTTTTTATGTGGATCGGTATAGAACACTCTAGCACTCATGCTAAAGTGTGCTACTAAGGCTAAGTACCTAAAGTACCATGTAAATTTATCCAGTTATTTTTTAAAAACGAAACACCAATACTTAATACCAAAATTTCTAAATGACGGTTTTCACTTAGACCCCCTCTTAGACTTTAGAGGCCCGAGTTCGATCCCCAGGTGGCAGGTTCGTCGTACCAATGGGTTTTTTTTTCAAAAATTATGTACGAATTATATCGTTGGCTTGGACATAATGACGACGACGGTCTCACCGCCTTTCACGTTATTCAAAAAAAAAAAAAAAAAAAAAAAAAAAAAAATGTCTTCGGTGGAAGGTGGGTCGAAAGGACTTAATCGTGAAGACCTCTGTCAACCTCTGTATTGGGTATATATTTGAAGTTTTTATGTGGATCGGTATAGAACACTCTAGCACTCATGCTAAAGTGTGCTACTAAGGCTAAGTACCTAAAGTACCATGTAAATTTATCCAGTTTTTTTTAAAAACGAAACACCAATACTTAATACCAAAATTTCTAAATGACGGTTTTCACTTAGACCCCCTCTTAGACTTTAGAGGCCCGAGTTCGATCCCCAGGTGGCAGGTTCGTCGTACCAATGGGTTTTTTTTTCAAAAATTATGTACGAATTATATCGTTGGCTTGGACATAATGACGACGACGGTCTCACCGCCTTTCACGTTATCCAAAAAAAAAAAATGTCTTCGGTGGAAGGTGGGTCGAAGGGACTTAAATGTCCAGACCGGACCCCTGTCTGCCCCTGTATTGTTAATTGCGTGAAGATTCACGTGCGTAAAGACGCGACGCTGTGCAGAGTCGGCGTGCGGGCGCGGCTACCGGCGCACGGACGCGAGGCCGCACGAGGCGGGCTACGACGCGTACGTGACGGGGCTGTGCTTCCTGGCGATGCACTCGCACCTGTCGCGCATGCGCGGCGAGCGGCGCGCCGAGCGGCTCCGCGGGCCCGACTGCGCCGCGCTCAAGCCGTTCCTCAACAAGCTGTTCCTAGCGAAGACCGCGTACCAGGACTCGCCGTATATAAATCTCGGCGGCGCGGACCGTGAGTTGTTATTTATTGTTCCATGGCGGTTCGTTTAGTCGTGCCCTTAACGTCACAGGATTATGGAAGTTTCGAAGGGACAATGGGGGAAATGGACTGACAGGAGTCAGTGATGAAAGTATTTTGAAAATTCTTTTACACTAAGCCGATGGGTATTTTGAGATACAAAAATGACAAACAACATTGTCTAGACCTCTATTGGGAATTGCGTGAAAATACCTTCATTGTAACATTGTTAATGTTATGTTCAAGCGATTTTTCATCGCATGCCCTGGGGAAGAGCGAGAGAAAGCGGTTGCTCTTGGGGCCCTAGGTTTTAAGGGCCATCAAAGAGCCAAGTCACGATAGCCGAGTGGTTGGGTGGTCAGAATTTCGAGTCGAGAGACCCGAGTTCGATCCGCAGGTGGCAGGCTCGTACCAATGAGTTTTTCAAAAACTTATGTACGAATTACATCGTTGGCTTGGACATAAAGGCAGCGACGGGCTCACCACCTGTCACGTTGTCCCGAAAATATCTTCGGTGGAAGGTGGGTCGAAGTGACTTAATTGTCTAGACTAGACCTCTGTCTGCCCCTTGGGAATTGCGTGAAGATATTTATTTATTATTTATTTTGTCAATAAATATTTAAAGCCATTGTTGATCATCTCGTCCCAATACGGCAGTCGCCATTATGGCATTTCCTCTCGTTCGAGAAAAGCTGTTGCTGGTGAGAATGAATAGATGATTCAAATATTGTGTTTATCGATGTAATTGAGGCGTGATTGTATTGTAAGTATGTATCATTTCATATAATTTGAATACTTAGTTAATTGTATTAGACTATAGGAATATTTTTCAATGTTTCAATAATGGTTATTAAGATAACAACAATCGTACTATTAGATTCGAATTAAGTTGAAAGTTATTAGAACATCATTAACTATAATGTCTCTTCCAGCTACGCCTTCCAGAGACCACGTGTTTCATTTAACATTCCCCAAGGAATGGCAGAGGAATGACATCAGCCAGTTGTTTAGTGCGTTTGGTAAGTGCTTACTTCTAGTTTAGAATTATTAATAATTAATAGATTTTAAATGTTTTGAATGTTTATTACAATTAATAGATTTTATAAATATATTTTTTAAGTATTTAGTATTGTTATGTTGTTTTTACCGTGTGGTAACGGCGTAAGAATATTGCCACTCCCTTCCTTGGGTCTCCCTTTCTTTCTCATGGGTGTCGTAAGAAGCGACTAAGGGAAACAGCCTTGAATATCGTTATGGCAATAGATAGGTGGCGGGATAACCATCTCTAAAAATATCAGACCAAAATACTGAAGGTCGGCAGCAGAGTCTGAGGTGCGAGTGGTCTGGTACTGCGATCGCCAATTCGCTTGCCTAGCGTGGCGATTAAAATCCTTCCTGTGGGAGAGGCCTATGTTCTGCAGTGGACTTTAACAGGCCTTTATGTATGTATGAATGTTATGTAAGTATTTTAAAAATAAATATAATATGAGTATAAATTCTCTTTCTTTCAAGCCACCATGTCATACGCGCATCACTTGAATTTCTAAATCTCTCTCTATATATTTACGTACGACACGCCGTTTACACCTTAATAGTACAATTTTATCGTATTTTTGAAGCATTCAAATTATGCTAGACTTTTTCTCATTTAACTAACATTGGGCTAGACATTAGAATGGTTTCTAGATGGCGCTAATGCCGAATGAGGCATAAGTAAATACAGAAGAAATCACCAAGTTGCGATGACAGTCAAGTCTACTCTAAGTCTGAACTGATTCCCTAGTGGTCTTATTCAGGGCGTAATGTATGTCATTTTATGAAGTGTAACTTCTTTTGCGACTTTCAACAGGGTTGCGTTAAACGTTTAACGCTACCATGGAGGGGGAATAGAAAGAGACAGAGCGAGAGTGCAATTTCTACTCCTTCCTATTTTCATTTCCATTATTTGTTGATTACATTATTATTTCATTACATTATTTGTTGATTAATAAGAAAATAATATTTATTTACATATGCATTTAATAGTCACAGCAGAAGCACGGTTCATCTTTAACCTAATAGTTTAAGTTTCGGACTGGGAAACAACTTTGCGGGTTTGGACCCGCCATTTGACCATTGTCGCATGTCACTCCAGACAGAAGCATTGCGACTTAGTTGGAGTGGTTAAACCTATTGAGTTAGAAATTAATAATTTACGTTAACAAGAGTTAAGAGTCACGATAGCCGAGTGATTGGGTGGTCGGAATTTCTAGTCAAGAGAACCGGGTTCGATCCCCAGGTGGCAGGCACGTACCATTGGGTTTATCGAAAACTTACGTACGAATTACATCGTTGGATTAGACATAAACACGGCGACGGGCTCACCACCTGTGACGTTGTCCCGAAAATATCTTTGCTCGAAGGTGGGTCGATGGGACTTAATTGTCTACACTAGACCTCTGTCTACCCCTGTATTGGGCATTGCGTGAAGACTGTTTCTTTGATGTTTTAATCTAATGAATCAGGTCCAATAACGGTGCAGTTCTTGGACGAGTCGTCCGCGCTGGTGGCGCTCTCGCGGCGCGAGCAAGCGCGCACTGTGGCGCGGACGTTCGCGAGCAACGCGCGTATCTCGCTCGTGCCTTACGCCAAATACAAATTGCTCAGCGCCAAGGTAGATTTGTCCTTATGCGTATAGCGTTTTGGTTTGTTTTTGCACGTGTGTGTGTGTGTGTCTTTAAAATTTTTACAAGAAAACTTTGAATGCTTTCTTTGTCATTTTTTAATTTAACGCTTTCTTTTTTTTTAATTATAATATTAAATAATGCTACAAAATTGTATAAACGTAAAGAAGAAGTAGTGATGTGCATATTTTAGAATTTTTTAAAACCTTATTATATTAATCAAATATTGATGAATACTTATGTTGAAATTCAATTTATAAAAAGCACAACTTTGTTAAAAATGAAAATGAATGAAAAAAAATGTTATCAAAAATAAATCCGAAATGGTTTGAAATTTGAGAATCGGTGAGACAAATGACAACAATAAATAACTTTCTTTAGGTGGACACCTTCTCGTCCAAGGAGTCGTCTGGGTTACTACCACATCAGCTATTTCTGACGCCGAATAGCTGTTTGTGTGTTCTGGTTTGTAGGGCATACAGAGCTAGTGTTATCACGGGCTTTGAGGCATGAATGAAAATGAATGGAAATTATACACATTAAATGGAAACAGACATTTTTTAAAAAATGGTTTATAGGTATCGTAAGCTTAGTTAGGTTTATACCTTATAAAATACTATTGACACTTCCCATGAACTATTTCGTTCCATGAACTGGTTCATTTTCATCCTTCCACCATAAAAAAAAGTTCTGCCGCTTTTAGTTTTGTCAGTATTAACAGATTGACTAAACAGATCAATACAAATTGACTTTTACTAATTAATTAAATAAAAAAATGTCTTCAGGCCATTCCCAATACAGGTGTAGACAGAGGTCTAGACAATTAAGTTCTTTCGACCCACCACCTTCCACCGAAAACTTTTTTTGGGATAGCGTTACAGGTGGTGAACAAGTGGCCGTCTTTATGTCCAAGCCAACGATATAAATCATACATAAGATTTTAAAATCCCATTGGTACTAGCCTGCCACTTGAGGATCGAACTCGGGTCTCTTGATTCGAATTCAGATCACCTAACCTCTCTTTTTTATTATTTATTATTATCTATTTATTTTTATTTATTATTATCGTGACTTTTACATTTTTTCTTTTTAAATAAGGAAAATAATTAAATTTCGAATGTGTAAAAGTGAATCTGAATTGATTTAAAGATAACACTCCAAGAGACCACGATCTTGAGTATTGAAGACTAAACAGAGGTTCATTGCAGGTGCAACAGCCGCCCGCCGAACGAGTGCGCGACTCGGTACCGAGCGGCGACCTGACGTCCGCAGTGTGCGTAACTTTACTTGGAATCATGTTCTCGTCTGTTTATAAGTTTGATCTGTTTCTGTATCTGTGTGTTTTATGTCTGTGCTGGCTGGCTAATTTCTATATCGGCGCTTATTTTTTTTAATCGTTTGATGTTTCGGTGGTATGATATCGATTTTGAAAATCGATAAAAAATTCGTTAAGTTTTTTTTTTGGTCATTGTTTTTTCTTCATTGTCTTCCTGTGACGGTAGATTTATATGATTGTTGTCATGTTCCTATTTTAAATCCAAAAGACTAAGTCTAGGATAAAAAAAAGAAGCGAAGGAATGCTTATATCGTCCTTTACTGAAATTTATCGATTTAATTAATATTTTGGTTTTCTAATCGACTTGTTTTCCTTATTTACTTTTAAAACTTTTGGGGAACCATAGACAATACTTTTAATCCCATCTTTTAATTTAGTTACTAGCTGTCGCTGACTGAATTTTAAAGACTTTTAAGTATAATAGTGGATAAGTACTAATAGATCTATTATTTTACATTTACTAACATAATAATAGGGAGCAGAATTAATATTGGTTCATCGATTAAAAACATCTATTTTCAGCAATTTGATACGTAATTAGATACGCACAAGGTTTTTTTTTTGTAAAACATCCAGAACCTCCCCGAACTATATTACTACCATTATAAATAAATAACAACTATTTTTCAATGTCTTTCAAAGTTAAAATTTCATTTGATCAGTCTTAATGTTGACTAATCTACTGCGTAGAAAAAGAAAGGAATTCGTAGCGTCGTAACGTATATGTGCTTCAAGTTACACGGCACACGTTACATAGTTACTAAAACATACAGGTCTAAAAAGGGTCGGAATAGTACAACAAATTTTTTTAATTGGGTGGTCGGAATTTGGAGTCAAGAGACCCGATTTCGATCCCCAAGTGGCAAGCTCGTACCAATGGGTTTTTCAAAAACTTATGTACGAATTATATCGTTGGCATGGACAAAAAGACGGCGACGGGCTCACCACCTATCACGTGGTCCCGAAAATATCTTCGGTGGAAAGTGGGTCAAAGGGACTTAATTGTCTAGACTAGTCTAGTCTAGTCTGTCTAGTCTCTGTCTATAATTCGGAAGTAATAGTAATAGTATTGGGAATTGCGTAAAATTTGTTGTAATGACACTAATACAGTCCTGCGAGGTTTTTTTTAATGTGTTTTTAATAACCCTGTGTATTAGTATGTGATATTTATACATACTTAAGTAGTTCTACTTCTTTCGTATCTCTGAGGTCTGTACTAGGGAATAATTTTAGAAAATATATACCTAGTATAGACGATACTAGGGAATAATTTCTAAAATAAAATATTTCATAGATAACTCCCAGTGAACGTAATATAAGCAATGATAAGTTGGAACAGATTTGAACAATTAAATCATAAGGGTCGTACAAAAATTTACCTTTGAATCGCTAAACGTATTCTTATTATATCTATTGCTATAAGAATTACCGAAAACGTATATTTCGTGCTTTTCTTATGCATGACCTGTTTATTCGATGATTTTTGGAAGTTTATTTTGAATTTTTTTTTTATAATTATGGCATATATTCAGTATCTGTCTATTAGGACTAAAAGTCATAAAAGGTAGCTTAAGCTAATATTCGAAAATTAAAATTTGATTTGACCAAGTATTTTAAGTATATTGTCCCTGGAGAAAGTTTAAAAACATCATTAAAGAGTACAAAAGAAGGTAAAGAGGTCTTTTTTTTATCGCAAATTAAATATTATCCGCACTGCAAGTCATGTGTCTGCCCTATAAAGACAAACGTACCTTCGTATGATATACACAAATCTCGAAAAACATTATACTTCTTTCAAAGTAGTGCGGTGGCAATTGGAACCCTGTGTTAATTATCTGTATTTAAGCCAATTATGTGTCTAGATATATTGATGTTCGCTTTTCGTGTAATTTTATTTTATGTGATGAGCTATTTGGTGTTTTTGTCGCATGGCATGTGCATTGGCAACATCTTGAGGGCTGATTTTGTCCAAGTTTTTAGTGTTAAAATATGGGGCGACAGGGAAATGCGTCCTGCTTTTATTACCATGCAATTGGTCATACACGTTCGGAATTGAAACGGGCCAATAGCGTGGTAGTAACAGTAAATTCCGGTAAAACGGATAAATATTGTTTGCATGAAATCCGTCCAACGATCAAGATACGCGCCAACAATTATATGTGTATGTTATGGAGTTTAGAGGTAGGGTGGGCCGTGTAAAAAGGCGCGAGAACTGAAAATGTGCCCGGATAAATGCATTAAATAATAGTTCCAAAAATGACCAGAGCGGCGCTGGTGTACAAACAGTGTATGATGTTAACTTCACTACTAACTGACAGTTGTAGACGGAGTGAAGTGAGCCGAGTGGAAAGACTAAATATTTTTAATAGCTAATAAAATGTAACCGTTACTAACAAACCGTCAATTGGTAACTTATTCAAAATATAAATTTACTAAATATCAACCTAGAAAAAGTTCTGTGTGACCATGTGGAACGCTTTGAAATCGTTTTAAATTTTTTAAAGATTTTTTAAGAAAAAAAAAATGAAGGAAAATAGGAAAAAAGGAAAATAGGTTTTAAATTTATTTATTTTTTACCCGATTGCTACAGCAACGTAAATACCTTACATGGGAGACTTTTTAGAGGCAAAAATGGTCGTCCTTACCTCTAAACTCCATACTTTATATTTAAGAAAAATGTTAAGGTCTTAGTTCTTCTTTAGATTCTAAAAAGGTTTAAAACGAATGATTTTACACGCTTTTATTCTAATCTATCACATTGTCACTTCATGAAAATTAATTTATATTATGTTTTAATTATTATTAGTTTAAACGCTTTTAAAATATCGTTAATGGTATTAATTGGTGTTTTTATACTTAATTTTAATATTTTTTTTTTTAATTTTAATATTCTTTTTCATTTTAGATTTTAATCGTGTTGCATTTATTTTTCCTTTTTTTACAACAATGTGACTCTAACGAGGCCTAGTTATTAAGTAAGATCTCACTTTTGGTTACTCTTAAATAAACTGTTTATATTATACGTCATTGTTTTATTTTATACAGTTCACCCCTTTATATAATACCCGTTCGAGTCATAATGTTGGATTATTGAAAATTCATATTTAGATAAAAGATCTGAACGCGCCTTTGAAGAAATACAATTTAACATCGCTAGTTTTTAAACACGACACTATTCGAAAGTCATATTCAACGTGTTTCTAGAAACTTCGAATTATATATTATTGTTTTATATTTTTTTATTGACTTATTACATCGTTTACTTTTGATAGGCACATTAAACTTTCAAATAGGTGCACATAATTTTAAAACTTATAATCATCATTATCTTTTATCGTTGTCTATATATACAAATGTACACTTTTTTTGTCTACACAGTATTTAAAACATCATTTGATTTTTTTTAATCCTGCATTTTTGATCATATTTCATCGTTTAAATTAAAACTGTTGTTGAGTAGGAAAAATTTAATCTCGGTGACCAGAACAGTTTGATCAGAAAATATTAGGATCTCCCATTCCACCTTACCAAAGAGCGGAATGATGGAATGAATTATAGTAGAATATACGCAAGATGGCGGAGTTTCGAATATTCCAGACGTTCATTCGTGCGATCGCTTTAGTTGATAGCCGTTTGTTCTTTTATTATTAATTGAATGAATGTCATTGCAAATGAATGACATCTATTTTGTAGCTATAACTGACATCACACACATTCTGTCCCAAATAAGCTTCGTTCGAAAGAACCCGTTAGAAGTAAAACGCGCAAAGATAAAAAATCACATTCTTACATAACGGTCTGTAATAAATTCGCTGCAGTACATAGCCATTAAATAGATTTACCGTAATACTGACATTTGGCGATCTGAATAGCGATTGCTGTATCAGACACCTCGCAGATTAGAAGGTCTGTATATTTTCATGGTGTTATCCAGCCATTTATCTGTGCTAATTACATTTTAAGGCTTGCACTCAGTCACTCTTAGGACTCCCAGAAAAACAACGGAGGTTGTATTATTCTTGCACCGACACCAAGAGTTATTCAGTCTGAAATGTTCACTTCTTGATTACTTACTTACCTCAACTCACCAATCACACCTCTTTGGATAGAAAGAGAACTTTGTGACTTTTGAGAACAGGTCATCAAGTATTTCGACCCTTACATACCTTTTTCTATATACACATTAGGGGTGGGGTATTAAATAAACTCATTAGTAAATGAATAAATACACACATAGATAGGGGCAACATCACATACATTGCTCTGATCCCAAAGTAAGCAGCTTAAGCATATCTGGAATCGGGAACAATGAAGGTACGACAAACACCCAGACCGGAACAGGAAATGTAGAAAAAGTGTTTTCTACATTGACCCGATCGGGAATCGAACACAGGACCTAAGAGCTCGCGATTCCATAAAAACCGGAGGTCGTCAATGAATGGTCGTGAATGTTTGTAGCTATCAAAAAAATTATAATTTAAGGATAGGTAAACTAAAACCAAGTTTCCCAAAAACTAAGTATTTATTTAAGCAATAGCCCTTAAATAAATAACTCATCGTAAACTACTTTTCACATTTCATAAAGGTATAATTTTTTTAGTTTACATATATACACGTATTAAAGCATTTTTACTGCACTTAAATTTATCACCTGCAAAAAATATAGACACCACAAGATGTTTTATTCATTCATTAATTTTTCGGTCATTCTGTAATTTTTTCTCAGTATTCGTATCTCACTCAATTATTTACTCTCATATGAATACCATAGACAAAAATAATACCTGCATTTAAATATGTATGTATTTATATATGAATATTCACTATATATTTATATATGTATTTATGTATGTATGTATTTATATATGTATATTCATTCATTAATTTTGAGTGAGATGAGAATAAATTACAGAATGACCGTTCTGTAATTTTTTCTCATTATTCGTATCTCACTCAATTATTTACTCTCATATGAATACCATAGACAAAAATAATACCTGCATTTAAATATGTATGTATTTATATATGTATATTCACAACTACTTTCTTTGGGATCTGATAGATAGAGATTATCCTGGTATTCGTGCAAGGGTCCGTGTCAGTTACGAATAATATTATGGGAAAGTAAAAATAATTTCTTTGAATCAAAAACATACATAATGGGCTCGGAGGCATTTTGCGTTTAATGAGACAATTTCTGAATTTACCACGCTATTTGAACTGAACAGGCAGTGACATCTCACAAACGACCGTAAAGCGGTAGAGGTCTGTAATATTGGCAAAAATGTTATTCTAACAAGTTTAGAAATTGTTTATTTCTTATAAGATTCCTTTACATGCAGTGTAAGTAACATCAGAATCTGATAAAACTACTTTAAAATCTCTCGCGTGCTGTTAACTATCCCCTCCTCCATCCCATCCTCTGCTTTATAAAGCAGACTATATCCCTCTCCGGACATTCATTAATAAAATCAAAATCTGTTAAACTACTCTCAATCAGTAAGATCCCATAGGTAGCGCGTAGTATTCTAGTAGTAATAAGTAGTAAGTACCCTATTTCTTAATGACGGTGCACAGATACTTTATAATACTAATTTCATTTAAATTAGTTCAGGCATCTTTTTTTAGCAAAGATTATAGAATAAATTGTTGGCCGTTGACAAAGTGTCCTTTGTCCATGAGCATTCATCCTTATAATCGTGAACACACTAACACGGACTCCAGCTACTTTCTCTTTTATAATATTTGTATAACTATATATATTTATTTTCTTTATCACCTCCTTGAGCTGTGAAAGTATCATCTTTCAGATATGATACAAGAAACACTCGAGCGATGGTTCCCCGCGCTAGCTGGCCCCGAAAGTCTTCATCCTCAGCTTCCACGTCGAGGATAACTTGAGAAAGTAAGTCCAGGAATGATTTCCAATGAATGAATATGCTTTGTTGTTGTTGGTATATACCAAGATGTAATACTACATGTATATACAAGATAGGTCCATGAAACGGTAGCTGAATCAAATCAAATAATTTATTTATCGAAATAAGAGTATATATTCGTTTATCGAAAGTAATTTTTTAATCTACCACTGTTTTTTAATGTATTTCTTCTAACGGAGAAGAAACAGGCGCCAGAGACTCCGCAGGCATCCTATGATTTGGTCAATCTTTTTTTTAGCTGGTAAAAAAATTAGATATTTTTTAATAATATTTTAGGAGCCAGCACCTCTTTCCCCGCGGTTACTATGATTAACATGTTCATTTATATAACCTATTAAATTTTCTTTAATAAATTTCTTAAACCTGTTTAAAAGACAGGCCTTGCACATTTACTGGGATTTTGTTATAGAAGCGTATAATCCGCCCCTTGAACGAGTTAGTTACTCTACGGAGTCTATGTAATTGGCGTTAGAAGTTTGTGTTTGTACCCGGTATTTACATTATGCACATCAGTGTTTGAAATTGTTTAAAAGAGTGTGTGACATCGCGACGATAATTTAAATTATAAATTAAACTATCTTTTGATTAGCCAGCCCGCGCTAAAAACTCAAAAAAAATCTGCGCTATATTGTGCCTGAAATATTGTCTGACAGTACTTACTTATATTATTAGAGGTCGGTGTTTGACCATATCGATATGGAGTCGTACCATTGGGTTTTTCAAAAACTTATGTACGAATTATATTGGCTTGGACATAAAGACGGCAACGGGCTCACCACCTGTCACGTTGTCCCGAAACAACCAGTGTCGTCGAAGGGGCTTAATTTTGTAGACTATGCATCTGTCTACCCCTGTATTGGGAATTGCGTGAAGATATTAATTTTTTTTATTTTTTTTATCCTAATTTTAATTTAAACTTTTGTTATTGTATAGCCAACCTTAAGCGATAAAAACACAAAAAATCTGTTCTATACCGTACACGTAATATAGTCTTGCTTTGTAGTATAGACAGTAGTTATTTTAGTTGGACGGTGTAGTTAGCCGGTGTTTGTTGTATATTGTTGTGGTAATCCCTTTAATTCTTTACATGTACACAGATTGCGTTGATATATCTATAATTAATTATTATGTGATAAAGTATTATTTCTATGTGACTGTTGAAATTAAAGATTACAACTAACTGCCTAGCGGCCATATTTAAAATCCCTGGGAGCTTTTAGCTCGAATTGTAATATTGTTCTGAATGGATTAGGATTGAGTTATTGTGAACGGATGTAATGTGATTTTTGCGGCACATTCAGCGCAAAAATCGTTTACGTCAGTCACCTGCGAGCACACGAACGACGCTCGCAATAGTCGTGGCCGAAATCGGTCGGGATACTATATTCTGAATGGTAACTTGGAAGTGGAAACTGCCTATGCTGTATATCCACCAATGCACTAGTAAATGGATACAAGGTTAGATGTGACACATACGTTATTTTAGAGTTATCAGAGAGTCACGATATACGAGGGGTTAGTCTTCATGCCATTCCAGACAAAGATCTAGATTATTAACTCCTTTCAACCCTCCTTCCACCGAAATTTTTTTTGAGACGTAAAGGACTTAGTTGTGTGGAGCTCTGTATATTCTAGTATTGGAAAGCGTGAAGATTTTTTTTTTATTTTAGACTACGTAAATAGTTGGGGTTTTGTACAATGGTATTTTCCGTTATGTTCATACCCTAGTTTTGGATACGCCAGCGCTGTTCTGATAGGTACTTGAACCTTTTATTTTCAGTGTACAGCTAAACACTTTTTCACCTTTCCTCCTATACGAGACGGTTTTTTTTATCACTACCCTTTCTTAGCTTCAAAAGCAGGGTCACTATCGAGTATGCAGTCAAGAGAACCGTCGTCGGTTTCGTTTTGTTTTCAGAATTTTTTATATATTTATTCATTAATTATGAATATTTATTATGATTTATTTAGTAAACTAACTTGTCTGTTAAAAGTTCAAATACAAATCGCCAGATTTGTCACCAATTGATTATATCTTCGTATTGAAAAACACGGCTGGCTGCGCAGAATTGTCTTTTGTAAATGTTTATTCTAATACTTTTCGTAATGAGTCATTTATAACCTATAAATTGTACTTAATCGATCGAGTGCCAGTGTAAAGGGCAAACAAACACCTATTTATTTTTACATACAATTATTGAAAGAATAAATATTTTGATGTGCCAGTTATATCTATTAATCAGTAATAGTAAATTATTGGCATCGTACAACGCACGCAGTAGGTGTTAATGAATATTGATCATACATAATTGAGGTATCATGATATCGAGTGATATCATTAAAATCGATATGCTGTTAATTAAATCGATAATCGCGCCTCATTAATGCTTAATGTGCGTGATACATTACAGCTCATCTTACTTTCTGAATAATTTTACACGCAACCAATGCCCGAGATTGAAATCAGTTATTTTATCATGCTATAATTTTTATGTTAACTGCATCATTATAGGTTTTTTTTTTATTGAGGTGCATTTAAGACTGCAAAGGAAATACTGTAGTAGAGCCAAAGGAATTGAGTCTTACGTGATGGTTTACATCTTGTTTAATCGATAATAAAAACGCGTAAAAATGTTTTATGTTAAATGTTATCATTACGATCAAAAAGCGTAAACAAAATAATAATACAAAATTCTAGGAACGTTAGAAGAAACATAAAAGTTATTTCGATCTGTTAGTAAAATATCAAATGTCTCTTCGAAAAATGTTGTACAGGCAATCCTGGCACGTCTAAGAAATGATTCAACATCCAATAGCGATGGAAACATAGAGCGTTCATGTCAACTAATTTTTAAATTCGAACTTCATATGTGGAAATTGTTAGGACATGAGAAAGCGATCTGATAGCCTTGTTGGTTGCGACTCTGCCTTCGATCCCATGGGTTGCGGTCCCGAAATCCGCTAAGGGCGAACCTTTTTGTGATTAAAGTTAATGTTTGTATTCGAGTCATAGATGTATGTATGTATGTATGTATGAATATTTATCTATTTAAATATACTGTAACGTAGATTTGAATAAAGATACCGCGATGGGGTAGGACGGCCGATATGGGGAAAAAGTACTCGGATACTCTGATAAAGGAGTATAATCATCGTTGTATTAAGCGATCTGTTCTTATTGGTTACCTTGTAAGAAGTTTTCTGTGAAGCTTCATACAGGTCTTTATTAGTAAGTTTTTTCTTAATTTATATAGCTGTTTATTGGTTAGTTTTAGAGAATTCATTAATTAAAGTAAATAAAGCGTTCACTCGCATCTTGGACCGAGTTGCGCCATTATAAGTTGCGATTTAGCGGATCGTGAGAGGGATATGGCTAAAGTGACCATGCGGCATCATAAATTCGTGGATAATTTATATGGATAAAAATTTCTTTCATTAATAGTGTTGCTTTTCAGTAAAGATTAATATCTTTGTTCACTTCAAAACATTATGAAAAGATTCTCACAATGTTTTGACGTGAATTTATTTTTGTTATGTATATATATATATATATATATATATATATATATATATATATATATATATATATATATATATATATATATATATATATATATATATATATATATATATATATATATATATATAAAAATTGTTACAAAATTTCGCACCATGACGCCAAGGTTTAGGACAAATTAAAAATGGACTTCATGTTTGTATACCATCATTTTTAACGTGGTGGTAAGGAGTGTGTGAAATAATTAAAATGAGATTCACGATCTGGCTTGAAAGAAATCTTTTCCATTTAGAAATTGTGATTGAATTTCAACGACATAAAATTGTTTGTGATAGGAAAATAGAAAGATAGGCAGACAAAACAGGCGAGGTCCGTTAAAATATTAGTGGACAACTGTGTCGTAAACGTATCGAATATTTCGTTTCTTTTTTAATGAATGAATATTCATATAAGGTAAAAATATTAATTTTATATCGACTGCAACCTAAAAGATACCTATCTTTAGATAAGTCAAGGAAAATATTATAGCCTTAATTCGAAATTTTAAGATTTGTTCATGGCAACCTCAGCTGGTAGCTTGGACAATGGCGCGTGGCGATACCGCGACCCGGCGACCTCGCGTGCGCGCTTCCGCCATCTTGCATTTTAATGCGCGCTCATTTGCATGCCGCCGACACGTGCTATCATATTCTATTCTCATTTACTTTCCAGAAGTGAATTATGCGAAATTTACCTTCTCGTATTGTTCAATTGTGTGTCTGTTAGGTATTGTTTGCCCTATCGTTTGAATAACTAACTTTAATTTTTTTTCTTAGTTGCTATTTGGTAAGAATTTCATGTCTTAATTATTTCTTTCCTTTGTGAAAACCCTGAACTGTCCTCGTATAATTCTTATTAATTAGTGATTAAGGATCTGAATCATCCGAATCATTTACGTCAAGATCATCTTTATTTCGTTGTTTTGAAGTTTAATGAAACATAAAAATGGAAGGATAATACAAAACAAATCTATCTATGCAGTATAAATAGAGTACTGTTCTTAGCAATATTTTGTAACAGTATAATATAAATGCGGAAGTGCATTTGTTATCATCATGCTATTCCTAACATTGGAGTAGACAGATGTTAAATAAAGTCCTTTCGACTTATCTTCCACTGTTCGTGTTCGTTTGTTACGATTTTTTTTTCGCTTTTCGCCTGAATCGTTCAACCGATTTCGATAATTTGGTATAAGTATAGATGGCGCCCTAGAGACGTATAATGAGTTTTGTTTTTGGCGATAAACTTCTAATTTACATCTACATTAACGTGATCTGACCCGCAGTTAAAAGTTTGCCATAAATTTACTTTTTTTACAAGTTTGGTTGAACCCAATCTTTATACAGGGTGGGCCGTAAATTTTTGCACATTTGAAACATGAATAGAAATTAAACTACGAACATTATTTTTTCGATTATTTATTTAACGTAATAATCATTTATTGAAATTTACTTTCTAAAAATTACATCGACGAGATGCGCCCCGTTTCTTCGTTAGCACTCCTCCAAACGACTACGCAAATTTTGAAAAACTCGCCGGCACATGCTGCGAGGGATTGCGGATATCTCCTCTGTGATGTTTTCTTTTAATTGGGATATAATCGTCGGTTTATTAAGTTAAACTCGACTTTGAGGTATCCCCATAAAAAAAATCGCATGGTGTTAGGTCGGGGCTTCTTGGAGGCCATGGAATATTACCTCTGCGAGAAATCAATTTATTGGGAAAGATTTCTTTAACCACCGGTAAACTCACATTTGATGTATGGCACGTAGCTCCATCTTGTTGCATCCAAGTTCTGCTATTGTATCCTTCAAATACATCATGCAACTTCGGTATCAAAAACTCTCGCAACATCTTCACATATTCCACTGAGTTCACAGTTACGTTATTTCCTTGATTATTTTCAAAGAAATACGGACCGATTATGCCCTTTGGTGATATGGCAGCCCATACTGTCGTTTTAAATGAATGAAGTGGGTTTAGGTGTTTAAGACGAGGGTTTTCCGTGCTCCAATATCGATAATTGTGCTTGTTTACATGTCCATTAATGTGAAAATGGGCCTCGTCCGTAAACAATACATTCTCAAGAATAGAGAATCGCTCCAGCAGAGTGTCAGCCAATAACTTACGTTGAATGTAATCGTTTGGTTTCATCTCCTGCACAATTTGAAGCTTATATGGATGCTTAAGGTCCAGATGCACAATTTGAAAATGCACAATTTGAAGCTTATATGGAAGCTTAAGGTCCAGATGCAAAATTCGCCGCAGAGTCCTTGGTATTGTCAAAGCCGCCGAACGCTTACGCGTAGACGATTCTGGATCGTTCCTTACGGAAATTTCACCTCCCGAACGTTCTCATCGGTTCTTCTTGAACGTGGCCGCCCTGTTTGTCTAATATTCATTGTCGATCCCGTTTGTTCAAACTTCTTAATCCAAGCGCTGATTAAATTAACACTTGGACACTCATTTACATGACGTAATCCGTACTCAATTCTAAATAAGCGTCGTACAGTAACGTAGGAATCGTTATTTTTGTAAAACTGCTTAACACAAAAAGCACGCTGTTGTCCTGTGAAGCGCTCCATCGTGACTAAAACTGCATGAAGCGACGCACAGTTCCCCGCTACCCGCGCGACCGTCTTTCTAACGGTTTTTGAGAAATCAAGTGTTGCTATTTGAAAAATTTACGGCCCACCCTGTATATATTTGTCGGCGGAGGGTAGGCCATATGAGGCAACTCGTTGTTAAATCCGTCTTGAGCCATATCAGAAAATTATCTAAATGGGTGGAAACGCAGTAAGTTTGATACAGGAGGATGACCGTTCACACTGCCGTCCGTTTCGTAACTGAAGCCCCGAGAATATTCTGCAGACACTTTATATCAGAAGTCAAATGACGTTGACAACACATAGTAGTCAAATCCGCTCTGTCACTTCCTGTGTCGACCCTACTCTAGCGCACCACTTGACGTTTCCGAAGACTTTTAATAGATGGTGTTGTCACCAAAATTGTTGCCTTATCTTGATTCTGCGACACGGCCATCCTACGAAGCACACGTCCTCGTGTGTTATTCTGAAATAGAAGGAAAACTCTCGCACAGTACCTTGGTTTGACTTTTTACCACAAAAGAAACGAACTCTTTTTTACTCTTGGGTCGATAAAAACTCTCTTCAAACTACGTCTTTTGATTCAAAGAGACATAATCATAGCGTCACTACCTTTACAACATTGAATGTCTCTACGTGACACAAATAATGAAAATCAAAGAAAATCACTTCCATTAATGAACCAAAACAGAGCATTCACAATTCACAAAACAGTAAAAAGAAATTTCACATTTACCTCAAATTATCACAGCCGTAATATTTCATTCACCGGTTTAATTATCGTGTACACATCATCGCGCATCTTGGGATCGCCCAGTCCATGCATCCCCACCTGGGATCGCCAAGTCCAACGACTCTACGGTTTTCTCCGTAACTCGACTTACACCAAATCTACACGCGTACCGCGTATCCACGGACTACCGTTCCACATGGTAGATACCGATTTCTACTGGACTACGGCTACGTAATAGGTACGGTCTGGTACGGTCCACTGTTCCCCAAGGCTCTCACGGACTCTACACAACAATCCACCAGAATGAAATATTACCTAACCAAGTCTCAAGTAGACTCAGCTTGCTCATCTTCCGGAATGGTCTCTACATTGTCGGTCTAACTTGTGATTTGCTCTGTTTCGGGCATTCGTCTAAGCCTATCGTGAGCGTACTTGCATGACCGCCTTGAGTTTAGTGCCCGTAGTGTGTATCGGTCTCCGTCTAGTACCTTCATAACTTTAAAAGAACCTCTATACCTATGATCAAGCTTTTTTTTTGGTTTCGTTTTTATTCTGTTAGAGTCACAGTTTCTTAAAGTCGTTTACCATTAAATTTACAAGAAATAGTTTGTTTAACAAGCGTACATTCGACTCTAGAATCGTAATAAAAATGAAGCCCCGAGAATATTCTGCGGACACTTTATATTAGAAGTCAAATGACATTGAAAACACATAGTAGTCAAATCCGCTCTGTCACTTCCTGTATCGACCGCACTCAAGCGCACCACTTGACGTTTCCGAAGACTTCTAATAGATGGCGTTGAAACCAAAATTGTTGCCTTATCTTGATTCTGCGACATATTTTTGTTCATTCGATTGTCATTAGTCACATCGATTTAAATCGTATTGGTTGATCGTTTCGTTCCTTACAATAATTAAAAGCATTAACAGTATAAATGGAGATTAAAGTTAAAGTTCTAGAAATATATAGCATGTCAGCAAGGTCAAGTTAAAGTCACTGTTTGTTATAAAATAATTGCATACCATTAAATAGCTGTCAGATTACCTTGTCTCACCTCCTAGCGGATCTGAACCCATTCACTCGGTGCAGAGGTCAATGGGATCGCAAGTCGCGTGTTGAATCCCGGCTGGCTGTAAACAACGTAAGTCAACTCGATTGATAGCATCAGCACGCGCGATCTGCCCTCGTGTTTACTACTCGTATTTCGGTACCCTATTTCGAACGCTCGGATTTTACGAAGGTATTAAGCGTATATTAAATCGATCATGTGGTAACGGTGTAAGAATATTCCACCCAGTTTCTTCTCGTGGTCTTGGCAAGAAGTGACTAAGGGGGTTACGTTGCAGGAGACGACTAAGGGAATTTTTTAAAGAGAAAACCTGATCGATTAAATTGGTTAGGGCGTAGGAATATTCTACCCCTTTCTTCCCGTGGTCGTCGCAGCAGGCGACTACGGGGTAACCGTCTTGAAAAATACGAAGACTTAAATTCTGCAGACCGTTGACATGCAACAGCGTCTAAGATTCGAAGTGTTTGGTACTGGCATTGCTTGCCCGGTGTGGCGATTATGGTAAGTCCTCTTTAAAGATAAGAAGCCGGTCTTTTCCGGTAAACTTTTACAGACCGTTTTCTATGTTATTGTGTTATGTCCGTTATTATTAAATACTACCGTCACCACTACGTTTATTCGTTCACATTCAAAGTACATAGTAATATCATATCAGTTATGTTAATTGAGAATATAGTGTTGCTTAAGTAAATATCTATAATTTATAAATAAATAAAGATATTGTAAAAACATTGATGTTTATAAAACTATGATGGGATTATAAAAGTTGTTATTATGACTATTTCCAGTTATTAGTTTCAAAATAGACTGTATTAAACTATATCACAACTTTTTGGTAGGGTCATTAAGAATAATATTGTTAGAACTATTCGTCGTTATGCTGCACAAATATGAAGTATTTCTGTAAGTTTTCAAGTGATATTGAATTCAATCTACATCTGTAACAAAGTTTATCAATAACTCAATCATCATTGCCTAAATAATACGTTGTGAAAAAAAAGCAAAATATCTTCGCGCCATTCCCAATACACTGGTAGACAGAGGTTTCGACAATTAAGTCTTTTCGGATCACCTTTCATCAAAGATATTTTTGGACAACGTGACAGGTGGTTAGCCCGTCGCCGCATTTATGTCTATAGTGCCGCATATATGTGCAGTTTTTGAAAAAAAAAATAAAATAAAGAAAAGTATACTTTGATCGTCTTCTCGAAGACTTAAATGTTCCTTTCAAAGCAAATGGTGCTTTATATTGAAAAGTTACGTATAGAAATATAAAGCATACTAAATAATGCCAGCTATAAACAACTTATCGAAGCGCGAGCGATTGATACGGTCGGCACGCGCGATTGAGCGCGCTGTTGACGGCGCGATCCCCTAACCCGATTTGCTGACGGTACTTCAGAAGCTCATTTTATTTATTAACGCTAGTTTACGCATAA
Organism: Sericinus montela; assembly: GCA_029286605.1. NCBI lineage: Eukaryota > Metazoa > Arthropoda > Insecta > Lepidoptera > Papilionidae > Sericinus > Sericinus montela. Next base: position 324,468 of record JAGSMR010000043.1, on the reverse strand, counting down.
TATCTTGTTTCATAAATAAATAAAATATCTTCACGCAATTCCCAATACAGGGGTAGACAGAGGTTTGTCTAGACAATTATGTCCTTTTGACCCACCTTCCGCCGAAGATATTTTCGGGACAACGTGACAGGTGATGAGCCCGTCGTCGTCTTTATGTCCACGCCAACGATATAATTCGTACATAAGTTTTTGAAAAACTCATTGGTACGTGTCTGCCACCTGGGGATCGAACTCGGGTCTCTTGACTAGAAATTCCGACCACCCAATCACTCGGCTATCGTGACTCTTAACTCTTGTTAACGTAAATTATTAAATTCTAACTCAATAGGTCTAACCACTCCAACTAAGTCGCAATGCTTCTGTCTGGAGTGACATGCGACAATGGTCAAATGGCGGGTCCAAACCCGCAAAGTTGTTTCCCAGTCCGAAACTTAAACTATTAGGTTACCGATGAACCGTGCTTCTGCTGTGACTCTTAAATGCATATGTAAATAAATATTATTTTCTTATTAATCAACAAATAATGTAATAATGTTGTTTTCTTTTTTAGTTACAGTTTTGTAATTTTAAAAGGAATATAATCTTGATTTGAATGTTATATTTATTTGAGAATAGTCAGAATCTCGCTATGTTTATCTTCACGCATATCTTAATATTGAGATAGACAGGTCTATATGTAAGGTATGTAAGGCTACAAAGGTAAGTTCTACTATATGAAATTCTCGTATCGCGGTGTTAGTTGCCAAACTCCTCCGAAATGGCTCGACCGATTTTCATAAAATTTTGTGTGCGTATCGGGAAAGTATGAGAATCGGACAACATTTTATACTCCGAAATGTTAAGGGTGGTCCGTCCACCTCTTATTTTTAAATCTTTAGACAAAATTTTGTTTTTGTTTTTTATGATACAGATTTCAAAAATACATATAACCCTAAATTTTTAAACTATATCACAACTTTTGGTAGGGTCATTAAGAATAATATTGTTAGAACTATTCGTCGTTATGCTGCACAAAAATTAAGTATTTCTGTAAGTTTTCAAGTGATATTGAATTAAATCTACATCTGTAACAAAGTTTATCAATAACTCAATCATCATTGCCTAAATAATACGTTGTGAAAAAAAAGCAAAATATCTTCGCGCCATTCCCAATACACTGGTAGACAGAGGTTTCGACAATTAAGTCTTTTCGGATCACCTTTCATCAAAGATATTTTTGGACAACGTGACAGGTGGTTAGCCCGTCGCCGCATTTATGTCTATAGTGCCGCATATATGTGCATAGGTTTTTGAAAAAAAAAAAAATAAATAAAGAAAAGTATACTTTGATCGTTTTCTCGAAGACTTAAATGTTCCTTTCAAAGCAAATGGTGCTTTATATTGAAAAGTTACGTATAGAAATATAAAGCATACTAAATAATGCCAGCTATAAACAACTTATCGAAGCGCGAGCGATTGATACGGTCGGCACGCGCGATTGAGCGCGCTGTTGACGGCGCGATCCCCTAACCCGATTTGCTGACGGTACTTCAGAAGCTCATTTTTATTTATTAACGCTAGTTTACGCATAATATCTTGTTTCATAAATAAAATAAAATATCTTCACGCAATTCCCAATACAGGGGTAGACAGAGGTTTGTCTAGACAATTATGTCCTTTTGACCCACCTTCCGCCGAAGATATTTTCGGGACAACGTGACAGGTGATGAGCCCGTCGTCGTCTTTATGTCCACGCCAACGATATAATTCGTACATAAGTTTTTGAAAAACTCATTGGTACGTGTCTGCCACCTGGGGATCGAACTCGGGTCTCTTGACTAGAAATTCCGACCACCCAATCACTCGGCTATCGTGACTCTTAACTCTTGTTAACGTAAATTATTAAATTCTAACTCAATAGGTCTAACCACTCCAACTAAGTCGCAATGCTTCTGTCTGGAGTGACATGCGACAATGGTCAAATGGCGGGTCCAAACCCGCAAAGTTGTTTCCCAGTCCGAAACTTAAACTATTAGGTTACCGATGAACCGTGCTTCTGCTGTGACTCTTAAATGCATATGTAAATAAATATTATTTTCTTATTAATCAACAAATAATGTAATAATGTTGTTTTCTTTTTTAGTTACAGTTTTGTAATTTTAAAAGGAATATAATCTTGATTTGAATGTTATATTTATTTGAGAATAGTCAGAATCTCGCTATGTTTATCTTCACGCATATCTTAATATTGAGATAGACAGGTCTATATGTAAGGTATGTAAGGCTACAAAGGTAAGTTCTACTATATGAAATTCTCGTATCGCGGTGTTAGTTGCCAAACTCCTCCGAAATGGCTCGACCGATTTTCATAAAATTTTGTGTGCGTATCGGGAAAGTATGAGAATCGGACAACATTTTATACTCCGAAATGTTAAGGGTGGTCCGTCCACCTCTTATTTTTTTTTAAATCTTTAGACAAAATTTTGTTTTTGTTTTTTTTATGATACAGATTTCAAAAATACATATAACCCTAAATTTTTACCCTTCTATGATCAACCCCTATCAGGTAGTTTTTATATAAAAGTTTATGACTCGTGTTTATATTCATTACAAAAATACGGTAAGTATCTCTAGCGGGATTTGAACCCACGTGTCTCCTTACCACTACGTCGAAGACAGGGTACATACGGTGTACATCTTCACGCATTTTCCAATACAGAGGTAGCCAGAGATCTGGACAATTAAGTTCTTTGGACTCACATTTCACCGGAGCTTATTTTGGGACAACGTGACAGGTGCTTACTTAGTTTTTAAAAAAGTTATTGGTACCAGCTAACCTCTTGGGGATCGAAATCGGGTCCCGTGTCTCGAAATCCAATCACCCAACCACTCGGCTATCGAAACTAACCTTAAATTTGCAGCAACTAACTTTCATAGTTTGTATAAGTCCTACTTTGTTGCATGAACGTAGGCATTTTGCGGCGAGAAACATACGAAGATGCATGTTAACATTCGTGTCTGATGGTTGGTTGGTTTGAGCACGCGTTCCACGGTATGTGGGTCGCAAGTCGGCTCCCGCCTCCATAGGTATCGCCATTTACCGTGATTTAAACGTTCGTGACGGACAGACACGCTGATCTTACCTGTAGTTACCGGCTGCCGCTATAAATTCCATTATTTATTGCTATACAATAGCTCTATATATGTCTTTATATATTACTCGATATCTGTTATATTTCTTTATAAATGATAGTTCTCGTTGTTTTGATGGCTTAACCTACCATGTTAGGAATTACTCTGTATCTTACGATTTAGGTTTTCTTGAACAAAATAAGACTATTTGTCACTAGTTAATTTTTATTCGATGAGTAATTGACATATTTTTTTTTTAATTTAAAATTAAACTTTTTTGAAGTGAAGAAACGTATATCCCAAATTTAAAATTAACACTTTTCATGTTGACCCTTTTCCCAACACACGGGTTGCCAGAGATCCGACAATCTATATATTTTGAGTTTCATTTTTGGGAAATAATTTTGAAAAGGTGACAGTGACAAAGAGGTGTTGATCACGGCCAAGCTAACGACATAAATCATATATTAGTTTTGAAAAAAAAAAGTCATTGATGCGATCGAGGCGAAGCGAGCTAGACTATCTCTTGGGGACCTCGGAAGTCTTGAATCGAATTTCGGTCTCTCAACCACGCGGTCATCGTGACTTTTAAATTTAACATTTTAATTAGATTTGGCAGAATCTATTAATTCTAAGGAAGTAAGATTATTTACTGGGCCTGCATTGATAAGATTAATAATCCTTAAATAATGTGGCCTAGGCGGCCATTAAGGGAAAGAAACCTTGAAATAACATACATAAAAATACATTTTGAGAAAAAAATGGTCAAAACCTACCAACACATAGCGGGATAAACTTCTCGAAGTTTAGAGACCAACATCAAGAAGACCGTTGCCTAACGGGCAGTGTCACTGCCTTGGGTTCAAATCCCGCTTCGAAATCTTCTCGAGATGAGATGAAGTGTTCTTACTATATATGAAGCTCCTCTTATAACTACTTTAGGATTAGCGCAATGTAGAGTAAACAATTTATAAACTAATAGTATGCAGGACTTCCTGTAACGGACTACTACAAGTCGTTACTTAAGTGTTATATTATGTTTTAATTAAGCTCCGGGCTAACTCTACAATTAAAGATCTGGACGCCAACTCAAACCTATGTAAACTTGCTCTACTTTTCTTACACTCACCGCCTATTCTCTTTGTCATACGTTTGGAAACTTAATACTTATTTTTAAATACAATTTTTTTTAAATATAATGTAATATACACGTTTACGTACGCGTATATTAGTGTTTATTAAAACCCCAAGCAACAAGAACAAGACCTCCCATGCGAAGACTTTGAAGTAAAGATTACCTCGTTGTGGGAACTAATAGTACCTCGTTAAACTGACTACAATGCGCGGCGAGCAGCGCCGGGCGGCGTCATTAGTACACCGTCAGTAGGAACGGGTGCGCTTTTATGCTAGACGGCGGGTTATCAGCGGTCTGCCCTTTTGTTTGTCGCGGTGCCACGTCCCTTTTGAGAGACATATTCATATCTGTCCAGTTGGTTTATACCGAATTAACATATTCATAGACTTACACTATTGTGATTGTTGCGGCTACAGGCTTTGCCTGCTTGTAAACAATTTATATCTCGAATAATTTTTTTGAAAATGAGCCGACAGTCTAGTTGGTTGTGACTCTGCTTTTGAGGCTAGGTAGGGTTTGCGAATTCGAGGACCGTTTGCAGCAAACGTTTGTATCTATCAGTATAAACATATATAAATGTAAATACGTTGCACTTTTGTCTTAGACACTTGACGGCAGTCTCATCCCCCAGTAACGTCTCAAATAAGCTTCAGTGAAAGAGGGGTCGTGGGGACTTAATTGTCGAGACCTCTGTTTTCGTTCATGTTAAGAGATGAGTGAATATAAAATAAATTAATAAAGACTGAAAAATTTAAAAACTAATTACTTTGTAAAATCAAAAGAGGTCTGCCAAATCTTTCCATATTTATTCCAATTTACATTTTACCATTTTTCAATATGACCCATTATAAAAACTGTGTAAATTATTTACAGAATCACAGGGAACATTAAAATAACAAAAAAATGCGATAGACAATAATATCATACTGCTTAAACAATAATGAGCGTATTTGATCTAAAATTGACTGCCCACGATTGGGTGTTATTTAAGACATGTATAATTTATACCCCGTGTAGTATACATACATACATACATATTTAACGACGTATTAAAGTCCACTGCAGGACGTAGGCCTCTCCCGTGTAGTATATTCGTAAAAATATACCACCCCCCTTTCATCCCGTGATCGTAGTAAGAAGCTACTAAGGAAAGGCCTTGAAAATTCCATTGGCTACTAGTTCATGCGTGTCGATTAATGCAAACCCTCCCTTACGGTATGACCTATGTACTACTACGGCTGGGAGGGGTTGGTATATTTTTATGCTACAACCACACGCCTAACGTAAAAAGTAAAAAAAAAATACTTATTTTGACGTCTCCGATTCTTTGACCGGTTTACCCGTAGGACCTCTATTACTCAGATCTCAGGTTTCATTTCGAATTTAACAGTGGTAGAGCCACGCATCAGCTTTTGTTGTTGCATGAATGGGCCGGCTCGACCGGGGAACTACCACGACCTCACAAAATACCGGCGTGAAGTAGAAGTCTAACAAACTTCTGCGTTTTGTCTGGTGAGTGCAGGAAACCGGTGCCCCCCCCCCCCCAATTCTGGGGGGGGGGCACTCTAAGGGAGGCAACGCATCTGCTATGCCTCTGGTATTGCAGGTGTTCATGGGTGGCGGTAATCACTTACCATCGCTTGAGCCACCTGCTCGTTTGCCTCCCTTTTCTCTAAAAAAAGGGTTTAATTAGAAAAAAAAAACACTTTACTTTTCTCGTACTTATTTAATCATACGGGTGCTTGTGGTACCTACGTTGTTTATGATTCCATAATACTAGTGTGGTAGCTACTTACTTTGGGATCAGAGTATGTGATGTTGCCCTTATCTATTTTTATTATTTTTCCAGCATTATTCAAATTGTTTTTATTTATTTATTGTTATCATAATAGCTTGATTATGTCTATTAATGCGGTGTGTGTAATGTCTAATGTAATTCCCGTTGCGATGAACTTTTACATCCGATCAAGCTTCACACAAGCTCTATCATTCGGATCGGCCCGCTTCGTCATTGTATTTAAAATACGTTAAGGGAGTCGATAGATGAAAGATACCGTCGCTAACATCAAAGGCTCTGATATCAAATCGAGGGACGGACGCGGCGTCGAAGCGTTTTGCACGTCGCGTATCTCGTGTCACTTGTCACGTGTCGCGGCGAACCTGACGCGGACGTCCGCGCGTCGTCTCGGATCCGTCCGTCAAGTGTGTAGTGGAGGACGAAATGAAAGTTTACAATGTCCGATTATGCTAAGGATAACCTAATTAAGACGATCAAATGCGATAAGTAATCGTTGTTGGTTTATTTATTTATTTATTTATCTTCACGCACAGTGCCTGACGGTTTAGCCAGAGAGAATAGATCGCCAAGTGTCACGATCCTTACATACCCCTTTCGTTTCTTTTAGATTCATTATTTCATACATGCACGTCTCGGTATCCGAGTACTCTTGACTCCTCTTCGAGCAGTTTGCTCACGTGGTCTTCGAAAGTAAGTCTCGGCCTACCTCGACGCTTTTTAATATCAACTTTCGTGCTGTATATTTTCTTCACCATTTAGTCTTCAGCCATTCGCTCAACGTGCCCAAACCATCGAAGCACGCCCTGTAAAATTTTAGTGATAAGGTCATCTTTCAAACATCGGTTCGTTGTTGGTAAAATACATTATAATTAGTATCCCTGCCGATTTCGGTCACAGCGACTTGGATTATTGCGTGCGTCGTCCGAGTACTCGCAGGTGAATGACGAGCGGCTTTGGTGATGAACGTGCGAGCACATTGAGCGCAAGTCAGCACCCCTCCGACAGGTGACGGCTGTAGGTGATCGAGCCTTGAGCGCGTCTATGTGTGTGCTAACTCAACAGATCAGTGACGGGCAGCAATCTAAAGAGTGAGGTGTATGGTACTGCAATAGCTAATCGACCTCAACGCTCCATTCCCAATACAGGGGTAGACCGAGGTTTTAAACAATCATGTCCCTTTCGACCTCCCTTTCACCGAATTTTTTGTACAACGTAACTTGTTGGTGAGCCTGTTGCCATCTTTATGTCCAAGCTCACACATATGTATATAAGTTTACTTGATAAATATTCATATTTATAAACATCCATGACTCGGGTACAAACACTCATATTTATCAAATAAATGTTTGCCCCAAGCGGGATTCGAACCCGCAACCCTTAGCTTCGAAATCCGGGATAATACCAACTGGACTTAGGTCGTTATGCATCAGTGTATACATGTATCTTATGCATTCTACGATTTGATCATTGATCGATTGATCATACCAGTCGTCGAGTTTGAAGGGCCAATACTGGAGCAATTTACATGTGACGACCCTGGCAATTATTTATTAATCGTCGCCTCTAAAGAGGACTATAACGGATCGCTTTAAACGTTCGCTTTGCGCTCGCGCCGACGCGATCGTATCGCCAATCTCATTAGCTAATGGCGAGCGTCGGCCAATTACACTGAGCGACGTGTCCGGGGCAAATTACGTGCGGCGCTGTCGTAACGCATCGGACGACGGCGGCTGACGCTCGGCCACACCGTCGGGACGTCAATTATACCGCGACAAGTGGCGTGATCCGCCGATGTGACGGGCAAAATGTCGTGCTTTACACCCGGATAGTACGAATAGATATCGCGGTGATTGTTTTTAATTTATCGTTCTTCGCAATTTCCCGTACAGGTGTATGCCGAGGTCTTAATAAAAATATCTTCACGCCACCCAATTTGGGGTAGACAAAGGTCTATGCAATTAAGTCCCTTCGACCCACCTTCCACCGAAGATGTTTTGCGACAACGTGATAGGTGGCGAGCGCGTCGCCGTCTTTATGTCCAAGCCAACGATATGAATCGTACATTGGTTTCGAAAAACCCATTGGTACGAGTCTGCTACCTGGGAATCGAACTCGGGTCTCTTGACTCGAATTCTGATCACCTAAAGAGGTCTAGACAATGAAAAGCTTATTTGGGACAACATATCAGGTGGTGATTCTATCCACGTGTTAATATCCAAGCTAACTGTACAATACTATTACTTATACTTACATATATAGTATTTAGATTTTATATATATATATATATATATATATATATATATATATATATATGTATATATATATATATATATATATATATATATATATATATATATATATATATATATATATATATATATATATATATATATATATATATATATATATATATATATATATATATATATATATATATATATATATATATATATATATATATATATATATATATATATATATATATATATATATATATATATATATATATATATATATATATATATATATATATATATATATATATATATATATATATACAAAGTTGAGTACAAACATTCACATTCATCACACAACTATTTCCTCCTTGAGAGATTCGAATCTGCAACCTTTAGCTTCAAAGGCAGGGTCACTACCAACTCGGCTATTGGATCGGCAAACTTACTACTTTATCTTTAATTTTGTATTCGATTAAACGTTCCTTTTTATAATCAACAAATATCTCCCTACCTATCGTTAGCAATATCTTTTTCCTTTAAATCTACTATTGATTACCTTTTATTGGTATTACATTGACATTACAAGACAACGCCATGATACACTTGTCTATGATATTTTTATTTGTTATTGTCGTATTAACATAGGACTTACATGGTGTTTTGTACATTTATAGACTGTTTAAGTGGTTGTGAAAAGTCAACATTACCAGTTGCATATAAAATGTCGTCTTAGGGCTTAGTTTCCAGAAAGAATGTCCCAACGTTAATGTAAATTGATACAAATTAGTTAATTATGAGGTATAGGACCTGCGTTTATCTGTGGGTGGGCAATGTGATAGATACTTTAAGTACTCAGACAATCGGCGCATGTAACATTCATTGTTAAAATTTTAATCGGTTTTCATGGTGTCGACAGCTCCCGGCGGGGGCAATGTGAAAAAGCACTTTTTATACGTTGTCTCGGTTGTGGGTATTTGTCGTACCTACCTTCGTTGTTTCTGTTAAATTATTGAGAAATTAAAAAATCAATTATACCGAGTTCGGTAATCCCGAGTCATTTGATTTTTTAATATAATTTGTTCGCTCCTTAATATATTATTTAAGTGTACATATATTATTACACTTAAATAATTTTGAAATTTTGTTAATTATAGATTTGGCATCAAGTATTGATCATTACCTAACTTTCACTTTTATCAAATTTTAATCAAATCCGAAGCAGCAAGTAACCTCACATGACAGAATGAGCTTTTGTTTATTTAATTTGCTTCAATTTTAGGGAAACAAGGTGCGAAAATTAAGCTCGAATTTTAATGCTGCATATTATTAAATAATAAAGTAACAATATTCAACCATACAATTACAATTTTTTCACGTATCTAACGATAAAAAAGGCGCGTAAATCTGGCACCGCTGTCAGTCGCGATGACGTAGAGATGGGGTACCATTAATCGAAATGCGTAGTGATGTCCCAACAATCGATTTTTTATTGCGGAGCAGCACAGGTCTTCAAGTATTTATAAACAAGATTTCACAACCGCATATCCAGTTAGCTGGTGGTTATAGATTTAAATTGTTTAGACTTTGAATTTGTATTTTATAAGTATTTCCTTGGGACAATGTGACAGGTGGTAAACATGACGACGTATCAGTGATCAAGTCAACGATATAAACTGTACATTAGACTTGAAAAAGTCAATTAGTATGAGTCATCCATAACATATGGAGAACACGAGTTGTACAATTCAGAGTGGCTTTTCATATAAATTTTTATAAACAATATTTTTTAACTAAACTAATTTTAAATAAAACTAATTTTAAATTAATAAAATAACTACTAAACTAATTTTTCTAATAGATTATTTTTATATCTATCGGCTTTATAAAATATATAATAAATTATTTAAATAATAAAATAATAATACAAATAATGTTATTTGTTTGCGAGGAATCAATCAAATAATGTATAGCATACTGGTTTAGGCATAGGATTGATTCACCTTCTATATGACAGTTCTTCTGTATCACGGCTACTCTAATGACCTTGGTTTTAAGTCTAGAATATACCTATCTTTAAATAGTCAAGATCAATTTTTGCTCAATATACCACTGCTCAGCGGCAAAAGAAAATATTTAAATAGGTTTGCATAGGAAAAAATAAAAATATCTCGAGGGTGTTTTTTTATTAGCAACCTAAAGTGCCAGGATAGTTTTAAAAAAGAAAATTATAAAATTACTTTTTACTATTTTTTATACCTTTCCTATATTAGAATCATTTGAAATATCGTTCAGTAGATGTTATTATTAGTTACGGGTTTAGTATATATGAGGAATAAGGTTTAAAATGTATGTAAATTATATAATTTTTACAGTTAAGCCATTATACTCGTGTGTATGCGAAAATAATTAGAAAGGAGGTGATCAAGACCTGCCTATTGATCAGGTACCGAGGTATACTCAGTGGAATAAAATACCCTGAAGTATAAAGAACAATATTTTAATTAAACAATATTTTAATTATTATTTAAGTACCAGGCGGCGATATTTTTTTTTAGAATAACTGGCCCGTTTGCACTCTTTGAAGGTTAAATATTATTGCCATACGTAATAATTTATATTAGTTTGAATAAAAAAAAAACAACTGTAATCGTTACTTCGTGCTCGTGATCGTTACTTGGTGCTTCCTCTGTAAATTATAGGTACAAAGTTGTTTAGGTTTTAAAGTTTTGAAAGTGTTTGAACTTGAAAACCTGTACGGTGAATGAATTTTTGGTTTCAATGTGTGGAGTGCGGAGTCCCACAGGGCTGTCGTCTTATTTATTGCATAGTTGGATGATTAATTGATCTTTTCCATGCTGCGTAAAGTCTCATTTACAGCGCACACTTTGCCACAACTCGCCAATTTATATTCAAAATGTTTTACGGCGTCGGCACAAATATTTGACAAAATCGTTACCATGAGATGACAATTCATAATTATTGATCGCAGATGTCATGTGGACGTTAAAAGGAATTTTTATCTATTCGCAGAACTTCACTAAACGGACATTTAAAACGTAATATCATACGAATTAATTCAGCGACGCACTTAAATTTAATCGGTAATTTCATTAGCATCCAATCAACCTATGCATGATATTATGACCAATGTATTAAGGAGTTAAGTGCTCAGGAATTAATGTTGCTGTATGATCGATAGTTTAATGTTATTTCTACCAATTCCACGAACTATATGAACATTTGATCCTGTAGCAGCAAAAAAATCTATCTTTTAAAGGCTTCATTAACAGGCAAGGTGGTTAAAGTGAAAATGATTAAGAGTCTACGCAAAAAGCGTGCCTTTTAGGGCAACACTAAAAAAATATAAGTTAACAATTACGCGCACGAAACTTTCTAAATGCGATTTTAATGCATCGCGTTAAGGTGGGTTATAATTGATTCTTTCCTCTGGCTGTCCGATCAATGCCATGCTCTACGGCCATGCGCCAGATTAGCACATCCTAAAGTGGCGGGCTTACATACTAACTAAGAAATTACCTTGTATGTATCAACGTTATAAAATTGGACTTTTCACGCGTTAGGAATTGCGCGTTCAACGCGTTCAAGTATTAGTTGTGCAGGCTTAGTAAGTAACTTAAATTGAATTCAGTTTTCAATAATATCCGATTTTTGTATGTATCTCGTAGAAAGCGCGCAAAATTTTCAAAACATTCTCATGCAAAAGCAAGTCATATGTTACTTGTTCCGAATGATAGAAGAGAATAGGAATAGGTTACATTTGTTACTTATACGTTTTTGAATGCGAAGTGTTGCAAATTAATTTTCAAGCCGTCTTTATGTTGATGCCAACGGTATAAATCGCACATAAGCTTTTGTAAAAACCCATTCATATAGATCGAACTCGGATCTCTTGACTCGAATTCCGCTCTCCCAATCACACGAATATCGGATAATTAACATTATTAAATTAAAGAGAAATGTATAAAATCTGACTGACATGGGCGTGATTCGTACCCGCGCCATTTACCCTACCATGGCAACTTCTTTAACTTCGAGCCACCGTGCCCTACACGCAGCAGTTGAAATTTTATATCTCTCGTTTTTATTCACACCTCTTAGGGCATGGGACATCTGCCTGAAGCAATTCTAAACATTAACCCAATGTCCATACCTTTGCAGTTATGAAACATTAATACGATAATGCCATCTAGCCTTTATGATGCCATTTTTTATTGAATTTTTAAAGCATGCTGAACTTATTGTTACATAAGCCAAATCTGAATAAAAAACAACTAACGGGTGGAATGCGAGCTCGCTACCTCTGCTGTACAGTCAGCTAACTAAAACTAACATGTTATTAAATTAAAGAGAAAAAATGTTTTTAAAATTTCAACTGACACGGGCGGGATTGGAACCCGCGTCCTCTGCCGATCCGTGGCATGACGTGGCATTTAAAATCAATAAAAAGTTGCGTAATAAAACTACATATAATAATAATTGTAGTATTTGTACGTTGTAGGGGTATATCAAATAACACGATGTTGGTAACGTTACACATTTAATATTTGGAAACAGACTGCCGGTTTGTCGACCGTACATACAGTTAGGTTGTTTACCTAAAACTACCCCCTATTGCACACTACAATAATAATGAATTTGCACAAAGTTTGTTGAAAATGGTAAACTTTCGTTTATCCCTATTAGGAAAGAGAAAATCTTTTCGTGTTTCACTTTAATTCTATCTTATGCTAAGTTAAGAGAAGTCGAAGGATGTTAACAAGGTTACTTCTGTTATTTGTAATGGAACTATTATTCCTTTCAGTTATTCCATAAAAAAACTATGGTTGTTTATTGTTCCTTTATTTGCATATGGACTAGACTGTAACTCGGATGTTATAGGTTACCGAAATTAGCGTCAATATTGTTGCCCATTTATGATTCCTTCATCATCTTAAAAACTTTTTACTTGTATCCAATGGAGTAAAGATATTTTTTTCACATTTAATGTAGTTCAAGGTTTCATTGAAAAGGAAGGATTTAAGCAATGAAAGGAATAAGATAACATCAGGTGTATGTCGGATTCCGGTGGTTGTGGAACTTTTTGATTGGAAGTGACAACGTGACTGCCAGATCAGCTTGTCACTAACTATCGTCAACTTTTGCTTAAAATAAAAAAAACATTTACAATGGTTCTGTAAATTTGTGGCAATGTTGCTGGAAATGCGTGAACAAAAGAAAAATAGCGAAAACCGTATTTTGAAGGTTCCTCGTATGAATTAGTGACAAAAATCTTTATTGTGACAAGTATTTTTTTTTTCGAATTGCCAACTTTTTCATCGGGAATTCGTTCATACAAAGCATATCCTGTCTGTTAAAAATCTTGAACTCATTTTTATTAATGTAGACATTAGTGAAGTTATATGAATTGATGATGCTAATAATAGGGTTAATGATTATGTGCCTTGATGATGAGAGCCTTGAAATAGCTCCTTGCCGCTGGATGGTCCCAAATTTATTATGCAAAATACTATAATAAATGTAAACAATGTCAACGTTATTATATTTTGAGGTCACTAATTAATATTAATTATTTATTGATTATCTTACTCTATGACCAATTGTAGTCTTTACTCATTATTCTTCTTTATCTAACAAATTTGAATATTAATCATGTTTCGGTTTTGGAAACCAATTTCAGTTGCGAATTCATATTATGGCAATTGTAGTCAGATAATCAACACTTCTAGCTTGCAAAGGACCGAATCGTGGTATACCTTAAATGGATCATACAGCTTGCACCCGCCACGTAGAGAATGAACAATGCTTTAGTTTTCATAGTATACCTCTGTATTGGGAATGGCGTGAAGATAAATATTTGATAATCAAAAGGTAACGGGTGAGCTTAACATCCAACACTCCATAGAGTGATGTGTGTTTACTATATAAAAATGCACCAATCCCGTTCTTGCCGTGGGTGTCATAAGAGGCGACTTAGGGCAAAGTCTTGAAAATGGCATTGTTCGTCGACAGGTAGCGGGATAAGCATTTCGAAAAATGGCAAACTCTTAAGTTACGGGGGGAGATCGTACGTCAATCCAACTGACAAGTGTGACAATTAAAGTAGATTATCTTTTACGGGAGATGTCTATGTCATGTATGACATTTACGATACTTACAGAACATTTTTAAGTAAGCATTTACGTAAAACCATCGGTAAAGAAGTACCACTATCGTAACAATAGCTAGCAGAGCTTCGAAATCTTGAATAATTCATTCGTCCAGCTGCATTCGCGTACCCCGATAAGTTGTCTATGCCGCCCGATTCCCAAATTGGTCGGTCCTCCATATAAGCCCGCCCTAACACCCGTTGTGGGTTATTTAACCACCGCGGAACGCTTGTCGATACGCGACAATAAATAGAGGTAGCTTTTCAAGGCGTCGTTACTGTCTATGGTCCGTTGCTTGTCTAACACCTGAAGTTAAGGTATTACGTTTCAGGACATGCTTGGGGGATACTTCAAACGGTGTCTTAATTTCTTTTTTTTTTTTTTTTACTCTATTTTTGTGTAAGGAATTTAGTTGTTATTTAAAATATCTTCTGTTACATTTTCATATCTTTAAAATATATCTTAATCTTTGACGCAAGCTTTATTTGGTTAGTTATTGCATATTTTACCTTTTTTAATTTTATTTTTATTATAATTACCCGAATAAGCAAGCAGTATACTCTTATACTTTTTATATCTTCACGAATTTTTTCAAAACTGGGGTAGGCAGACGTCTAGAGAAATTATTTCTTTCGACACACCTGTCACCGAATTCTATTTGGAACAACGTGGCAGGTGCTGGGCCTATGTGGGCCTGCGTGTGTTTTTTTTTTTAATAATGGGATATTGTAATTCGAATAACGATTAATCGATAAATTTTGTGTTATCTAAATTTGTTAATATTTTTGAAAAATAATTTAAGTATACATTTTTTGATTAAATTTATCTACGAATGAGTCCATTTGTTCCCTTTTTAATTCTGAAATTAAATTGACATTTGTTAAAATTTCAAATTTCATAATATTTTTTCATAATTTTTTGGTACATAATTCTAGGGTAAAAAAGTTATCTGTGCACTGAAGCAAATTCTCAGAGAGTTTTTTCATACATTTTTGTGAATGTTAGGTTGATTAGAGACGAATTTAGTTAGCTTAGTTAATAGTGCTATGTCTTTTAATTAGGGAATTCCTGACGTGTGTGCTATGCGGTCTGCTAATGGCCGCCGCGAAGGCTATGTTTTTATACTTTGAAAAGAAGTAATTCTTTAGCAATTATTGCAATAAAGATTGTATCTGCTTTTCTTTTTTAAATACAAGAAATGTCATCAGAAATGATGCGCTTTTAAAACTGCCTGTAAAGGAAACTTGGGAATGTGTTGTATACTGTTGTTTGCTTTTTTTATTATGTTAAAAATTTAATATATGAATTAAGCTTGTAAAGACGTATCTTGGGCTTCAGCGTATCATTTGCGTATTATATCGAAATTTCCACGGAATTCGTTAATACATCCATCACCTCCCTAAACTAGAGCGTGCACATAGTTTTTCTCTGTACACATCGGTCTGATCTCCGGATGGGTTAATGTAGAAAACACTTTTCTGGGTGTCTGTGCTACCTTCGTTGGTTTTGATTCTATAACACAAATGCTTAATGTTTTATAAAACATACAGCTTCATTCCAAACAGTCTTAATCACAAAATTAAGTTATTAGAGGTGCCTATAAGTTTGTATATGTTATAGATAAACGTGTTGTAAATTGTCTAGACTAGACTTCTGTCTACCCTGCATTGAGAATTGCGCGAAGATATTTTTATTTATTTTATTTTATTAATTCCATGCGTATCATAAAACTAAAGCAGCCCATGGACACCTGCATACAAACACAAATGAAAAGGTTACAGATGCGTGGCCACCCCCGAGGATTAAGATGGAATGTCTGATAGCCCGTGAGTGGATCCCTCTACCCTTCAAAAACGTAAATCGATATCAAAAAACGCATCAAAAGCATAAAAGTTATTTTAAAAAATAATACTACTCTTTACTCAAAACTAAACTGTCATGTAACAGCTGTTACACTGTGCTTTCAAATAATTTTTGTAAAAGAAATGTTCGACAATGGTTGGAGCCGAACCAGCCAGGTATCTTGTGAATATTTTTAGTATTTATTGCAATTTGCTGTGGTATAACTTGTGTTTATTTTACTATAGTTCCACCTACGTCGCCTAATAGTTAGGGAGGGCATCATGAATTTTATTCTTTTTATTTTTTAATTTACATGAATTTTATTTATCATTGAATTTTTTATTTAGAAATAAATAAAAATAAATAGCTACACGCATACCGTGACGTAGTAGCCGCAGTCAAATACCTCACATTCTTCATACACGCAAGTCTAGGAATCCAAGTACTCTTGACTCTCCACTAATTAAGCCAGCAATTTTATTGCGACTTGAACCAGTCTGATATCTTAGTGGGTTGATGCCGTCACTCAGAAACACGTGGTCGTCTCATCGCTTAAAGGCATGGTTATTGATGAAATGATGTATGAAGCCATGGGCTGTATGACGGCTCCATGTTACAACTGTCAGTGTTAACCACGACAACTGTTTATATTTCGTTAGTGTAACGAGTGGACTCATCAAAAAACAAAAGTTAAACGATCCCTGGTTCGAATAAAACTGGATGGAGCGCGAGATACAAACTGTGTTCATTGTACAAAAATTATAAACAGTTTCGCTTTCAATACATACATACATATATACATACATACGTACAAATATATCGGCCCGTTAAAGTCCACTGCAGTACATAGGCCTCTCCCATAGGAAAAAAAATATCTTCACGCAATTCCCAATACAGGGGTAGACAGAGGTCAAGTCTAAACAATTAAGTCCCTATGACCCACCTTCCACCGAAGATATTTTCGGGACAACGTGACAGGTGGTGAGCCGGTCGCCGTCTTTTATGTCCAAGCTAACGATGAAATTCGTACATAAGTTTTTTGAAAAACTCATTGGTACTGCCAACTGAGGATCGAACTCGGGTCTCTCGACTCGAAATTCCGACCACCCAACAACTCGGCTATCGTGACTTATATTTCTAACCATAGGGAAGATTTGCCATATTCACCACGCTTGGCAAGCGGATTGGCGATTGCAGTACCAGACCACTCGCACCTCAGATGCTGCTGCCCATCTTCGGTCTGATATTTTAAGAGATCTTTATCCCGTTATCTATCGGTTGCCATAACCATATTCAAGGCTGATTTGCTTTCAGTAGGTTCATTGAAATAGTAAAAATATATCCATTAATGATTTAGCTATCTTTTGTTTTTTACTATGGCATGCTTAGGATTTGTCACATGTTCCTACGTACCCACGGAAATCCCATTCGAATGTTAAGTCAAAAGTAAAACAAATTAAATTTGATGACGTCCGCATAAATGTGTTTATAGCTAAATCAACAACAAATTTGTAAAATCAAGCGTAACGCTCCGAAGCTTAGGCAAAGAATATGAATATCAAAGATTACGAGGTAACTATGACAACACATTATATATCATTGCTAATTTTTCTAAACT
This sequence comes from Sericinus montela, assembly GCA_029286605.1. NCBI lineage: Eukaryota > Metazoa > Arthropoda > Insecta > Lepidoptera > Papilionidae > Sericinus > Sericinus montela. Next base: position 306,560 of record JAGSMR010000043.1, on the reverse strand, counting down.
ATATATTAAAAAAATCTCTTTTAAAAAGTTTAAACATTATAAAATTTTGCAGTATCAAAATTCTAATCAATAATAAAATTCTAATTAAATAAATTCAAAAGATTTTCTTTGCTTTTTAGTCTGTGCTTCTTTATATCGAATTAAGATACCGCATCTAGCAGTTTCCGATCCGATTCAAAGCAAGTAGACACATCCGCGTCGTAATTAGGCGCATGCGTCGACATTTGTATTCGATTTTCGAATACAAACGTTCGGAGTAGCCCTCGTCGTGGCTGACAAGACAGAATAAATCACTCAGTTGCCTTTTGAAGAATAATGTATAACGGGACGTGAACAAATGCTGTCAGGTTTTGAAATTCAACTAAATGTAAACAAACGTTCAAGTCGGAGCGCTCGGTAAATGTCCAAGTAGAGAAATACTCTATTAAGAATCAAAATAATAATTTTGTAAAGGTTGCTTAGTGAATGCTTAAAAATTCCTTCATACTTTAGAATTATAGTAGTAGCATATAGCATATTACTTAGTGCTTTATATATTTACTAGCTGACCCCGCAAACGTTATTTTGCCGTATATAAAAATAGAGGTAGATCAAAGAGGGGTAAAAATTTAGGGTTGTATGAATTTTTGTACGCTGTATCATAAAAATATAAAAAATATATATAAAAATTAAATAAAAATTAGGTGTGGACTATCATTTAAGGGGATGAAAAATATATCTTGTCCTATTCTCAGACCTCCCCAATATGCATACAAAATTTCATGAGAATCGGTCGGAGTTTAACTACAAACACTGCGACACGAGAATTTTATATATTAGATTGGCATACCAACAGCTTTACACACTATTACAGTAATAAAAGTACATTGAATAAGTGATTGCATAAAGTGCAAGCTAATTATAGATTTGCTCATCATTTTAACTAAAAACAACTAACTTAAGATATGAGGTAACGTTTTAAAGTTTAATATATATGTAGGTGTGTATATTTAACTTATACGCACACATATATTACTAATTAACATTGACATTACTAAAGTAAATAAATTAGATGTATAAGAACCGTATAATTTTTGCATTATGTCAAAAGTTTACTTATGTGCTTCAGCAGTTTATTTTTAAAGTTTATTTTTATTTACTTTATCGATGAGTTTCATGTAATGACTGTTAAGTTTCCTGTATGAATAGTTTCATTTCTCCATTAAAGTCAGATCATTTTCGGATTTCCAATAGTTATTAAATTTGAGCTTTTCATATTGAAATCGGAGATAAGTCTAAATTGAATTATTTTATATATATTGAATGTCGCCACCTTTATCATATATATAACCAATGGCTACGGGCTCACCACCTGTCACGTTGTCCCAAAAATATCTTCGTTGGAAGGTGGGTCGAAGGGACTTAGATTTCTAGACTGGACCTCTGTCAATCCCTGTGTTGGGAATTGAGTGAATTATGTTGATTAAAAATTGTTATTTAATAATCAATTTCCGTAACGTAACGCTGAGTCTATAACTTATCTTATGTTGAATATATTCAATAAATTGAATTATGTAATACTCTTGCACTGTTAAGAAGTTCTGATTTTTTATTTCTACAAATATCCAAAGAAACTTATGTCTATTTTGGTTGCGGCGTCCTTAAAAGCTTATGTACGTTCGAACACCTTCGAATACATAACGTCATCAGTCCTAGTATTGCCAAATTTCCCTTGTATTTATTTTAATTACATTAAAAATATATGCAATTCAAAACGAGAATCCAAATAGAGGCAGTGGCGAGAACACTGCTTATTAATGATTAGCAAAAAAAGAAAAACTTAAGTTATAAGTCAATCAAATAACTACTCAGCCTAGTGTGAGGGATGGAGGCGCGCCACGCGCCATATCGGGGCAACGTTTGATAGATGTAGCGTCTAACTATTCTCAAACAATGTTTTGTCGTATTATATAAATATTAAATATGATTCCCTGGTTCATACGGTTTATTGTAAAAAGTCACATACCAAACACCAGGGGCATACCAATGTCCTTAGGAATACCTATGTCCGAATCAATTTCAAAGATAATTCTATCTCTTACTGTGCAATACCGTTAGTGATGTCGCCTGTAACAAATTATTATTCCATATGGTGGAACAAGAACTATATTTACGAGATTAATTGATTGGACGTGAAGAGATTGTATTAGGACATTAAAGAAGAAAATGTTGATCCTTTATAGGAATCATGGAGAGGAAGGCACAGTTTAATGGACATCGTTTTTCTGTCTATTATTTATTTTCTAGCTAAGTGATATTTAATATGTTTATGTAATAATTAAACAACAGTTGTTTCCTCTGTAGAACGTATCTAATTACGAAGGGATAGTGGATAAAAAATTACGATTACGATAAGTAATATTTGGCATATTAAATTGGTTCTTTAAAAGATTCTATTATATTAACTTTTACACTTGCTATTGGCTGATAGATACTTGGTAATTATTTGGTCTTTTAGAAACAACGTTATGTGTTACGGTAGACCAACTTCTCTGGCCAGCATTCTTCTGGGTCAGTACCATAAACTTAGCAGGATGCCGAATTCTGCTTCAGAATTCAAATAAGTAATTTGTGTATAGAACCACTTAAGTACCATGCAGGGCTTTTATTTAGTAAATAAATAAGTAACTGATTAAATCATCTGATTCCGATTCTGCCTATGTCATTTATTTTTAAATTTCCTCTTTATTTAATAACTGAGTCTAATCGTATAAAGAAAATGTAAACGAAATACATATTTCGTTTGTCTCAGTATGATAAATATCATTCTTCTTATGATATTTTTTCTGTAATTGATTTTTATTATGATTAGTTGATATGTGTTGTTATAGATATAATTTCGAGTTAAAAGTAAAATGATTATACTAATGAGGTACATACAATGTACTGTCTGTAAACAAAATATTTTAATTTAGTCTAGTTTATATGCTAATCTCAATTTAATGAAGTTTCCATTGAACTTGTAGTACCCTTAGCAGTCTTTCACCACACCAAAAAGAAGAAAGGGGTATATAATTCTTACACTGACATCACGCATACATAAACTCCATAAAAATAGGCACCCTTCAAGCAGACGAGTGTAAATGTTAAATATAATGCAATGGAAACTTAAAAAAAATTGTAATAATTTGCGCGTTAAGTCTATACAGACATTATACGCTTCACGATTACTAAATTACGTTACTCTCATGAATACGCCACGCAATTAGAACTGCATTAAGCCAATCCTGGGTAAAAAATGTAGTGTTCGTGACCATATGGAAGTAATTTGGCGCAGCGGGGACATGTCGTTTTATCGCTGCTAAACTCTAACAAGGGTTGGCACTGGGGATCCGAGACAGGTGAATGCGACCCGAGGCGCTAGTGTACCGCACCTTACACCGCAATTAGTCGATGTGTACTGATACCAATTAAATGGATTTGGCGTTAAAGTATTACTCGCTAAACTACTACAGATAAAAATATATTCTATTTGTTACTTTTATTATTTACTTAATGTTGCAGTCAAAGATTGAACATAGTTTAGTCTCTTCAATGACTGTTCATCTAAAATGATTTGGCGTTAACGTATTACTCGCGTACTGCAGATAAAAAATATTCTCTGTGTAACTTTTATTATTTGTTTATTTGATGTTGCGGTCAAAGATTAAGATAGTTTAGTCTCTACAATGACTATCCGTCCAAAATAATTTGGCTTTAACGTATTACTCACGTGCTGTGGATAAAAAAATGTTTAATTGCAACTTTTACTATTTATTAATGTTTCGGTCAAAGATTAAGATAGTTTAGTCTCTACAATGACTCTCCGTCCAAAATGATTTGGCGTTAACAGTAATACACTCGCGTACTTTAGATAAAAAATGTTTCTTTTGTAACTTTTATTATTTACTTATTTGATATTGCAGTCAAAGATAAAGATAGTTAAGTCTCTTCAATTGTCAATCCATCCAATATAATCTAGTTCAGTCACAGTTGTTTAATACTTTGTTTACAATATTTATCTTGCCCCAAACTTTTATTAATTATTTTAATTATATAATTTTATTAGAAAACCAAACAGAAATTATAAAAAATATATAAATAAACTTATATTAATACACATATACAGGTATTTGTATGTTTTCATGAGTATTATGTCTCAACATTGTTTTTTCTTGGTGTAAATATCAAAATTAAAATAAAAAATGTAATAACTGTACATTTCACGTGAGCTTATTTTGGACGAGTCAGGAAGTTAGCATGTCGCAATTGGAATGTCCAAGGCAATGATGAAAATTATGCAGTTTCGATAAAATGGATAGGAATCACGTGGGAGTCAAATTCGAAACACCTGATTTGAATTTAAATACCATTCCAACCATTGCGCCATCGTTATTGTGACTTACTTTTTTTTGATCTTTAATAAATAATATAAATATAAATATCTTCACGCAATTCCCAATACAGGGGTAGACAGAGGTCTAGTCTAGACAATTAAGTGGCTCCGACCCACCTTCCACCGAGGACATTTACGGGACAACGTGACAGGTGGTGAACCCGTCGCCGTGAACTGAACTTTTAATGAATTTAGATATTAGACTAGGTGTCGTAGTAGAGTGAAAATATGCCAAATGTATATTAATAAATGGTGAGCTAAACATCAAACAGAATAGATTGAATTGAGCAGGAATATGGTTTATATGAAGTGATGCTATAATATAAAACGTAGCTTTTATATAGAATTCTCTTTAAGACAGAGATTTATGTCCCACATTGAAATGATGATTATACTTTAATTTTTTGTATACGATAATAATAACCCCAAATGTCGTCGACCGATGTCCACTTTCGTGGACGAGTGGTGCACAGTGCACGGTGTGGTGAGCCTGTCGCAGTTATTATTTCCAAGATAACGATATATAACGACATAACTATATCAGTTTATTTAGAAATTTATTTAGACATTTGTATCGGGCTTATTGCATTTATCGCGTAAACGCTTTGTTAACAAATTGTTTTCTTTCCAGGAACACAGCTGACCTTTCGAGGGCACGACAAGGTTTGTATTGCACTTTCTTGTTGTACGTTTCACGTGACATTGAAACTATCAAGTGTCTCAATTGCAATGTTTATACGAGTATTCTTTTATCTCAATCTATAAGTCACCTTTGCAATGGTATGATTGGCGTTGCGCCTTCGTGCTCCGAGACACGGTGGGTAATGAAGATTTTAGTACTTTTAGCGAAAGGTCACTGGCTTAAATAATTATTTAGCGTTTTATATTTCTGTAATTGGAGTTATAAAGATACGTCTATCAATTTTTTAATGCCCATGAAACGCTTGCAGTTGTTATGCTCTGTAAAGATGATTGTTAACTTAAAAATTTCAAGCTTAAGTTCTATACAGCGTATTAAATGGTCTACCTAATAATCTCACCTTCCGCGAAGGTGAGGTTATTAGGTAGATGAGGGTTTCTGGTCAAATGCGTCTTTAATCTTCGAAGTACTTTTTATATCTTAGTTGAAATTTAAAAAGAAAATCCTTCTTTTATCATCATGCATTTTCATAATACTGGGACACTTTACTAAGACAATTTGTAAGGTAGTGAGCCTTTCGCTGTCTAAGACAAGTCTTCCGCTGTCTTGTCTTCAAGCCAGCGTTACAATACAATGTGGTGAAATCTTAATTTTATAAATTCCTTTGTCCTCTAGGATCAGTCTCCAAACCGGCGTCATCGGACAAGTCCCGCGCGAGGTCGAACAGTACGTCTTCTGCGCCTGCTCCGCCGCCTAGAAAAAGAACTTCTTCTGGAGTGTTTCAGGTAATCAATTCAGCTTAAGGCAGAAAATCGTAATTTTTGGGCCACGATTCGATAAAAATATGTAACAAAACTTTGTGTAACGTTTAGGTAATATTTTATATTTAGATAGTGTTTTATATCAACATTATTATTTTTTTCTTTTTTTTATATCAACAAGCCCACTACAGCAACAAGTCCAACTGTTCAAGATATCTATTAACATTATCTCCCACATTGTACCCAAAGTAAATAAATAATACACAAATAAGTGTCCCCACGCCATTCCCTATACAAAAGTAGACAGAGGTCTAGACAATTCCTTTCGACCCACCTTCCACCGATGATATTTTTGGGACAACTTGACAGGTGGTGAGCCCGATGCCGACATTATGTCCAAATGATATTATATACCGATAATTCGTACTTAAGTTTTTGAAAAAAAAAAAACCATTTGTACGAGCCTGCCACCTGGGAATCGAACTCGGTATTCTTGACTAGAATGCCAACCACTCGGCTATCGTGCCTTAGTAACTTTTTCTATTTCTTAGGCTCGGCTAAAGTAACTTTTTATATTAACACGAAAAATTAATATTTTCCTGTACCTTGAAAAATTACTGTTATATTGAAATAGTTATTATTTCCTAATAGGTTGATGAAACCGAACCTCCACCCAAGAAGACCGAACTTAACCCATCCGCCACGGATCATCATCCGAACAAATCCGAAGCCTTCACGAATGGCCGCCGGAAGACGGCGGAGGGCGAGAGCGAGAGCGAGAAGAATGATGAGAACCGCAAAGAAAAGAAGAAAGAGATAGTGATAGAGAGATTTGACAGCGACGTCAAATCCAACTGTGTCTCTGCTTTTGCAGAGAGTGATAGTTGGGATTAAATAAAATAATATGTGTTGAAAAGTTGTGATTTTTATTTCTTCTGTATTCCCTAGTTTTGATCATTTAAAATTATTTGAGGTCACATTACAATTTTTCGAACAATTCAACTATAGTTAAAGTTAATTACTACAAATTAAAGTCAAAATATTCATTATTCAAACATTAACGAACGGAAATTCATAAGAATCATGTTTTGTTATTGTTGTAAATCTTTATTCAAACCCATTGAATACAGATTGCAAGCTTGTGGCAGCGATACTATTTAGCATGCCCGCTTTTTGATCCCATATCCTCTATTTAATAAAAAAAGTTTGTTATTCCTGTAGTGCTTATCATTAGCATGTTAATTAATCACGAAATATCTATTAAATTTTGAACGCTATCAAGATAGGCTTCAAAATTTAAACTTGTTTATCAATTTTAAGTTCTTATATGACAGAGACGCTAACAGTACATTTAATGAGTAGTGCAAATGGATCAGCTGAATGATTTCGGCGTAAGAATGTACTACTCCTTACTCCTAAATATCATAAGAAATAATTAAAAACCTACCTGCACGAACGTACAGAGAGGACGTGTTTAAAGTTTATCCAAACAATACTTGCATTGATTTAATTTAAATCCCAGTCGTAAGCAGTGGTAGAGCCCAGTTTTAACAGGGATAGAGCCACGCATCAACTTTTGTTGTTGCATGAATGGGCCGGCTCGACCGGGGAAGTACCACGACCTCACAGAATACCGGCGTTAAGTAGAAGTCTAACAAACTTCTGCGTTTCGTCTGGTGAGTGCAGGTAACCGGTGGCCCACACACCCTCCTCCCCCAATTATGGGGGAGGGGGCACTCTAAGGGAGGCAACGCATGTGCTAAGCCTCTAGTATTGCGGGTGTTCATGGGCGGCGGTAATCACCATGACGTGAGCCACCTGCGCGTTTGCCTCCCTTTTCCTATAAAAAAAAGAAGTTAAATTGTTTAAATTACGTACCGTTCTAATTATGTGTGAAGCAACATTAGTGAATAGTATTGCTACCGGTGATTTTCTTGTCCCTTTGGTTAAAAGTTCTGCAATTTATACTGCATGTGGGTAAGCCGTACAAGCATATAATATAAGTTTATTAAGATCACCAACTGGAAGAGACATGGCCAATGCATTAAGTAGCTCTCAACCAAATTTAGTGAATGAACCTGAAGTTTTACTGACCACGTTTCGGAATAAAAGAAAAATGGTGGACGACAGCGAATGGATGAGATCTGAACTCTCCGATTTGATAAAACAAATAACGGACATGATGACTATGTTAATGACTACAATCAAAGCTCAAACCGAAAATATAAATAAGCTTTGCCAAGATGTGTCAGATATAAAAAATCAGATCATCAATATTGGAAACACGCTGAAAAAAGTTATCACTTATATAAGATTAAAAATGAAGATGAAGCTGACAGGCTCAATATACCGTTTTATAGCCACTATTATAACTTCCGACCATGTAGTAAAGGAGGTGGGGTCTCAATTTTCTTTCACAATGACTTAAAGCACAAAACGTTGATGACAACCACTATCTCTGGGTACATGTGAAAAAGTTTGCTATAGATATTGGTGCTATATACAAACCTGGCAAAACGAATGTGAGCAAATTTCTAGAGGCATTTTCACAACAACTACACAAAAGAAAGAGAGCTGTAGTTTTTGGTGATTTTAATATTGATTTGCTTGGGTCGGGTGTTGCAGTTAATAACTACAAAGAAGTAATTAAGATAAATGGTTTCAAAATACTTAATAAAATTGATCAGAAGCACTGCACCCGAGAAACGTCTTCAACTAAAACGATTTTGGACCATGTAAGTTCTAACCTAAAAGAAAACAACTTCCATCTCACAATTTTTGATTCAGCACTGTCTGACCACAAGCAAGGCTACTTAGAAATAAAAAAGTGCTTTCCAGAAACCATTAAGAAACATCTTTACATGGCTACTGACTACACAAAACTTCTCAACATTGTTGAAAATGCTCAGCTTAATGAAACAGACTATTCCTATAAAAGTTTTGAAAAGTTCCTTATCGACTCAATTACAAAGTGCAAAGTTCTAAAACCAAAATTTTTTTGTTTTTAGAACTTTGCACTTACCCACCCAAAGAAGATTGGATTAATAAAGACATTATAAAAGGTATTAACAAAAGAAACGAATTATGGCGTATACTTAAAATAAATAAGACAAACACAGAAGTAGAACAACAGTTTCGAACTGAGATAGCTAAAATAGCTCAGAAATACAAGAAACAAAAAAAACTTATTACTACAAATGCTTTAAAGATTGTCAAAATAAACCTCGGAAAATGTGGAAGTTAATTAAAGAACTATCCAATAATAAAAGAAACGATATTCAGCAGATTGACACATTAATCACACCAGCAGGCTCTGTAACTGACGTAGGAGAGATATGCGAATGTTTTAATACTTACTTTTCGACAATTGGTTCAATACTTGCAAAAGACATTCCAGCTGAATATCACAATTTTGGAACTTCAGTAGAGCATACAGCTGCAAATGAACAAGACCAGCTAAACAGCTTCGAGCCAACTACCGCTAATGAAATAATAAAAATTGTAGATAATTTCAACCCCAACACTAGCTGTAGTATCGATGGTATTTCTGTCAAAATAGTAAGAATTTTAAAGAATATCATTGCCGAGAAACTCGAAAAATGCATTAATTCTTGTTTAGAACAAGGCATTTTCCCCAAAAGAAAAGCACAAGTGACCCCAATTCATAAAACTGGCAGTAAAGCTGACCCTTGCTATTATTGCCCTGTTTCTGTCCTGCCCGTAATTTCAAAAATATTTGAAAAAATCTTATACAACAGACTTGAAAGCTTCCTAAATTCTAAAAATTATCTATGTAAAGGCCAATACGGTTTTCGGTCCACATCATGTACTCTCTCGGCAACTATCGACCTTATTACTAAAACTTTAAGGTCATATTTACAAAACCGGCAGCAACTAGTTAAAATAGGAAACAATTGTAGCACTTCAAAAATCATAACATTTGGCGTGCCCCAAGGTTCTATACTTGGTTCATTAATGTTTTTGATTTATATTAATAATCTACCCAAAATATCACTGAAATGCTGATGACACTAATCTCTTTTACTTCAGTAGGTCTTTTGAAAACATTATTAAAGATATTCAAGAGGACTTAAACATAATAAGTAAATGGTTTCAACAAAATTTACTGACCATTAACTCGTCAAAAACTAATTATATCATATTTGCAGCAAAAAATAAAAAAATAAACAATAACATTTCCCTCCAGTTAAACAATCAGACAATACAAAGAAAGACAGAAGAAAAATACCTCGGGCTTATTATGGACAGCCATCTTAGTTGGAAACCACACCTAGAAAAAATTAAGACAAAATTAGTATCTCTCACAGGAGCCTTGCGCGGCGTTGCAAAATGTTTACCAAAAACTGTAAAATACATAGTCTATAATTCTTTAGTTAAATCTCATATTGACTACCTAATAGAAATTTGGGGCACAGCGTACAAAACCAATATAGAAAAAATACAAAGAACACAAAACAAGTTAATAAAAACTTTATTTAACTTTAATTTTCGGAAACCTACGCAAAAACTATATAAAGAAACAAAAATAATGAATATAAAACAAACTCACGAATAATACACATGTATACTTATACGTAAAATACTTAATAAAAATATTCATACAAAAATAATATTCACTAAGAAACACAATATTCAAAAAATGAAACTAAAGAATGCCAATAATTTGGTGACTAAATTACCGAGAACGAACTATGGAAAAAAACTATAGAATTCGAAGGAGTTCAAATGTACAAAAAGTTACCTAATGATGTTAAAAATGCAAAAACACTACACTCTTTAAAAAAAGATTAAAAAACTATATTATAAATATGTGATGTTGTATATAAAGATAATAGGAAAATAAAAAATAACCGAATATAAAAAATCGTAAAACTAAATGTAAAAAAATAATATATAAAAAAAAATTAAAAAATACACTTATATGGAACGTATTTTTGGTTATACAATATTATTTTAACCTTAAAAAATTAAATAAAAAACACTTCTTGTTTGGATATGTGGTATTTGTCCATAGACTGCGAGTTGCAGTCTATGGTAACCATTTTTTGGTTGAGAGTTATGCCAGACAAAGATTAAGCAACCCGTTTACGGGGAGAGAGTTATTATGATACAGTCTTTTATTTTCACAGTTATGCTATTAATCTTCATACACAATCCCTGACGGGGTAGCCAGAGAGAACAGATTGCCAAGTGTCACGATCCCTACATACGTCTTTCGCTTCTTTCAGATTCATCATCTTCTTCATACATGCACGTCTAGGTATCCGAGTACTCTTGACCCTCCTCTCTTCGAGCAATTTGCTCACATGGTCTTCGAAAGTTAATCTCAGTCTACCTCGACACCTTTTAATATTAACTTTCGCGCTATATATTTTCTTCACCATTCGGTCTTCACTCATTCGCTCAACGTGCCCAAACCCTCGAAGCACGCCCTTATCCATTTTGAGACAAGGTCATCTTTCAAACCTGCCATATTGCGAATCTCTTCGTTTCGCTTTCGGTCGGCCATGGTAAGGCCGCACATTTTACGAAGAGATCGCATCTCCACTGCATTCAACCTGCTTTTATGCTTCTTCTGGCATACCCAGGTTTCGCTGCCATATAACAAAGTCGGTACCAACACTGCGTTATGTATTGCAAGGCGTGCACTTTTCACAACGCCTTGCCTTTTGATTAGCGCAGTCAGGGCACCATTGACTTTGTTCCCGGCAGCGACACGCCTGTCCACATCTAAATCACATCTTCCATCCCGGCTAAACGCACTCCCCAAGTATACAATTTCATTCACCTGTTCTAGACATTCCTGATTTACCCAAATTTCGCACTTCGTTCTTTCTTCGTCCCTTTCAAATACCAGAACCTTAGTTTTATTAGCATTCAAACGGAGACCATTAATTTCACATTCTTCTTTCATACACGTGACTAATGCCTGCAGTTCTGCCTCTGATGGTGCTATAAGCACTGCATCATCAGCATAAAGCAGACAATTTACTTTTATGTCACCCAATTTCACACCCAAACAGCTATCTTTCAGCTTCTGTAAACAGCTGTCGAGATACAGTATGAATAGCCAGGAAGACATGACACAACCCTGTTTTACGCCCGTTTGGACGCTAAACATGGGTGACAGGTCATGCCCTACCCGCACACAGGCTTTACAGTCACAGTAAAGTGACTGTACAGCCCTTAGCAATCGACCATCCACACCATACCCCGGCAACAGTTCCCACATTTTCTTCCTTACAACCTTATCAAATGCTTTCTCAAGATCAACAAAAGCACAGAAAATCTTCGGGTTAGCAGCCAGAAGCTTCTCCGTGACCATGCGGAGAAAACATTTGATCCGTGCATCCTCTTCCAGGTCTAAATCCGCATTGTGCCTCCCATAGAAATCTTTCCGATTTCTCTTGCATCCTACGTGTCAAAACCTTCGAGTAACTTTACTTGCTAAACTGGTCAAGCTGATCGCCCGATAGCACCCGCAGTCATAATGTGAACCTTTACCTTTATATAAAGGCACAATGACCGCGGATCGCCAATCATCCGGAACAGCCCCGTTCGCCAGCACAAATTGCACAGCAGATGAAAGCTGTCCCAGACGCGTGGCCCACCATACTTGACCATTTCAGCAGTAACTCTGTCTAGTCCCGCAGCCTTACCACATTTCAAACTTCTAATCGCACATTCAATCTCTTTCATACTGATGACCTCAGTGTCATCGAGGTCCGAGTCTGGCGTACCAGTCACGGCGTCACCCCCGGATCCCTCACTAAGATCATCACACGCATACATCTCTCTATAAAATTCGCTCCATCGCTGCATGACGTCCGATTTTTCTGAGAGGACGTCATTGGTTCCCGAAAGCACTTTATTCATTCTTAAGGCTGTCGCACCACTCCGGGTCCTTCCAACCTCTTTCCAGAAGAGTTTGGAGTTCTCCTTGAAGTTGTGCGACAACCTTTCGTCCGCTTCCATTCTACTCCTTTCACGCACTTCCTCAATCAATGCTCTCGTGTGAACTTTCTGGAGCTTATATCTTTCTTTCCTCTTCTCTCTCATATCCTTATCATTACTAGAGGCCAAGTAGTCTTACCATGCTTTCTTCTTCTTATTTACAGCTTCTTTCACTTCGTCATTCCACCATGCATCACCCTTTTTACTACTACCTCTTTTCACATTTCCACACACGTCTTCCGCTGCACTAACCATTCCATCTCTAAGGCTCTGCCATATTTCTTCCACACATTCTTTCCTAACACCAATGCTGTCCAGCTTTTCGGCTACCCTTGCTTGATATTTATTCCTAGTGTCCGCTTCCTGAAGCTTCCAGCTTCGGATGCTACCGACCGACTGTGGTTCTGGTATCGCCGTCCGGTGGCGCCAACCCGCGAACAGACCCCTAAATCTAGTAATCACTAGGTAGTGATCCGTTCCCAGGTCAGCACCTCGGAACACCCGCGTATCCATCACCTGTTTTCGCAGTCGGTCATCCACCAGGAATAAATCGATCATACTTCTCTCATTCTCTCTTGTTCTAGTATACATATGGATTTTCTTGTGACTAAACATAGTGTTTGTCACAAGAAGACCCTTTCCTTGCATACAGCCAGTATAAGCTTGCCAGCATCGTTAACCCTTTTATCGCCAACATTCCAAGCACCGACTCGTACCCTGGCCGAGCGGTACCAACCCATCCATTCAAATCACCACATACAACAATTCTTTCGTTTCCTCTAACCAAGTCTAGAACTTCTCTTACATTCTCCCAAAACTCCTCCAGCTCAGCTCTGGACGACGAAGCCACCGGCGCATAAACAGCCAAAAGGAATAACTTCGTCAGTCCCAATTTAAAGCGAACCCAGAGAAGTCTCGAGTTCACAACCTTATATTCAGTCATAACATCGACCAACCGAGACGACAGCAGCACCCCCACTCCCTGGCAGGCGCTCTCGCTCTCCGGGACTCCGGACCATAGAGCTAACGCCCCGCCAGGGAGCTCTTCAGTACCACTGCCCTTCCGCTTGGTCTCCGACAAACACACGACATCTAATTCTCTTTCTTTCATTATTTCAATCAACTCATTCGTCTTATCTCTCATGCCTCCTCTAACATTCCACGTGCCAACTCTGCACTCCGTCCTCCACCTTCCGCCGTGTCGGGCTGTGCGTGACGGTGGCGGTCCCCATCGCCGCTATGCGCGCTGCATTTCACACCAACGGGGACGAACTGGTGTGCGTCGCCTTGGGGACGCCCTAACGCTCGTTGGCATGGGTGCGCAGCTGTGTACAATTGCAGCCCTGAAAAGGGCTGGCAGGGGTCGCGTCGAGCACGCTTCTACAATGACCCCTATGCTATTAATGATAGAATCTTCTTTATATTATATATGTGGTATACGCTGAAGTGACTGAAGTGAAGTGAATGGAACACCAATATTTTACAAATGAGGCCTTTCTTTTTATTTTGATATATATTCACTGAGATAAATATTCATATACACATTCATTCCTCGAGTAAAATTTATCACACAAATGCGGAACAATCTATTACAATTTATAACTCAAAATTTATCACTTTGCGGGACTCGAACTCTTACCTTCGATGACAGAGTTTAGCAACTTAACTATAGGGTTATAGATTAATATTTACAATTTAAAAATAATACACGATTTAAAATGTAATTAAACATTCAATTCGTTATTTACACTATGTTGATTATTTAAAAAAATCCTTATTTTACAAACATCGAATTATCCTTCAAAATTCGGGAAATTCTACAAAGTAAGGTTAACAGGAACTCGTACAATTTTCTTTCTGGCTGCTGCATCTTCCGTTGACGTGTGACGTGTGACAAAGTTTACTGATGAGGTAGGTGTCACCAGCACGTTTGGGATTTCCAAGGGCATTGCATGAAGGGAGGCACATGCCACTTTGAAACCCCAGCTATACGGCGACATTCACGTTATCTATTCTTTGATATATATTCTTTGCAGGAGGATTTGAGGACGCTTGATGTTGGCACATATTTAATCTCTATTTAAATTACTAAGGTATAAATATTTTCGGTTATCAAGAAACAATTTATTATCTATATATAATACATTCTATTTCGTATACTACATTTTTCTTACATAATTGTTTCATAATCAATTAATATTAACCATTATTTTTAGTTTTTAATGTTATTAACACGTAGCCTTATCAAACAGTATTTTAAAATCTTATATAAAATACAACATTGTATGTTAATATAATTAGATTAACGCTATATAACAGTTCTTTCAATCACATTTAGATTTTACTTACGAAGTAGGTACATATTATGTAACAGTCGGCTTCATAAGCGTTTCTTAAAATTTTAGTCGGTTATTTCATTGAAATTATCAGCTATTTTGTTATAAATAGTATATATTTAACAAATTACAATATAGCACTGAACTGCTGAACTCTATTTAGTTAATTCAATATATTATATAATATAAAAAATATTATATAATATATACTATAGAAAATACATATACTTAGAAAACCAGACACAGTAATTTTGAAACAGAGTGTTTGGAAAAATTATCATTCATTAGAATATTGGTTGACTTTTTTCCGCATTAATAGATGAATTTAGTACGTATCTGGCTAGTTTTGATACAATAGGATACATTTAAAAACTTACAACTAAACTTAAAAGAATTTCCTTCTATTTTTCAATTCTTCCGTATTTCTATTCGCCAATGGGAGTTCTAACGAAAATATACATCAACACAATTTTTTTAACAAAAAGGTAAAAAGATGCGAACTGATTGACGTTTATTGACTTACAGTGTGTACAGGCAGTGCATAGTAGTTCACAGTGCGAAGTAGCACAAAATTGGTTTAAGCTTTGTCGGTCCTTGAATTTTGATGTCAAAGA
Source organism: Sericinus montela (assembly GCA_029286605.1). Classification (NCBI taxonomy): domain Eukaryota; kingdom Metazoa; phylum Arthropoda; class Insecta; order Lepidoptera; family Papilionidae; genus Sericinus; species Sericinus montela. Next base: position 290,820 of record JAGSMR010000043.1, on the reverse strand, counting down.
TTTTGTCTTTTATTGAGCTTGCTCTGGTCGTATTTTTATAAATAAAGTAGATTCTATTTTTGAAAAAGTGGAGAAATGGGGTTATCAGTAGTTCTCATATACTTGAACAACTTTAACATTGAATTCAGGACAATTTATTCTATTTGTGTATAGTAGTATACATAAATACATATACCACCCATATATGTGGTTAAATAGTGAGTGTATTACTATTTTCCAACCAATATATAATTATTATTAGATGGCGTGAGGTTTTCCCACATTTCTTTCTCTGTAGAATAATTAGGAGGAATGTAAAAATAACTTGACGCAGGTTTTTGATCAGAAATCCCAAAATGTATAAAACAACAATGGAACGTCACGATCTGTATATTAAGCTATCTTGATTATGTTTGTAAAGAAAGTAATAACGGAAAGCCTCTGAGACCAGAGATTACATAACAGACTGTTTACATACATAATGGTCTTTAAAATCTCAAGACCAAACTGGAATATTCGGTAGCCTAATTTGGTAGATAGTCTCAGTATAAGAGACGTTTTGTAGTCACGATAGCCGAGTGATGAGGTAATCGAAATTCGAGTCATGAGAGCCGAGTTAAATCTACAAGCCATTAATGGGTTTTTTCAAAAATTATGTACGATTTATTTCGTTGGTTTGGACATAAAAACGGCGAAGGACTCACCACCTGTCACGTTGTCCCAAAAATTTCTTCGGCAGAAGATGGGTCGAAAAAACTTAATTGTCTAGTCTAGACTTCTGTCTTTCCCTATATTGGGAATGGCGTAAAGTTATTTTTTTAGTACCAGAGTACACGCACACGTAGGCGGTGATGTCGCTTACAAGTCTGTTTAATTAAGTCTAATATTTTTTTAGGTATCTTCTTTTTAATAAATGTAAATAAATACATAAAGATTAGATTAGATTAGATTAGATTAGATTAGACGGGCTGATTTCCGCAATTCCACGTCCTAGCGCGTATTTTGCTTATGGAAAAAATAAATACATATATTGATAAGTACAACATCACATACATTGCTCTGATTTGTTATGGAATCAGAAACAACGGTGGTACCATAAACACACAGACCCGAGAATCGAACCCGGGACCTCGAGATGGCAATACCTTGAAAACCGGTGTTTACGTCCACGGAGGTCGTCAAAGACTATGGGAACGAGTAACCGAACAAGACAACGCATATAATTATAGTCAAATGGAATTAACAATGAAAAAAGTGTCTTTTATTTGTATATAAAATTCATTAAAAACTCACGTTGTTATATTGCTTAATTTTTAACGACCTCAAGACGTCTTCTTTCCTGTCTTACGTCTTTCCTATAAAGATGACTTACTTGGCAAGCGTATTGCTATCTTTAGGCACTTGAAAGACAACACTCATGGAATGAAAGCGGATGGCATATTCTTATATAGTATTAATTTAATAAATTAACATAACAGGAAACTTACTACAGCAAAGTGAATCAAATTTATTAACGTTATATCCTAGTAATTGTGTCGTCTGTTATAAACAGTAGCCTTTAGGTCTTATTTACAGTTGTCTAAACTGTATAAAGTACTAATTGCATCATTGTACTTCAATATGTGTTAATTAAACCTAAGGCAACTGTGTGCGTTTGACATTAAGTCCAGCTGGGGTGTGTTCAGAGCATCACGATTTCTTATTAGTTATACAATATTGTGTGTGCTTATAACGGGAATCTGGTTACGTTGTGAGAATCTGCGTACAGATTTTTTCATACATTTTTCTACGTTTTTACAAAGATTACTAGCAATGCTGAATATCATTAATAGTGTGTGACGACCCTTGTGGACGATTGGCGTACACACCGGTTTTCAAGGTGTCGCCAGCTCTGAAGTCCTGGGTTCGATCCCATTAGGGTCAAAGTAGAAAACACTTGTTCTACATTTTCTGGAGATCGGTTGTTTGTGGTACCTTGTTTCTGATTCCCTATTACAAGTGCTTAAGCTGCTTACTTTGGGAACAGAGCAATGTATGTGATGTTGTCCCTATCTATTTATTTATTTATTATTAAAAATAAGTATTCTTGTTAACCACCCCTAAAGTTTAAATGCTTGAGTTTAGCTTGGTTTACTACATTAGTCGAACTTACGCACAATCCCTGACGGGGTAGCCAGAGAGAACAGATCGCCAAGTGTCACGATCCCTACATACTTCTTTCGCTTCTTTCAGATTCATCATCTTCTTCATACATGCACGTCTAGGTATCCGAGTACTCTTGACCCTCTCCTCTTCGAGCAATTTGCTCACATGGTCTTCGAAAGTTAGCCTCGGTCTACCTTGACACCTTTTAATATTAACTTTCGCGTTATATATTTTCTTCACCATTCGGTCTTCACTCATTCGCTCAACGTGCCCAAACCATCGAAGCACACCCTTATCCATTTTTGAGACAAGGTCATCTTTCAAACCTGCCATATTGCGAATCTCTTCGTTTCGCTTTCGGTCGGCCATGGTAAGGCCGCACATTTTACGAAGAGATCGCATCTCCACTGCATTCAACCTGCTTTTATGCTTCTTCTGGCATACCCAGGTTTCGCTGCCATATAACAAAGTCGGTACCAACACTGCGTTATGTATTGCAAGGCGTGCACTTTTCACTACGCCTAGCCTTTTGATTAACGCAGTCAGGGCACCATTGACTTTGTTCCCGGCAGCGACACGCCTGTCCATCTACGTGTGACATCTAAATCACATTTTCCATCCCAGCTAAACGCACTCCCCAAGTATACAATTTCATTCACCTGTTCTAGACGTTCCTGATTTACCCGAACTTACAACGTCATTTTTCACCGTTCGCATCCTACATTAATAACTCTTGGAGTTTATTAGTTTTAAATGGCGAAAATAGGGGAAGTTCTTTAAACAGAGGTGAGTAGAGGTGTGTTACTGCGTTACGTTTTGTAGGTAAAACCAATCCGTTCCATCTTTAATCTTCTTTCTTCACTCTAATGAGGTCAGTGATGCTGACAGCTATAACAGTATTAATGATCTTAGATGCTGTAGATGCTTGATATAGTCGGCAGTTATCATCAGGTGACGAGGTTGTTTCCATTGCCTGGTCATTTTGGTTTTGGAAATGACTATCCGCCTATCTTTGGGTTCGCCCTCTTCAAGATTTTATCATAGTCGCCTCTTACACTGTAATATTCGTAGAATTTTTTGGCAAATAAATATATAGCAAGTAATAAACAAGTTACGCCAAACTGGTTTGTTGACAGGCGTTAAATAGCAGACAAAAACTTGAATAGGGTCCGTAAATTGGCAAGGATTAAATGTAACATGTAATTAATTAAAACTTCGATATGAAACTTTACGTTATCATTAATTAAGAATCAAGATTATTTTACGAATTTTTAAAGGTGGTCATTCACTTCTCTGCTCAGGAGTCGTCTGGTTCTAAACCACACTATTACTTATTTGTAGTCTGCAGCAAAATAGCTATGTGAATATGATAAATTGGGTTTCACACATTTAAACTGCACCGAGCAAAGAAATCTTCGTTGCACTTTCGGGACTGGTGGCAAGCCCATTGCCGTCTTTATGTCCAAGCCAACGATATTCAGTCAACAACATTCCCAGGCAAAGGCACCCGTCCAAGTCAACTTTATAAATCGTACATACGTTTTTTTTTAAAAAGCCATTTTTGAGATATTTTTTGAGACAGCAATCTCAAAAATGTCGTTACTGTGAATACCAATCCTTTTGTCAGTCAGGGCGATTGTCGCATACCCTCACGTATGGTTATCCCACAGTGGAACTATGACGTTAAAAATACTAGGGGTAGATAGAGGTGTAGATTTAGTCATTTTTCGACTACAATTGAACGGAGCTTATCTGGGATGATACAGGTAATGAGCCTATGGTTGAACCAATAGTTTCAAAGCCAACGGTAAAACCTTAATTGATACAGTATAGCAGAAATTCCTTGATGCATGTTTTGAAGATTTAATTTGCAAGCATTAGACATCAACGCGTTGCAATAGAATAGATGTCGACAGAATGTTAGAACAATTTCTAAATTTCCTGTAATTGACTGAAATTGGTTTCTTTTTTATTGTTGTATTTAGCATATACTATATACTACTGGTGTCTTATTCACATATTATAAACCTTAGTTGAACAGTGGTGGTATAATTCATTTGTAGTACTGAGTTATAACATACTTAATTTAATTCCAGATAACACTGACTATATTTTTTTTATTTTAGAAATCAGAGAGAGAGTGAATTAAATAAATGTTTAAAACAAATTGTAGTTAATCTGTACGAAATGCATTTAATTTACTAAAAGACTAAAAGATAAATTTTACTGAAACAGGCGTTACATTCAAAAGCTTTCACAGAACGACCTTATCGTATCAATAAGTGTCAATTTCGTTGTTTCGAAAGACGTATATATACTCCGCAGCGAACTGGACTTGGTCTCTTCTGAATAATTGAAAATATATACAGCAGTTGATACTTACGATTGTCGTCACTTTGTGCAATTCCATTTTTGTTGAACACAAACACTTGTACTCTTCAAACACAGGACACAAACACTTTACAAATATTATCAAAGGTCAATACTTAATGTACATTAAAATCGCAAATAGGAACTAATAACAACATGTAGGCAGAAATACAAAGAATTCTTGGCGGTTTATAGTCGATACGTTTTTACCTAACGTTTTACGTTTTGTTACATATAACCATGAAGCAAATAGAAGAGTAATTTTTTTTTTATTAATAATACTAACAATTGTACTACACAGTATTCACATAGCACATTGTTTAAAATTAGATAATATTAAAATTTGTCGCAGGAAGGTGTTGAGAAAAATATATCCAAAACCTTAAGGCTGCCTGACCTCAGTCTCCGATGTCTAATTTTCTAAAAACCGTGTACTTCCGTCGCCGTCGATAACCGATACGGCCAGTCAATCTCTGTTGACCTACACGATCTCGTTATCGCTTCGGGTTTGTTGATTTTATCGACCGACGGAATTCTTTGCATCACTTTAAAATAAAATAATCTTCGTATAATATATATAAATATATATCTTCACTATAGGAACTATAGGAGTATGTTAAAAAGACTTGATCCACAAGCCAAAATTTTGACTGAACAATGAGATTGTTGAAAAGTACTTTACCAACAAGAGCAAGGCTCTTAAATAGTAGCTTAGATATGCGATCATCGGTCAGTAAATGATCGAATGGACGTTGTAACTTTGTAATCAGAATTCTGAAAAGAGAGGCCATACATCAAAGACAAAGATAGAAGGAAGGACAAAGAAAGAAGAAGAACTTTGTTATAACGATAGTTAATGATTAGAATCGTATGCTAATAATATTAAGCTTCTCCGTTTCGCCATGAGTAAGGTATGCAGATGGTCGTAGACCCCAAGCCATTATAGATAACGCAATTATGACACTTACGATGGAGAGAGCTTATACGAGTTTTCATAGACATTAAACGTCAGATCAATCGATTAATGCTTGTCATCTTATCCAGCAAAACCTACACTTAAGTGTACTACCGTAATTATGTTTGGATAACTTGGACCTAAGCAAAATAAAAAAAATATAAACAAATATAATTTGTCGTTGTAGACCATTACAATTTTTATAATACAATGTAGAAAAATGAGCGAATTTATAATCTATTTTCTCACTTTTAGTCTATGAAAATTTTATGTTTATTATGTTTATGTAGGCAGAAAAGCAAGAACTTGGTGATTTATTATCGATATACTTTTTTTTACATATAACAATGAAGCAAGTTACTCCTCAGACTTTCACTCTTCCTGTTACAATTGTTAGTGTTACAATTATTATTCAAATTACATGCCTATATAATATATTTTAAAATTAGATTAACATAACACATTGTATGAAGAAACATTACATATACGTTACATATTGCTTACGAGTCAAATAATAATCGAAGAGCTCGCGTAAAATTCATAAAAATGTATATAGGTGTATTTTAAAAATAAATTTTTGTTGTGATACTACTGTATGCATATTATTTATATGATATAACGTCCTTAAACAATCCGATTTACTGTCTTCTGTTTGAACTCAGTTGTTTTTGCTACCGCGGCTTGGGACTTAGCAGGCCAGTAAGGAACCACACACCCACAAGACCGCCAAGACCCAAGTCGTGTATAGCTTTTAAAATCTTCTTCATTACTTCTTCATTCATTTCTGTAGCTTTAATACTAATAACAGCAACAAGAATCTGAAACAATGTCATGTAATACAAAACTATCATAGAAAATCAATAGAAATAGAAAATCAATAGAAATTCGTCTTTTAATAATTGTATTTTTAATTAATCATGTAAAAAGAATGTAAAAAAGAAGTACGTGTATACTTTTTCACAAATAAATTACTTATAGAGTTTTTTTTTATACAACCAAGACATTAAATTACAGTTACGGCCAATACATGTATTTATACATTTAAAGTCTTTATGTTTTACCTTCTATTTCGAAACCGGAAGTAGCATATCCACGGGGTAATCTGAAACAGATAAAATGTCATTGAAAGAAAAAGTCAACAGACTGCAATAGAGGTTATTTGGATTGTGCCAGGATGTTTCATATTTTTCTGTGTAATGTGTGTCCACAGGATTAAATTGACTGGACCTCTGGTGTCTACTATGTTGGTGGATAAGTGATTAAAATAATACTAATTAAAATTAATTCGATGCTATATTGAAAGTTAAATTCTTTGAAAACGATTGCAGTGGAAATATTCTTGATGATCACTCGCGTGTTTTTAAAAATAATTTAAGATTAAATGGTGGAATTAACGAGGAAGAATTTAATGCGTTCTAAGCCGAGGCCTACGAGTATTGCTGGAGGCGAGCAACACTATAAGATTAATCAACACGGCGGCTGCAGCGTCTGAGGAACGGTGCGCGTGCGTGCCCGCGGCTGCGTGCGCCTGCGCCGGGCTGTACTCACACTGCCTGCATCGATTTGCTGGCCATAGAACTGTGACCATGCGTTCAACTGTTTCTAAAAATGGGTATCAAGATTTTATAGAATGTAACATGAGTTAGTGTAGTAACTTAAACATTTGAAGCTTACTTCGTTTTAAGCTTTTGTAGTATCTTTATAAATACAATCAAATATTTTTTTATGATGATTTATAATTCGGTTTAAAAGAAGTATGATATTGGTGAAATATAACCTTTGTTTAGATATAAACATATGGCATTGTTATTACATATATTCACTGACGCCTACTCCTGGATAAACCGTGTCGTTACGGCGTAAACATATACTACCCCTTTGTTCCCGTAGGTGTCCTAAGTGGCAACTAACTGAAAAACCTTGAAATCGCAATTGGCTACCGACAGATGGCGGGATAACCACTTTCAAGCATAATACCCCAAAATGTAACAGATCAGTGACGAGAAACAGCGTCTATGAAGCAAGATTTCTAGTACTGTGATCGCCAATCAGCTTGCCAATCGTGATTATGGAAAACCAGCGCATACGGAAGAGTCTTAAGTCTTCCAATGGATTTTAATGAGCCATTATGATGATGATGATGACACCTAGTTTTTAATCGAAGAAATACTCGGAGGGACTGCTAAAGTAAACATTTATCTATTTTTATGTATGACCTCCACACCACAAAACTTTTTAAAGAATGATCCGATTTCGTTAATTCTGTTTGTTGCATATTGTATGAAGAAATTAAAGAGCGATCCACATGCTCGATGACAAAAATGCAATAAAATATTAAAAAAAAATGTATTTTAATCTCTCATAACCACTTGGCCACTCTAGCTTCTCATAATGATGCTCATTGGTAGCAAATATGGTGGAAGACTTAAAGACTAGAAGACGGATTTACAAGCGTACCATAACTAGCCCAAATTGGCAATAAGATGAACGAGCTTTCGAGTATATTAATTCCAACCGCGTTGCAGGAAGCGTCTTTCTACACGGAGCAATAAATTTATAAAGGCACCCTTTGGCCGGCTCGCAACGAAATTATACTGATATTTTATTATGTAGTTTTATATTTTATAGCGAATCAAGCTAAGTTATATAGCCAGTAACAACATTTACGAGCGTTTGTTTTATTTGTTAGGTGCCAATAATTTTGTGATTTTATCGTTAAGGTTAATTTGAGGGAAATATTTGATTGTTGTAAATGTTCACATTAAGATATTATATTTAATCATTCTTAAAAGAATAGTTAAACATTTTAATATAAGATAATAATGATTATATATTCGCATGAACATGGTATTTCATATTTTACTTACATAAGAACGATAGCCGGGTGGTCGAAATATCGAGTCAAGAGACCGGAGTTCGATCCTCAGGTGGCAGGCTCCCATGGGTTTTTAGAAACTTACGTACGAATTACATCGTTGGCTTGGACATATAGACGGCGACGGGCTCACCGTCTGTCACGTTATCCCGAAAATATTTTCGGTGGAAGGTGGGTCTAAGGAACTTAATTGTCTGGACTAGACCTCTGTCTACCCCTGTATTGGCAATTGACTGAAAATATAAATGTATAAATGTGTATGTGTGTGTATAAATGTGTAATTACAGTAGATGTTTAAACAAAATAAAATCAGTACACAAATGTTTACCAGTAGTGGCATTGTAACAGATTTAAATATTTGATTTGTATCAGGGGCGTATGAGATAGAGTTTCAAATTTAAGTACAACAAGAGCTTAACTCACAGTTAAATTAGAGATGAAAAAACTTGCCATCAAGTTGCTTAATTTCCCTTTTTGTCGAGTCTAAAAAAAAAGAAAATTTCCACGCTTGGCAAGCGGCTTCGCGATCGCAGTTCCAGAGCTTAAAATAGCTCTGGAACTGCGATCGCGAAGCAGAGATGGTTATCCCGCCATCTATCAGTTCCCATAACGATATTCAAGGCTGTTTTCCCTTAGTCTCGTCTTACGACACCCACGGGAAGAAAGGGAGTGACAATATTATCAAGTCGTTACCACAAGGTTCCGATACTACTGGCAATAATACTTAAAAGTATTTTACTATTAATTTAAAAGTACTTGTTCGGTGAATCAATATGTCTTAGTAAATGTGCTTTTTGTAATTGTTATTGTGACTGTTTTGTATTATTTTATTTTATTTTTCAATGTTTAGCTCAATTTGTAATAGTAATATAGCACTTAAGAAATTTATTTTATTTTTTGTACAAGTCAAGTGGGCCAAGTTGCACCAATAAAGAAATATTATTATTATTAAAATTAAAGATATTTGATAACTTACATTACAACCCCGCCTTCGAAGCTACCTAGACCTCTGCCTACGACGATATGGGAAAATGCGTGAAGATAAGTAAGTTGATAATATTACATAATTTAAAGGAGTTAATCCTACTCATAAAAATGTTGGATGTGTAGATGTTCGGATATTTGCACAATCAGGTAGAAACCAACGGACGGATTAAAATTACATGTCGCACACAAATAGTTACTGGATAACTTAGACATAAGGTCCTTTTAGAAAAAAATTAAGTTCCTGTCACTTGTAAATTTAATAAAAAGACATAAATTCTAAATATATTGCATTAAAACTCGGTTCTTGTATTTATCGCTTGAACTTTAACATAAAAACTAACAAACATAGTAAATTATAAATATTTTTAAAGGGAACCGAATGGTATAAATGATGTTATCACCACTTGATAAATTGAACCAACCACAGTAAAGTCAGAGGCAGCCTCTGAAAGCAAGACTTATGTTTTTCGATTTACAACTGCAGCTTTGAATAATTATTGTAAACTTACCGGGCATTATTAACGCGGCGATTTAGTTAGTTCTTATATATTTATTTAGTACTGTCTTCATTTCGTGAATTTTAACGCGTTGCTTTTATATAATAAAAGTAACGCGCGTAAAATATATAAATGATATAAATGTATATATGATAACATATAATAATTATTAATAGTCACGATAGCAGAGTGGTTGGGTAGTCGGAATTCTGGTAAAGATACCTAAATCCGATCCCAAGGTGGCAGGCCTGTACCAATGTGTTTTTTCAAAACTTACGTACGACTCATATTGCTTGGACATTAAAACGGCGACGGGTTTACCACCTGTCACGTTGTCCCAATAATGTCTTCGGTGAAAGTTGGGTCTAGAGGACTTAATTGTGTACATTTCTGTCCACCCCTGTCTTGGGAATGGCGTTAAGATATTTATTTATTATATTTTTGTATTCGGACAAACATAAAATATACCTAACATACCGCCCTATTACGCTGAAAACATAATGTATATAATATATATAATCACATAAGCTATATAATTACGAAACGGTGCTCGAGTCGGACTCGTAATTCTAAATTTTTTACAATTACTTTTACAATTAAAATGACAATACATTTGTTGTAAGCTGTGGCTAAGAGAGTGTTTTAAGTCACAACAACTTGGTAACCTGATACTAGGAATTTATGTGCAATACGTTAAACAGATGGCCATTAAACAATGTAGTATGCCATATTCATTCTTTATGTATAATTTTTTACAATTATTTCTTTTTTTATAAATAAATGTTCATAATAATTTCTTATCATGTTCACGCGATCACACGAAACGGGACACGGGATAGAACACGGTAGAAGAAGAACAGAGACAGACGGAAGACAAACAGAGGTCTAAACAATAAAGCCCTTTAGACCCACCATTTACTCAATCTTATTTGGGACAACGTGACAGGTGGTGAGCCCATCGCCGTCTTAGTGTCCAAGCTAACGTTACATTCGTACATAAATTTCGAAAAAAGTTATTACCGGTCCAAATCGAGTTCCTTGTTTGAATTCAAATCAACTAACCACTTAGCAATTATTATTTAATATAATATTAAAGAAAGAAAGTTAATAATATAACCTATTTTATGTATAACTGCAGGTATGTGCTTATAATTACAACTAAAATTGTAATCAAAACAAGAAGGTAGAATGATGTACGTAAATTATTTAGGGTTACCCCCCATAAATTTACCTAGAATTGAGGTAACATAAAATTAATTATAATAATAAATTCAAAAATGAAAATACAGTTCAAATGAAATTTAACAACAAACAATCTGATAAAATAATTAATGATCAAACAACATTCTCTAACTTTCCTCTTTTGCAAACATTATAAACAATTATTTTGATATTTTTGAAATTGCATTTCCTTTTTTGTCTCTTTAACTGCCCATACCTGTAGTTAAATAGACAAAAATAGGTGATATGTTTTCAATCTCGTTGGAATTTAATGTGTAAATAGAAAATTTTAGTCAGAACTTAAATAGAAGTTATTTTATTTGTTCGTCATGTTTACATATTAGACCCTATTAGGAAGACTATGTAGAAATAAATATGGTGCGTTTCACCAATTTACGACGTAAAGAAAAACACTTAGAATTCTAGTTGTCTCATCCCCTATTCACTCAAGTGTAACAGGGCGTGTATGTAGAAAACGCGTTGCTTCCATTGGTCGATTGAACACGGTCACACCGGAGTTACTTGACGCTTTCTTAGTAGCGATGTATATGTAAACTTATTGCATATTAGTTCCACTGTATAACGCAGACAATTGAATTAATTTTTAACACATGATACCTATCATGGCGTGGAAAATTCTGTATAATTATAAAATCATACTAACGTGTAACTACAAACCGTTTAATAATATTCCTAAAGAAATTCTTTCAATGACCGTTATTTCAACAATTGTTATTTTTCCCTGAACAAGGGTGTACAGAGGTCTAGACAATTACATACATACATTCATAAGGGCCCATCAAAGTTCACTATAGGATATAGACCTCTCCCATAAGGAGGATTTGCCATAATCGCCACGCTTGGCAAGCGGATTGGTGATCGCAGTAGCAGACCACTCGCACCTCAGACGTTGTTCTTCACACCAATCTTCGGTCTGGTTATTTTCTCTGCATAATATTCTTCCTTAACATTAATGGTAAATAGCATTGACAAACGGTTCACGGAACATAAATCGTTGGCTGTCGAAGATCGACATTATTGATTCGAATCCAAAGGCCATATATGCCCCTACCACAGAATATTTATAAAAAATATAGAATACCAAATTACGTAATTAGTGTTCCTATTGACCACTAAGCTGCAATGTTTGTGTCTGGAGTGTTTTCTGACATTAGTCGAATGTTCGACGCGAACCTGCGACATTATGTTTCTTAGTCCGTGCCTATGAAGTCCAGTTAATTAAGCCCTTTCAACCCACAGAAGATAGTTTTAAAGATTTAAATCATATTACTTTTAAGTTTAAAAGATAGGCCTGAATTATAATTGAAATTATAATTATAGTAGAAAGATAATCCTATATGGATTGAAAAAAAAGATCGGTTGAAAATTGAATCGCTTGATGATCGATTAAAAAAAAAGATACATGATTATGCAACCGCAACTCCGATTATGATTATTTACTAAGATTGCCCGAATCTTAGTTTACCTTGTTAGAGAATCTTATTCATAAGTGAATATGCCGATACTATGCCATGTCAATAAACAATTATGTTAATGTGATACTGAAAACAAAGTATTAATATCGTTTAAGGAATAACGTAAATATTTGTGATCCGAAACGCTTTAATATCTACCTCCTAGTTAATCGGCTATGATAATAATTATGTCAGGATTTATTTAAATATGTCCACCCCGCGATATTTATTTAACTGTTCGCTAGTTTATTATGTCCTGAGTTAATGTAATTGTTTATTCGTAGTTGACATTTAGGATCATTAATGTTAAATGTTGTTTGCATAATGAATTGGTAACGGTTATTAACATTTTTCGTTTCTTACAATTACAACTGTAATAATTCAAGGAAAAGTGGACTGCTGTTTAATAGTGCTATTCAACCACTTATCTTAATAAATGTCGCATTAAATACATTCATTAAATGCATAAAATACCCACGCAATAACCTGTGAAAGTTGTCCGCAGGGTGCAAGTCTCTGAAATCGAATCATTTACGAGTATTTATCGAAATAATAATATACATACCTTTATCGATAGTAATTTTTTATTCTATCATCGTTTCGTTATGAGGTTCCTCTAACGGAGAAGCAACAAACAATTATACTCGTAATAAAGATTTGCTGTAATAGCTGCGCTTGGCAAGCGGATTGGCGATCGCAGTACCAGGCGCCTCAAACTTTAATTACTGACCGTGACATATCTCCTTAACTTTGATATCACATTTGTTAAGATGGCCATCTGTCTAAAGACATTCTCACTTTTAATGGCTTCATACGGGAAGGAACGGGATGGCAGATTCTTACGCCGATACCACACGGCTGTTACATCATAGTCGTTCATTTTATTATTTTTATTAAAAAAAAGAAAAGAAAAGTGTAACGATATCTGAATGGTTGGGTCATTGAGATCCGCATTAGATCCCCAAGTGGCAGGCTCGTTTCGATGGGTTTTCTCAAAACTTATGTGCGATTTATATCGTCGGTTGGACATAAAGACGACGTCAGCTTCAACACCTGTACCTTTGTCCAAGAAAAATAATGTATTTGGCGAATTTTCAGGTGTTTCAAAAGGATTGAAGGAGGCGTGAAGATATATGTATTTATAAACAGATTTTCCCAGCGACAGCCTCGCCACCTGTCACGTTGTCCCGACACTATCTTCGGTGGAAGGTGGGTCAAAGGGACTTAATTTCCTAGACTAGACCTCTGTCTACCCCTGTATTGGGAATTGCGTGTCGATATTTATTATTTCAAGAACCCGGGAACCCGGAGCTGGCGACACGAAAACCGATGCGTCCCATTCTACCATTAGTAATAAACTGTAAGATGTAATTATAAGCACATACCTGCAGTTAAATATAAAATAGGTGATATGTTTTCAATCGCGTGAGACATTTATTACAAATATTTAATATTAATATTAAATATTTGTAATAAATGTTTGATAATGCCATAAGAAAACTGATCAGATATTTGATAACAAATAAATAGGTTGAGGAAAGAGTGAAAGTAAATTTGGATTTATTTAAAGATGAAGTTCCACCAAGAGAGTACAATCGTGAGTATTCAAGATAATATATAAATAAATATCTTCACGCAATTCCCAATACAGGGGTAGACAGAGGTCAAGTCTAGACAATTAAGTCCCTTTGACCCACCTTCCATCGAAGATATTTACGCGACAACGTGACAGGTGGTGAGCCCGTCGCCGCCTTATGTATAAGCCAACGATGAAATTCGTACATAAGTTTTTGAAAAACTCATTGGTACTGCCATTGGGATCGAACTCGGGTCTGTCGACTCGAAATTCCGACCACCCAACAACTCGGCTATCGTGACTTTTTTTTACAAACTTTAAACTTTAATACAAACTTGAATTCAAGTCGAAAATGTTTGAAAAAGATAATTACAATTTCTCGAAATAATTTTCGACTTGTATTCGAGTATTCGAACCCATGGTAACTTCAATATCTCGTATCGAGTATCTGTCAGTGTTAATAGTCGCACTCTTTGTTTATGGAGGCGGAACACGAGTGTAATGCACGCTCGCAGGTGAAATATTTGCTATGCAAAATAAGCAAGTGCCATTGTGAAACGATTTCAGTTCGTTGCACGCCATTTTGAATTTTATTGTTGTTGAAGTATCATAGGTTTGCCGAACTGAAATGGAATGCATATCGAAACCTGTCTGTACCTTACATCGATATCAAAAGAAATGTTTTGGTGAAAATCATGTAGATCTTATCGCAATCTGCGCTGGTAAAGTTGTTGGCGTTATAAGATATCGAGAGAGAAATTAGTGATTTTTTTTGGTGTTAAAAAATTGAAATAAAATTATCTTCACGGCATTCCTATTACAGGGGTAGACAGGCCTACACAATTAAGTCTTATCGAAACTCCTTCCACAGAAGACATTTATTCGGACAACGTGACAGATGGTGAGCTCGTCGCGGACTCAATGTCCAAGCGAACGGCATAAATCGTACATAAGTTTTGAGAAATCCCATTGATATGAGCCTACCACCTAGGGATCGAACTCGGGCCTCTTGACTCGAAATTCAGATCCCCAAACACTCGGCTATCGTGACTCTCAGCAATGTCTTTCAACCGTGAATATTTTTTATGTAAATAAGTTTACTCACCATTACAATTCAAGCGTATCTGGCCCCTAGGCGGTACAATATATCATACAGAAATAATAGGTATCGATGTGCATCGCCTACGATTCACGAATCGATTGCTTCGTTATGGGGTGCTGACGTGGAATTGAGTGTTGAATTGATTACTCGATTGTAACTAATGTTTAGCTTCAGGCAATAGTAAATAGCGTTCCATTTGCCGTGCTGTTACGGCATAAGAATATATCATCCCCGCGTCAACGTCAAGATAGCCGAGTAGGTTTGTGATCTGAATTCGAGTGAAGAATTTGACAGTGGTACAGCCACGCATCAGCTTTTGTTGTTGCATGAATGGGCCGGCTCGACCGGGGAAGTATCACGACCTCACAGAATACCAGCGTGAAGTAGAAGTCTAACTTCTGCGTTTCGTCTGGTGAGTGCAGATAACCGGAGGCCCACACACCCCCCTACCTAATTCTGGGGGGGGGGGGGCACTCTAAGGCCGACAACGCATCTGCTATGCCTCTGGAGCGTGAGCGGATTTCTTCTGCTTTCGCAGGTATCGGGCCTCGAGGCAAGCCTCATTGCCCGGGCGTCTTCTCAGGGGGCTGCTGCTCCCCCGGTCCTGGGTACCGCTTTCTGCGGTATATATGTCGAGGTGTTGCGTATTTTACGCCATGCGTCAGGTCTTTCACTCTTCCCTGTCCTCCCCTCAACGAGGTCGGGTGGTGGCTGCAACACTTCCCTAGGGAGAGGTCGCCGCTCTGGTGGTCGAGCGTGCTGCGGCAGGAGGTCCGATAAGGACGCCAGGTCGCGCAGGTGTTCATGTGGCCCATTATCAGCGCGGTCATACATTTTCCGCGCCAAATGGACCACAAAGTCATGGATTGATTCGATTCTAAGGTCTCTGGCGATGACGTCATTCCGGACGTAACGACCAGCTCCCACAATCGTTCTTAGGGAAATGTTTTGCTGAACCTGCAATCTTTTCCGCTGTGCGGGAGATGTGAACGCGTACCACGCTGGTGCAGCATATGTGATTCGCGAGCGGATGTAGGTCTTGTAGATCCCTACCTTGGTCTTCGTTGGCAGGTTGGATGCCAGAACCGGACGGAGGACCGCCCTCGCAGCTCTTGCGCGCTGTATAACGTATGCGACCTGAGGGGTCATACGTAGAGAGCGGTCAATCTGGCATCCAAGGTAGGTCACTGTCTTCTTCCACTCTACATCCTGGCCTCGGAGCTTGAGTGGTGGTGGTACACGTCCCTGTCTGTTGACAATTATGGCGCATGTCTTGCCAACGTTCACGGCCATGCGCCATTTGTCCAGCCATTCAGGCAGCAGGTTCAGCAGACACTGCATCCTCCTGGCTGCAATGTCTGCCCGACGGGACGACGTAAAATACGCGCTGTCGTCTGCGTAGAGGGCGAGCATGACATCTTGTTCCCATTCTTGGACGCGACCTTCAAGTGTGGGGATGTCGTTGGTGTAAACTGCGTACAGGTGCGGAGAAAGACAGCTGCCTTGAGGCACTCCTGCCTCTATTCTTCGTGCTGCCGAGTCGATCCTCTCGACGCTAACACAGATGCTCCGTCCCTCCAGAAATGACGCCACTAGTCGAATGAGCGCTGGCGGCGTTGTGGTGTTGTTTAATAATTTGTAGATTAGACCCGTGTGCCACACCCGGTCGAAGGCCTTCTCTATGTCGAGAAAGACCCCCAGACAAGAGCGGCCGCGATGGGTTTCGGTCGCAAGGTAGTGTAGCACTCGGGTCAGCTGCGCCGTGGTGGAGTGGCCGCTGCGGAATCCGAATTGCTCCTTTCGGAGCTCTGCGTGTGGACGCAGTCTCCGCAACAGCAGCCTTTCAAACAGCTTTGCTACATACGACAGTAGCGTGATGGGACGGTAGCTTGCCGGGTGTCTTCTGTTTTTACCCGGCTTCGGCAGCACTATGATCTTCCTTCCTTCCACTTGGAAGGGTAGTGTTGGGTGCGTAGCACCCGTTGAACAAACGGTTCAGTGCCTCGACCCTTTCCTAGGCAGCTGTATTATTGCAGTGGTGGTGATGCAATCATTGCCCGGCGCTTTCCGTAGCGGCAGGCGCTGTGCCACTCTCCTTACTTCAGAAGGGGACATGAAATCGTCCTCTCCTATTGATGGCGCCGGGCTCGTCAGGAACTCCTGTACGCAATGCTCAACCTCCCTGTGGAAGTCTGCGACGACAGCTGCAGCAGTGTTGGGTTTGAACTGCCCCTCTAAATGTTCTGCCAGGATCTCGGCCCGGTCTCGTGCTCCGTAGTGCCGTTTTCCTGTGCTGTCCACTAGTGGGAAAATGGGCTGTGGTGTGCGCGAAAGCTGTCGGGTGAGCTGGTAGAGTAAGGCTGGGTGTTCCGAGGCCTCCTCGATGCGCGCGTTCCACGACTCGCCTCGGAAGGCCTTTATCCCTTCCGACAGCTTTTCGGTGATAGTGTTCAGTTTGGTCTTTAACTTACGACATCTTGTTCTAGCCCAAAGCTTCCTAGTGGATCGTTTCTCCTCTAGGAGAGTTTTGAGCCTCCGTGGGAGTACCTCCCCGCGGTGCGTGTCAGGTATTGTCCTGGTGGCCGCTAGATACTCTTGATGTATCTTTTCACAGATATATTTAGCGGCCACTTCTACCTCTTCTGCAGATGTTATGTTCGCACCGTAGGTAAGGTTCGCCAGCGCTCTTCTGTATTGCTCCCAGTTGGTCTTCGTACGGAGGCCCCGGGGCACTACGGAGTCGGCACTGGTCGACATGGTGATGAGAATTGGTAGGTGCTGCGTGTCCAGGTTATAAAGCACCTCCACTTGGACCGGGCATGTGATTCCTTGGCAGAGAACTATATCCTGGACATCCGGCCGATGTGATGTTATCGTGGGGATATGTGTGGGAGCTCCTGGTCCCAGCACTTCATATCCCCCTTCTTCGGCGTCTTCAAACAGTCTCCTGCCGGCGGGGTTCATGATGCGCGAACCCCATGCCAGGTGTTTGGCATTCAAATCTCCTGCCATAATGACAGGAGAACTGTTGTCCATGACGGCTCGGATGTCTGAGGGGCAGAGAGGAGGGCCGGGTGGGCGGTACGCTGCGTAGATCCTTAGCTCCACACCGGCCGTCTTCAGGAGTATCCCAATGCTCCTGGTTGAAATAAATGGCAGCAGCTCCAATTCTTCATGCACTAGGTCTCCAGTACATTACCCGGAGCTCAGCCATTTCTTGCCATTGTCAGGTGGGTCAGGGCTGTCAGAATAGCCGTGAGTGGGTCAGCTCCCGTGGTCATCGCCGCTAGGACGTCGCCTAGGATTTTCATGACTACTGTGACCAATTGTGCTAGTGCAGCCTCGATCGTAGTCGGCACGGATGTAGTTTGAGGGGGGGAGGCCTCGGTTCTCCCCCTTGAGGCTTGTGCTCTCGGAGCTGGGTGTTGCACTCGCATATGCTGAGTTACATGTCCTGGTGTGTTGGCAACTGCTGGCCCTGGCTGGATGGTGGCGATGGGAGGGGGTATGGGTGTGGAGGTCACCCTGGCCACGGACTTGGCCTTCTTTTTCTTCTTCTTCTTCCCCCTCCTCTTCCTCTTAGTGGGAGGGGTCCTCCCCTCTCCGTGGCCTCGTTAGCCGGCGGTTGCAGAGTTGTGATCGCCGCTACCTTACCAGGTTTAGTGGCTGGTGCCACTTCTGTTGCCACCTCCAGGCGCCGCGGCTGTCGCGGCTGTGGCTGGAGTCTCGCATTGGGTGCGCCCTCTGCGACTGGTGGTGCACCTCTGTGCGTGTTTTGCCGCGGCGCATGCACCGGCGGGGGGTGGGGGGTGGGAGGGGGCATTCTAATACCCCTCTTGCGAGCGATGCGCTGAATAACAGCGCATCTTCGGTCATTAGCCGAGTGCGCCTTACCGCAATTGGCGCACTTCGGTGGCCCATCCCTGGGTTTGGGGCAGTCTGATGCGACATGATCCCCGGCGCATCTGACGCATTTTACCGGGCGAAAGCAGTTTGCCGAGGAGTGTCCGAACCCCTGGCAACGGTGGCACTGAGCCGGGCCTTCCCTGCCTTGCCATGCCTCAATCGTTACTCCGGGCATGTAGAGGAGCTCGTCTACATTATACAGCCTCTTGAGCTTCTCTTGGCTAAGGTGGTGTAGCTTGATGTGGAAAAGGCAACCCGGTCTCCCTTTCTTCGGGGGGATTGCCCATACGAACTTTACGGGAAAGCCCATTGCCTTAAGGGCCTCCTCGATGTCGTGTGTGGTATCCGCTCGGGGTGTGTATCCGCTGGTAGCCCTCGCAGTCCCACCTTAGTGGGCAATTCAGCGGTTGGTGCATAGCAGTACCATGCGAGCGCTGCGTCCTCCTTGCTGCGCTCCGTTAGGTACCTCTGCACCTTCCGGTATTCATCAGCCGAATGCGGGCGGAATCTTACCCCTTTCCCGAAGGGGCGCGCATTCGGCGCGTGCCCTAAAATGTTGTGCAGGGCACGGAAATGTTTTGCCCACTCTGGTAGGCTTTCTACTATGATGGGAGGATATTTGCTATCCTCCTTTTCCTTGGCCACCACCTTCCTAGGTGATGGCACAGGTGGGCTGCGCGGGCGCTTGGGTGCAGCTGCCATCGTGGCGTACGTCGACGCGGACGACGTTCCTGGGCGCGTAGGGCCCCCCCACGTTTGGGCATCGTAGGCGGCAGCTAACCTTGGTGTATCTTTGTATTGATTTATGCCCTGCCTTAATCTCTACCTCCATTTCGGAGGGAGATGGGGTAGAGCGGCTTTGAGCCATGCCCCTCTTTGGCTCAATTAGTATGGTCGAGGCGACCCCCCTCTGCACGCTGACCCCGCTACGGAGGTTTGCAGGAGGGGGTGGGGGGGCATCATGAGTCGTCTCGATTTATGCGAGGTCCTCACCGGTATTTATACTGGTTGCCGGGCCCGTGCTGAGTTGTGTTACACAACTAGCGTCGGGTACAGCAACCGTATTTCCGGCCTCGCTTTCCAAAATTGAAAGACCGGCGTACTCGGTAGAGTCCCATCCTCCCGGGTAAAGTGCTGGTCCCCCCTCCTCTTCAACTTGCGTTTCAGTGGCTGGGGAATACTCCAACAAGGAGGATGAGGATGGCGATTGCGGCGGGTCTTCATGCCGAACAGGAGTCTTCGCTCTTTTTTCCACGGGAGCGTCGATTTCCGGCGGTGTGCGACGTCTTGCGGCTAGTCGCCCTTGTAGGACCTCCGTGTCTTCCATCTGACGATACTCAGATCGCCAGTCAGTAGACGCGGGGGTCGGGGGCGATGCGCGTGTACGCGGTAGCGGCCGTAGTATCCCGGTCTTGCTGTCCCGGGGAGGTAGAATCACCGACTTCTCGGGATCGCATAGGTCTCATTTCATTAGCGTCCTTTCGAACGTCGTTGTCCGCCGCTTTTCGGGTGGTTCCCTAGGTCGGCGGGAGGGGGGTGGGTCCCCTCATCCGACATTCTTGTACACTAATGAAGTGTGTACCTAATGTGGTGCGTATGTATGTGTGCGTATCCGGTAGGCGTGCGAACGATACGGTTCCTATGTCGCTTGACCACTCCCCCCCGCCCCTCAGCGCGGGCCACTTAGCCAGGTGAAACCTTTCGGAGGCCCAGGACAGCGCCCAGCGAGCGGTTTGGGGGTTTGTTAACTTAAAGAGAGATGTCCCCGCGAAATGAGACT
This sequence comes from Sericinus montela, assembly GCA_029286605.1. Taxonomy (NCBI): domain Eukaryota; kingdom Metazoa; phylum Arthropoda; class Insecta; order Lepidoptera; family Papilionidae; genus Sericinus; species Sericinus montela. The sequence continues at coordinate 269,952 of JAGSMR010000043.1, read as the reverse complement.
TAATACCCCGAAGTGTACAAGTACACCGCAGGGCCGAACACCGGTGCCCTTTTCTAAGAAAAGGGATAGGGTGTCCGACGCGCTTGGAACGCTGTTGGTCAGTTACAATTGTTACGAAGGGCGTGTCAATTGGCAAACAGACGTTATCCCGGGGGTGTGGTCGCCCAAAGTCTCAAAGTCTAGGAACTTCAGGGAGTAAACTCAACCTTCAGAACTTCGACCGAGTTCTTCAGAGCGACGGGTGCCGTGGTAATAGTACTAGTTAAAAACTTTCCTTATTCACCGATTGCACCGCTACACAAGCCCGAGATATGCCTCTGGTATTGCGGGTATTCATGGGCGGCGGTAATCACTTACCATCACGTGAGCCACTTGCTCGTTTGCCTCCTTTGTCACTCCACCACTCAGCTATCGTGTATATCAAGTCCTATTTAAATTTGAACACACCTGACAACATTTTTAATATAATTTATAGACTTAGATAAAATCAGAGTCACTTTGAAATTCGAGCAGCATTAGAACACATAATTAGCCCTTTCGACCTGCCTTCCCCTCTTTCTGTCACTCTTTTAGTCCAATTCAACGATATAAATCGTACATAAGTTTTTTAAAAAAATTACCTATTGGTACGAGCCTGCCACCTGGAAATCGCACTTGGGTGTTAATGATTCGAATTCCGATAACACATCCACTCAACTTTATACATATCTAATGCAGTATTTAGACCTCTTCGATGTACTTATTACAGGCGTCAGGATTTTTAAGTCGTATGCTTTAAACAATTATCGATCGCCTTTGTTTTTGGGCGTCGTAATGGGAGACTAAGAGAGAATTAAGTATGGAGACGCGAAACATGGTGGTTATTGTAAATTCTTTATCGCAGAGGATTTCCTCTTGTGGAATATGCCTTGTAGTGGACTTCGAAGGCCGTTAAGTAGAGTATTATTAGATTAATCATGAAGTAATAAAAGTAACAGCTGAAAAAACACTACAATACAATTTGCAACTTCTGATTGCAAACGTTGATTATATTTAATGGCCAAAACTCCACGTAGACACAACGTCCTCACGTAAAAGCTATAACCTGACGATCACACACATTTTTCTTTTTTCTTTTATACAAATCAATTCAGTCGGTCGTACTCGCCAAAATAATTTTTTGAATACTCACGTTCGAGGTCTCTTGGTGGAACTTCATCTTTAAATAAATCCAAATCCACTTTTACTCATTCCTCTACTGCAGTTAAAGATATAAAATTAGGTCATATGTTTTCGACATCATTTTGAGAATGCCATAAGGGCGAAACCGGTCTGGTATTTGAATGCAATAAATTAATAGTGGAATGAGAGAAAGGGAATTTGAATTCATTTAATTTTTATTTTATTTTGGTTATTAATTTTGTTCTAAAATGACTAAAATACAATTTGGAATTTAACGTAAAAGTTACAAGATTTAGAACAGTCTGAAAACTATTTTATTGGTTTACTGTTGAAAACACCTGTTTAAGCTCGCGGCCCTGAGATGGGGGTCATTGGGGTCGGCAGACAGGAAACAAGCAGCGCCCGAGGCTGCGATCATCTGGCGAGATGGTATATTCACGAATTATTTCTTTAAATTACATCTTAAGTATAAACGAAGCACAAATACTCTGGTAGTTCCAGGTAATAAAAACAGTGTCCCTTTGTTTAGACTAAAGAGATTTGTAGCCCCACAATCGCCCTACGTTTCACACAAGCCTATTTAGGTCATAATAGCAGGTGAGGAGCCTACAATCTTATCTATGTGTCCACGCCTGGGTATCCCTAAACAGGGTGGATGGAGGTCTAGCAAATTAAGTCCTTTCGATCCACCCTCAAACGAACAGATTTTTGGGATTTTGGGACAACTTGACAGGTGGTGAGACCGTCACTCTCCAATTTGTCTCTCTCCTACTATATAAATACATGTATAGATGTATAGATAGGGACAACATCACATACATTGTTCCAATCCCAATACAAGATGCAAAAGCACTTGAGGTATGGGCGTCGGAAACTACTATATAAATTGTATATAAGCTTTTGAAATAACCTATTAGTTCGTGCGATTGGTACCAGAGGATCAAACCCGAGTTTCCTTTAAGAAATTCCGATAGCCGTGCTTAACAAAATCTTCGTAAATATTTAAAAGAATAAAAATTTAAATGAATAAAAATTTACTACTTTCAAAATTTTGGTATTACAGTCACTTATATTTCGAAAATTTATAAAAGCTTTTTGTTTAAAAACCTATGGTTAAAAAAGAGTGAGAGGAAAGTGTGAAACAGAGTTTAACAGAAAAATATTTTATATGGGTACTATGTTAACATACCTTACATGTCATTGTTTACTTAATAATGATTTATTAAGGACCTTTCTAGCTTTAAAAGCTAGACGTTTAAAACGTCTTCTTCCTTTTATTTTTTTATTGCTGTATATTTTTCAGAAAAGGTGTGGAAATAAAATTTATTGATCTGTTTTGTTCAAAACAACTCATCCTGCAATATTGTTTTATACACTAAGGTTTCATTTCTGACAAAAAAATATTTGAAAAAGTGTATTTGTAAAAAAGTGTTATTTGTATAAGTATGTGTGTACGTCAAGACTTTAACAGCAAATTATACAATCAGTGCTGTTATGGATTATGGAACTGAGAACTGGTCCTTCACTGTGAAGGACGTGGAAGCTCCAAGTTGCTTAATGGGTTGAAAAGGCTATGTTTGGTGTTTCTTTACAACAACAGAATTCGCAGAAAACCTTGGGTAACCGATCGATAAAGATCAAGTCGCTAAAGTGGCAATGGGCAGGCTACATAGCTCGCAGCACTAAAAACTGTTGGAGAAAAGAAATTCTCGAGTAGCAGCCTCGTTCAAGCAAGAATGACCATTCACAAGATGGAGTGACGACCTGCATAACATTACGAAAATTTTCGATAGCTCGTTAAACACAGAAGAAAGTGTCACTTTTATAGCCTGTAGTATCCTTAAACTGTTGATGTTAATCATTATTCTTACATAAACTCTTTGAATGTTGCATTACTTTGTATTCCGTATACATTTCGGCCGTCATAATTTGACCTTAACATCGGCAATAAAATGTCCCAACATGTGATGTCAAGTTATGCCATGACCTATAGCAACTTGCTGCGTACAGGCATACAACAATTTAATCACCCAGCAATAAATAGCAATTGTTGTTTTAAAAAGTTAACCATAAATTGGAAGTACAAATCGACACGATAACAAATTCTTGTCAACAGCGTGTAGTCGTTAGTTTTCAAGCAGTGGGACCACCGACGTGTTGGAAAACTTTTTTAATAGCCGCCTTTCTAATTGACATCTTGTTGTTTAATTCAAAAGGCAATTGTCAGCTCATATATCCGCTTTTATTGACTTCAATTAGTTGACGTTTCACTCCCGCGGTTCGACATTGTAAACGGTTGACGATTCTTCAGTAACGCTACACCGGAATTTTTATTAAAGGTGAATTCCATTCGAATAAAACGCACACGCTGTTTAATATATTGCCTATCTGCAACATCTGCACTTTGTCGCCATATCGTAACTCAATTCGGGATTCAAGTTTCATATAAATTATTCTAAAAAGAAAAATAATTGCTTATTTACCGTATTAAAAAATATAAGCAGTCTTAATTTTTTTTTTTTACGAATTAATGCCAATGATAACGAAAAACTTGTGACATGTACTGGAATAAAGCTTTCTTCATGTGGGTGTCGGGACGTATCAGAACTGAGGTAACCGACATTGCTGTAACGATCGATCACTATAGCGGCAAGGGACCGGCTACATAGCTCAAGTGACAACTTCGTTTAGGCGATCATTCGAGTGACGACAAAAGGCGATAGGACTTTCCCCCCACAATATGGAGTGCAAAATGTCGCGTGGAGACGACGGATGTAGGTATGTTCTCTGTGGCAAATTTTCGTGGAAACCTATGCTTAACCATGGACTCTATAGGCTGTAGAAGAAAAACAAAAGAAGATAGAATAGAAAGGAAACATTTTTATTTTTGTCTGATGAATATATATAACATTAATGTAAATTAACATAAGATATTTGTTTTATTTAAATGTTAGTATTAAGATGGACCATTGTAGTGTAATGGTAAAATTAACTAAAACAATTTTATTGATTTTTAAAGCACATTTATGCTGAACTTTTATGTGATTAAATTAAAGAGAAAAAAGTTAAAATTTCAACTGACACGGGCGAGATTCGAACCCGCGACCTTCGCCACGGATAGGCCAATGTCGCGGGTTCGAATCCCGCCCGTGTCAGTTGAAATTTTAACTTTTTTCTCTTTAATTTAATTAAAACAAATTAAAATAACATATTTTTATATATTTAAATTATAATTAAGTACTTTTTTCGTATAATTTATTACAATCAGTTAAAGTTGTACTCCGGATTAATAAAATATTTCCAATTCGCCGTTTCGTTTCGTATATAATTAATACGACTCAGGAATGAACTTTCTATTCTAATTCAGTCGTGACTGCATATCGCAACCTCCTGTGCTTGAAACCACAAACAAAAGGCCATAATGCAGCGAGATAATAAATCTAGGCCTCGCCGGACGCTGGTCGAATTACAATATATCGATTTGGAATTATTCTCTCGTCGAGTGTTTTGGAGAAAATGCCCATTAGATAATTACTAGACAAAACCAGAGAAACGTTATTAACTGTATATTTCATTTGTTAATTTACGCTTAAAAGGTTACGATAGCCGAGTGGATGGGTGATCGGAGTTTGAGTCAAGAGACTCCAATATGATCCCCAAGGTGGGTACCAATTTTTTTTTTCAAAAAATTAATGAAAAATTTATGTCGTTGGCTTGGATATAAAACGGCGAGGGGCTCACCCCCTGTTACGTTGTCCCAAAAATGTCTTCGGTGGAAGGTGGGTCGAAAGGGTATTAATTGTCACATTAAATATATTTACTCTATTCCCAATCCCTGGTATTGGGAATGGAGTGAAGATATTTAATTATTTTTACACTTAACGAAAATTTCTTTATAAACTCTCTATCGAGGCCCCCCTCTACTAGCGCACCCTCCCATTGCGTTCTTTTGTAAAGCTAATGCCTAATACTGGTTTTGGGTTTTGTTCTTCCGAACCGCGTTTCACCGGACCTTAAAATTTATCGACTCACGAAATAAAACGAATAATAAATACGAAAAATCCTTCTAATTTTTATCCATAAGATACAAGCTGCAATTAGTATATAGATTAAAATTACCAAAAAACACCGTTTTTTTCGTATGTTTTAGGAAATGTTTCCTTATATTTATTTTATAACGTCAGCACATGTTTATCGTAAAATTCTTATCAAATCAATACTATGTTGCAGTGTTATCTCAACTCGTGCAGTCTGTTGTTTGAATTTAACTTGCTCACAATCTGTCAATTGCTTAAGATAATTTTGTTGAATTATTTATTGAAGAGATAGCAGGGGCGTTATCACGGACCTGTTTAAGAACATTCAAGTATCACTAAATCTTATTCGAATTCTACAGGTAAGCCAATATGGATGTTGTTTCAAATTTGAACTTGATTTGTCGTCAATAGTGAAGTGACGGCTATGAGGTCAAAAGAAATTATATCGTATTCCACATCTGTGGCAAAATTAACTGTTCGATATTAATGAAATGGAATATCACGTTGTAGATGATCTTAATCATAAAAAACATCTTCACGCCAATCACAATACAGTAGTAGACAGAGTTCTCGACAATTAAGTCTTTTCCATCCTTCCTCCCTTCAACCGAAGATATTTTTAGGACAACGTGGCAGGTGGTGGGCCCATCGCCGTCTTTATGTCCAAGCCAACGATATGAATCGCTCATAGTTTTTATGAAAAAACCCATAACCTGCCCCCTGGGGATTGAACTCGAGTCTCTCGGTTCGATTTCCGATCACTGGAATTCGAATCTTATCTTAATTATTTACTCTTTTAAGAAAAGCTTTTCTCAAAAGCTTACTTAAATACATATCGGCATGCAGCTTTGGCAGAGATTGTATACTTGGGCGTGCGTGTGACATAGATGTGGACAGGCGAGTTGCTGCCGGAAACAATGTCAACGGTGCCCAGACTGCGTTAGTCAAAAGGCAAGGCATAATGAAAAATGCACGCTTTGCGATACATAACGCAGTGCTGGTACCGACTTTGCTATATGGTAGCGAAACCTGGCTATGCCAGAAGAAGCATAAAAGTAAGTTGAATGCAGTAGAGATGCGATCTCTTCGTAAAATATACGTTACCTTAGCCGACCAAAAGCGAAACGAAGAGATTCGCAATATGGCAGGTTAGAAAGATGACCTTATCACTAAAATTGATAAGGGTGTGCTTCGATTCGCAAATTGCTCGTAGAGGGGAGGGTCAAGAGTACTCGGATACCTCGACGTGCATGTATGAAAAAGATGATAAAAATAAAATATCTTCACGCAATTCTCAAAACACCTTATGTCACGTAATCTAAATAAGCTTTAGTGGGTTTGGGATCAAAAAGAAGTGAGTTAGATGTTTAACTATGGGACTGATGGGATAATTTAATATTTTATGTGGGTCACATTACACCGGAGCTTATAAGAGACAACTTGATAGTTAGTCTGTCAGCGACAAAGTTCTTCTTAGTTCTTTCTGATAATAAAACGCAATTATACTATTTAACTCTTGCTTTAGTTTTATTAATTACTTAAACCTTTCTATTTATTCATGGAATGTTCCTATTAAGTGTGAACAGTAGATAGTCGAGGAGTTAAGCAAATACGTTGTAGCGTATTGTACAACACAGCATTACAATGGACGGTTTCATTTGCTTTCTAGTACTAACTGTAAATAAATACGAATTAATAAGAGTTATATATTTTTAAGCCATTCCCAATACCTCAGTATTTGGAATGGCAGACAGAAGACATAGGTATAGACAATTAAGTCTCTTCAATCCATCTTTTACTGAAGACATTTTTGCAACAATACGACATGTGGTGAGGCTGTCGCCGTTTTTGTGTCAAAGTAAACTATTTAAATAGTACATTAGTTTTGAAAACCTTTAGGAACTAGCTAGCCACCTGGGGATCAAACTCGAGTCGTTAGATTCCAATTCCGATCACCCAACTACTCGGCTATCCTAACTTATACTGCTAATTTTAATAAGAAAAATAAAAGTGCACGCATCATCAGTTCAAATAATTTAATACATATAAACTCAATGGCATGTTAAAGTATTCTTTGTAAGTCACCTGGTCTACTGAATTATAATCTGGTATTTTTCGAGATGTCTATCCCACCATCAGACACTTGTCGTTATGGCGCGTATATAACTAAATGATCTCTGACGACAGCCGCGGAAAGACAAGCGGTGGCATATTCTTTCGCCGTTACCGCACGGGTTGATGATGGTTAGATGGGAACGTTTGAATTGGTGAGAATGAGGCTAATAATTTGAAAGTAATTGTCATTATTACATACTAATATCTAATGGCCTTTTAAAATCCACGGCAGGATATAGGCCTCTCCCATAGGAAGGTTTTGCCATAACCAGCACGCTTGGCGAGCGGATTGCCGATCGCAGTACCAGACCACTCGCACCTCAGACACGGCCGCCCATCTTCAGTCTGATGTATTTGGTCTGATATTTTTAGAGGTGGTTATCCCGCCATCATATTCAAGGATGTTTCCCTTAGTCGCCTTTTACGACACTCACGGGAAGAAAAGGAGTGACAATATTCTTATGTCTGTATTTATTATTTTACTATAAGTTATCGCTGTAAGTACTTTAACTCTACTCTTTTTCTCGTACTGAAGGGATTTAACGATAGATGTTGTTCGAACAAAATAGTTAACACACTAGACTTTAGCAGTCAGAAGCTTAGACAGGTTCAATCCCTTTTTCAACAGTGCTTATTTTAAGCGAATGTGACAGTGTGAGGCTAAGCCTACCATACAAACTATGAAAAAAATTGATATAGGTTTTTTTCTTTGAAATTTTGATCTCCTGGATATCATTCTGATTTGTCATAATCCTCAGCAACGAGGTAATCGAAGTTAATGTTATATATTTATATGCTAAGGGTGTCAAACTTTTTTGATACGAACCTTTCTTAATATGATCGAAATATCCTGGATTGAATTCTGCTATTTACTAATAGTAATAAATAAATAATATATAAATATCTTCATACAATTCCCAATACAGGGGTAGACAAAGGTTTAGTCTAGACACTTAAATCCCTTCAACCCACCTTCTACTGAAGATATTTTCGGGACAACTAATGATAATAATTTACTTTAACGCTTAGTCCCGGTCGGGGTAGTCTGAGAACACGCATCACTAAGTGTCACGATCCTTCCATACCTCTTTCGCTTCTTTCAAATTCATTATTTGACAACCTCCGTGCACGAGTGGGGTACACACCGGTTATAGCGTCGCCAGCTCTGAGGCTCCCAGTTCGATTCCCGATCAGATCAATGTAGAATTTTTTCCAAGATTTTCTACATTTTGCCATAGGTGTTATGTAATTTTGTTGTTTCTGATTCCAAAACATAAGCTGTCAACTTTGGTATCAGAGCAATGTATGTGATGTTATCCCAATCTATAAATATATAAATACAACTTGACAGGTAGTGAGCCCGTCGCTCTCCAACTCGTCTCTCTCCTACTATATAAATACAAGTATAGATGTATAGATAGGGAAAACATTACATATATTGTTCCGATCCCAATATTAGATGCTGAAGCAGTTGAGGTATGGGAGTTGGAAACATCGAAGGCACCACAAACACCCAAATCTATGTATATATCAATGTATGATTATCTTCATACACACGACTACGTATTCGAATACTCTTAACCCTTTCCTCTATTACCTATTATCTGAACTGAAACAATCCTCAACACCATGCTAATCTGGAGCTGAAGTAATCGCGTATTTATCTGCTAACGGTACTATAACAATGCGTGAGGCGGGGGCGGCGCACGCGACACGTCTCTAATTAACAACCGTCTCAATTAACTCAACGATGCCTGCTTATTCATTACTGTTTGTGTGCTTTACTCCCAGTGGGGAATTTTGATTTACTAACCACACCGGCATTTACTCGACGGTGTGGTGTTGTTGTGATCATGTTCTCTTAATCATCGAGAGGTCGTTTACAATCGCTAGCTTGCTAATAAAGTTTTGCTGAATTGTAAGTTTGTGTATTATAATATTGTATTATCACTTTCTTTCGTGGGTGTTGTACATAAATAACGGTTGTATAAGTCTACTGCGGGACACGGGCTTCTTTAGTAAGAGAGCTTTCTTTAGTTGGGCTGGGATTAATCCGAACAATTCCTCGGAGCACTCACCGCAGTATACCTTGTAAAAATGCAAAAAGATGCAACGTCTCTTCGCAAAGCCAGGGGATCTAGCCGGTCAGATAGAACATGGTCTACGACGATTTGAGTTGCACTACGTTGGATACGGTCAAATGGAAGAAGTTGACACTGGGGTGCTCCCGCCCAGAGATGACAGAAGTACTCCATGTGCGGCCGAACCTGCGCCTTAAAAGTTGCAAGCGGTGGACCGGCATGAAGAACTGTCGTGCTCTACTGAGCACGCCAAGTTTTTTAGAGGCCAAATTGGCCTACCCTTCCAAATAACCGCGAAACTGAACGTTGCTCGATATGCCAAGGATTTCGCGGTATTTTGATCAGAACCAAAACCGATTGTCGCAGTATCTAGATCAGAAACCCCAAAATTTCTATAGCAATGGGATCATGTCCCAACCTACAAGATGGAAAAAAGTTACCGAACAAAATGGTACCTACATACTTTAGTTAAATGTAAATAAACTATATTAAAAATGCTGTGAATTTTCTTAAAAAATGCGAAGAAAGTTTTCCCCTATCTATTACTTAACGGCCTCTTAAAGTCCACTGCAGGACATAGGCATCTTCCATAGGGAGGATTTGTTATAATCGCTACGCATCTTCGATCAGATTATTTTGTTCTGATATTTTTTAGCGATGGTTATCCCGCCATCTAGCGGTTGGCATATCGATATTCTAGGCTGTTTCCCTTAGTCGTCTCTTACAACACCCAAGGAAGAAAGGAAGTGGCAATATTCTTACTCCTTTGCCACACGGAAAAGAAGTTAAGAATAAGCAAGTTGTTAAGATTTAATCTGGTATTTTTCCACATGGTTAAACTCCCTTTTTTGGTGTCCAACAGCATTACCAAAGATTTGCCCTTGATCGCCCCTTATGACACCCGCAGGAAAACAGGGATTTATATATTTTTCATCAGCAACCACATGAGGCATTGTAAGAAATGAAATATTCTTCAAAATGCTATGTAAACGGTGGCACATGGTACATGTTTGATAAAAACTCAAAGACTACCAGATCAAAACACATGACGAGCTGTGTTAGGTGTTAGGTGCTATGTGCTTCAATTGCCTTCGCAAATATGACGATTATGGTAACAGCGGCTACTGATTACTCTACAGTGGTCTTCTACAATCCGATGAGTTAGTAAGTAAATGTTGTGTAAGTAATGTTGAGTAAGTAAGACAGCTATTATGTAAATAAATAAATTTGACAACATCCGTGGACGAGCGGCGTACAGCTCTGAGGTCCCTGGTACGATTATCGGAAGGGTCAATGTAGAAAACCACTTTTTCTACATTTCAAATTTCTGATACCAAACCACAAGTGCATTAAATTCTTACTTCGCGTTCAGAGCGATTTATGTGATGTTAACCAAAAAATATTCGTTCGTCATCTCATCAAGAAACACATAGTATTGTTGTAAACAATTCTCTGTTCACTTAATAATAGACTAAGCAATTTCTCGAGGCATTATAATTAAGTAAATCGAGCATTAATCTTATCTGGTTAAGTGGAAGCTAATGCCGACGGGACAAGCGTATTTATTCATTTATTTCGTATTCGCTTAAAGTTATCGGCCCCTTAATGGCTGAATAACTGAGAGCGCCTCTATCTACATATGAAAGTACCACGAAAACTGGCGACATTGTAACATAAAATATATATGTAAAATAAAACATTTCTTTATATGAAGTCACGATAGATGAGTGGTTGGGTGGTCTGGATTACGAGTCAAGAGAACCGAGTTCGATCCCCAGGTGGCAGGCTCGTACCAATGAGTTGTTCCAAAAACTTATGAACCAATTATATCGTTGGCTTAGACATAAAGACGGCGACGGGATCACAACTTGCCACGTTATCCCGAAAAATATCGTCGGTGGAAAGTGGGTCAAAGGGAGTTAATTGTCTAGACTAGACCTCTGTCTTCCCCTGTATAGGGAATTGCCCCAGTATAGATATATATTTTATTTATTTATTAAAATATTTCTTTACGCTATTGCCAATATATGGGGTGACAGAGGTCTAGACAATTAAATCTTTTCGACCAACCTTCCACCGAAGACTTTTTTTGGGACCAGATAGGTGGTGAGCCTGTCTGTATGTCCAAGCAAGCCAATACAAATCGTACATACATTTTGGAAAAAAAAACTATTGTTGCGAGCCGGCCATTCTGAAGATCGAACTCGGGTCTCTTGATCTCGCCACTCGCCCATGGTGTGGGGTACTTTCTTTTATCCCAGAAAAATAGGTAATTTAGTCATGTGCATGGAATACCAGAATTCTCTTCAGGTATTCGGTATGTCGGATTTATAGGATTATAGTTGCGTACGATCGCCAATCCGCTTGACAAGCGGAGCGATATCCTTTAACACAAAGGTATTTAAGCTTTCGAGTCGCATATTTCGCTAATTCCGTCGTAATCTTTTCTCAGAGACATTTAAATTTTTCACCAATTTCCCAGTCTTCGTTGTGGGGGCGTAACGCGCGCGCAAATTTAACCCAGCAGCTAGATATCTCTATCAGTGGTTCCCGTTTAGGTTTATACGTTCGAGAAACAAATTTACAGCCTCACAGATTATCGTAGGCTATTTACGTAGCTTCTTCACATTAATATCTGAGTGTGAGCTTCGCTTCGCGAGAAATAGATGGCGCTTAAATGTATTTTTGGATTCTTTTAGTTTTCGTTTTCGTTGGTGCTACTAACAGTCACTAAATCTTACTAAAAATCAATCTTAACGAATTTTATCCGCAAACTCTACTCAAAAAATTAGTCCGTAAAATTACTACGATGTATATAAATTATTGTTTGCCTAAATTTATCTAAAACTTTACAATAGGAAGCTATTTCTATACAGCTAGGAAATACCAAAGTATAAATAAATATTCAAGACTTAATTTATGCCTGCAACTTTATTTTTTCAAATACTTATGTACGATTAAATCGTTGGCTTGAAAATGAAGATGACGACGGACTCACCTGTTACGTTATTACAAAAAATGTCTTCGGTGGAAGGTGGGTCGAAGTAACTTAATTGTCTAGACTAGACCTCTGTCTACACCTTTATTGGGAATATGAAGATATTTTTTTAGAAAATCTAAGAAATAGATGATGAATCAACTTCACCCAATTCGATGTACACAAACATAGGAAAATATTTTTCTGAATAGCAAAGTTGTAACCTCACACGCACAGCACACCGTTTTTAATTAACTGGAAAGTGTTAAAATAAATCGTTATCATGGCAACATTGTGAAATAATCCTTATCTATGATTAGAACAGTTACGTAGAATATAATTGGGGAGTGGTGCGGCGTACAAAATTATTCGCCTCATTACCCCTAATCCGGTCTTGGTGTCGGACTGGTGCAAGCAACAGATTTCTGATGAGATAATATAGCCTGACGCAAAACGAAACAAGAAACGACATGTACTAAATTAAATCTATACAAAGATTAAATGGACATGGACCGGGTATTTGAATGTGTTTAGAAAATCGTCTGAAATTTTAAACATACATAATTTATCATATTTAATTCAGTTAATTTTTTTTATCATAATCGATTTTTACACTTTAAATTAAAATGTGTGAGTTAAAATGATACATACGTAGATATATAGGTAGGCAAAAACAACAATTGATCTCATCCCAAAGTAAGTAGGTACCACAAACATCCGAGAAAATGCAGAAGAACTGGTTTTCTTCATTGACCCGTCCGGGACTCGAAATCGGGACCTCAGAGCTGGTGACACCATGAAAATCGGTGTGTGCCCCATTTGTCAATGAAGGTCGTTAGTTTATCGTCAATTTATCGTCATGTTGTCTACTTATACGACTCTTCTTTTTACAAAATTACAATTAATTATTATAAATAAATAAATAAATACATATATAGGATAGCTCACATACATATATAGGACAACATCACATACATTGCTCCGATCCCAATGTAAGATGCTAAAGCACTTGAGGTATGGGAATCGGAAACAACGAAAGCACCACAAACACCAATACCCGAGAAAATGTAGAAAAAGTGGTTTTTCTACATTGACCCGACCGGGAATCGAACCCGGGACTTCGAGATGGCGACACCATGAAAACTAATGTTTACGCCACTCGTCCACGGAGGTCGTCATTTATTACTTACCTGTTTCGGTGTTTGGTAATAAAATTTTACCAATTTCAGTAAAGCTTTACATTAAGGATCATAATTTAAAATATTGAACCGCCGTATACACATTATAATAACAAACATTATAAAAATAACTTTCTTAGCTGACTTGTTATTTCAAGCCATTCCCCTTGAAGTTGCCACGCCAATGAAGTCCCTTCGACCCTTCCACCGAAGATATTTTTGGGACAACATGACAGGAGGTGAGCCCATCGCCGTCTTTATGTCCAAGCCATCGATATGAGTCGTACATAGGTTTTGAAAAAAAAACCCATTGGTACGAGCCTGCCACATAGGGATCGAACTCGGGTCTCTCGAATCGAATTCCGATCACTCCACTACTCGGCTATAGTGGCTTTATATATGATAAATTATAAGTACTTAATTAATTATACTTATATACCGCAAAAGAGGCCGAGGTAGACCGAGGCTAACTTTTGAAGACCATGAGAACTCGGATATCTAAACGAGCATGTATGAAGAAAATATGAATATGGAATAAGCGAAAGAGTTATTATGTAAGAATCAGACTGAATTGAAACACTTGGCGATCTGTTCTCTCTGGCTACTCCGTCAGGGACTATGCGTGAAGGAATAAGAAGAAGGTAGGAGAAGAAATAGAAGAAGGAGGAAGGAAGGAGTAATCGCCACTCTGTCTACCCCAGTATTGGGAGTAGCATCTTCACGCTACTCTCAATACATAGAATAAAAAAAGTATGTAAATGTATCTTCATACTTCTCATCTAACTTTTTTATTTATAATCTTCATTTAAATAAATGTGTAAACGGGTAACGTAATCAACTCGTCAACGAAATATAGTTAGTTGATAACTCACATTTATGCCATGACTTGACAGCGAAAGAATATGTCACCACTTCGTCTAGAGTCTATACTTACTTGGTATGTAAAGTTAGGCCTCTCCCTATAGGAGGATTTGCTACCATCGCCATACTTGGCTGTGGATGTTTAAGTCGTCCTTTACAACAATCACAGAAGGAAAGGGTGTGGTCAATTTATAAATTAATGCTACACAGCAGACATCTTTTAAGACTCTTTTATTATTTTTACTATTCTTATTCTTCTTCTTCTACTATTCTTATTCTTACATTCAAAGTCACGATAGCCGAATGGTTGGGTAGTCGGAATTTCGAGGCAATAGACCCGAGTTCGATCCCCCAGTTGGTAGGCTCGTACCAATGGGTTTTTCAAAAACTTATGTACGAATATCGTTGGCTTGGACATAAAGACGGCGACGGGTCACCATCTGTCACGTTGTCCCGAAAATATCTTCGGTGACCGCGACTAAGTGTGTTTCTTTCTTTCTTTTTTTCTATTCTTAATTAATTTGTCTTAAAATTTATTCGACCTAATATGAAATTGCATTTACCATAATATATATGGTAAGCTTGACATTTAGTACCTTGTAGTGTTGTTACCAATTCTTATCAATTAGAGATAAATTTAGCAAGCATCGAGTTTGGTTAGTTATTATGTCAGCGGTGTGTTGGTGAATTGTTATTTGGTAAATTGTTACTGTTCTACACAACTAACTTTTCGAACTTATATAACCATTCGAACGGGATTTAATTAGGTGCTATTGGACAGATAGGCGGAAGAACAAATGTTTTACGTTAACAAAAGCCGAAGGTTTGTTGTTTTTTTTTAATTTGTCATAGATTAAACTATAAGAATAACTACTTTAGATTCCGTAGGTGTGGTAAAAGGAGGCTAATTAACATCTCTTAAAATTACATAGTGAAACTATGATATTCGAAAAAACTTACTTTCGTGTGTCGTGTAGGGATCGAATTGGGGTCTCCCGATTTATGAACTTGGCAATCGAGATCACGTATTAAATATCGTTTTTTTAATGTAAATATATCTTGTCGAAAATACTTAGAACGCTTAATAGTAAAATATACAGCCAGAACTGTGCCAGTGATGACCTGTGTTTCTGAGATATGATCCTATACTGCCAGCTGAAACTCAAAGTTACTGTGCGAGATATGGAAAGGTCTATTTTAATGTTTCACTGCGATACAGAATCCGCAACAATGATATCTGAAGCAGGGTTAAGGTAACCGGCATAGCCATAAGGATAAGTACGCTGAAGTAGCAAAGAGTCGGCCACGTAGTTCGCAAAACTGAAAATCGTAGAGGAAGAAAGATGGAGTGATAGGACACGTCATTCGGGGAGCATCGTCTCCCTGGACCATGCAGGTGGCCGGAATAGAAGGCCTGTGTTTAGCAAGGGAATTTTGACATGCTGTAAATTAATATTTCCAATATAATTCTTAAAGTCAATGTCCTCTAAGCTAGACTAAAATCATATAAAATAAAATATATTGAATACAATGTTTCAAACTTAATACTCAGTTTCACAAATCAACCGCCAACGAGATAACAACCAAAGGCTTTCGGATACTTGCAAGGAAAGCTACTATACAACGTCAGCAGGTAACACATGTATTTGGCGTTGTAGAGGACGACTTTATCGTGTCGAGAATCGGTGTCTTATCGACAATGTTATCTATTTGAAACTTGCCTTGGATACATTTCTCGAATATTATTGTGGGTGTAATAAATGATTCACTTGAATTGGAAAGCTGTAATAAAATGTTTACTGGCATGTTATAAATTGTGACATGTTGAGATACATTTTCTATATTTGCGAAATATTTATTCATAAGAATTATTAAGATAAATTATGAATTTGTTGGAGAAGCGGTTTTGGGTTCCAATTCGCAGATGATTTAATTATTTAATTATTTTTTAATTTAATTATTTATCGCAGATGATTTAAAATTTGCTTGCACAAGTAAAATGGCAGACTTAATGACTACAGGAATTCTCTGCCAGTTTACGTTTAGTTCGAGCAGAGAATCATGTGGCAAGTCCAAAGTAGCTTTGAATGAAAGCAATGAAAAAAGAATTAAAGCATGGTAGACATCAAAATAAAATAAATAAATAAATATGTTAATGCGTAGTACCTGACGGGGAAGTCGGAGGAATCAAAGATTTCTATAAACGTTTTGTTTGTTTAAGTTAAGTTTGTTTTATAAATACACATACACATAATAAAAATCCATGACTTGGGAACAATTCGAATTTATAACACCCCTTGCGGGATTCAACTCCGGCCGTCAACAATAAGCAGTTACGGTAAAGCAACCCTTTATAAGTACGCTTTTCCTTGAAAAATCCGCCACTTATTTTTAAGAACTTCTTTCAGGGGTGGAATCCATCAAATTCGAATTTACAAACTATGAATAAACTATTGTTGGGTTTTGACAAATATTATTATAAATTGTTAACATATAAAAGATACTTTATAATATATTATTAAAATTTTTATGTATATCAGTTACAGAGTAAATAAACCTACCTATTCAAACCTATTCAAAACTAATTTTTAACAGTGGTAGAGCCACGCATCTGCTTTTGTTGTTGCATGAATGGGCCGGCTCGACCGGGGAAGTACCAAGACCTCACAGAATACCGGCGTGAAGTAGAAGTCTAACAAACTTCTGCGTTTCGTCTGGTGAGTGCAGGTAACCGGTGGCCCACACACCCCCCTCCCCCAATTCTGGGGGAGGGGAGGTTTGTGGGCCACCGGGGCACTCTAAGGGAGGCAACGGATCTGCTAAGCCTCTGGTGCGCGGTTGCGCGGTTGCGGGTGTTCATGGGTGGCGGTAATCACTTACCATCACGTGAGCCACCTGCTCGTTTGCCTCCCTTTTCTATATAAAAAAAGAAAAAGACACCTTGCACCCCTGATGCTGCAGTCCCTCACCGGTCTGCTAAAATTTAATCTGGTATTTTTAATGTTATCTGGATTAGCCGTGTGATACCGGTATAAGAATGTAGCCACTCACTTTCTTCCCGTGGGTGTCGTAAGAGACTACTAAGGGAAACAGCCTAGAATATCCACATAGCAACCGATAGACGGCGGGATAACCATCTCTAAAAATATCAGACCAAAATAATAATACCGAAGATGGGCAGCAGCGTCTAAGGTGCGAGTTATCTGCTACTGCGATCGCCAATCCGCTTGCCAAGCGTGGCGATTATATCAAATCCTGCCTATGGGACAGGTCTATGTCCTGAAGTGGACTTTAATAGGCCGTTATGTATGTATGTATGTACCTAGGTTAAATGTCGGTAGCCAATTGCATTGTAAGGCTGTTCCCTTAATCGTCTTTTACAACACACACGGGAGCATTGGGTGTGGCTATTCTCCTACAAAATCTACAACATATTAGACATAGATATTGACAAAATTATATAGGCAGCTAAATAATTTTTTTTGTACTATAAACGTATATTAACGTAAAGATGAGGGATTCCTTCTCCTCCTTGAATTCGTCAGAGTTTTATTTTCATCACCAAATAACAGTGTCATAACAGTACATAACGTAACCTTGCGGTAACTTAAATAAAATTAACACACCCAGCACATAGCTTGTCCGCTACTGCTTTAGTCTAAATGAGATGTTAGTTGCCTTATATTGGACATGACCAGGGCATATCAACTGTTATCGGTCATGGTACTAACACGAACCGCCACTCCGGAGATTTTATCGGCTCTAAATCGGTAATATTGGGATCTTATCGCGTTTTATCGATCTATAATGCAATGTAAGCTGTATTATAACAGCAATAAATCTGTCATAGTAATACATTTGTTTCTATGGGAGGTGATTAAAAAAAAATATATGTCTAAATATTAATCTGTTTTAAGTTTATATCTATATTTGTACATTATTGTTTGGGCTATAATACTAAAAGGACGGTGGGCTCACCATCTTACATGTCCCAAATAAGCTCCGGTGAATAGTGGATCGTAAAAACTAAAATATTCTAGACATCTGTCTCCCTTAATGTTAAGAAATGCTTGAATATGTATATGGTAGAAAAAACATACTACAATCAATATGAAAAGAAGAATGATATGAATCCGTTATCACCACCGAGGATTCTGATTGTAAATAAAAAAAAGGTTAGACTTGTTATGTATTGGTAAGATTCAAAATTGTGTGTGCAAGGCCTACATACATTCCTAAATGTATAAAAAATTTCTTTCACAAATTATCGCGTTTATAATTGTATTGAGGGATCATGAGATCAGTGAGATCATTATCGAAAACACTTAGGTTCAATGTACGTACTAGATAGTACGGTATATTTAAAGCAGCTTTTTCTTAATATAATCTATATCCAAGAAAATTCTAAAGAGAGCTTTATTAGCTTGAGAAAATTGAAAAATTGAGTATTTAAAATAGCAATTTCAGTGGTGACAGCACCCAGTTAGTTTGCCCACTATAAAATTAAAACGCCTTGATCACTGGCCTGCGCTTGGCCATTAACTGATAATTAAAAACAATAAAACATACGAAATTATTATAACGTTATTCTATGCGATTCTAGAAGTAATATCAACTACCGCGTAACTCATTACAAGCTTTTAATTGTATATACGGCCGACATATAAAATGGAATGAGACTGTAATTTAAGAAAGATCTACGATTAAACTGTGGATCTGAACACGCAATCTTTAGCGATCTTATAATAACATATAATAAGTATATTTATTATGATTATTAGAATATATTAATAGATAATACACAGTATTGCAGCGAGGATAAAGTTATTTTCTCCTAGAGCGCATACAACTGTTTTAATGAGTCGCCGGCTCTTAGGTATCGGGTTCGATTCTCGGACGGTCCTTTGACCGTTTCTACTTTTAGAAAACCACTTTATCATTACATTGTCTCTGGGTCTGATGTTAATGGTATATTCGTTGTTTCTGATTCCATTACACTAGTGTATTACCTACTTGTTGTTAAGATAACTAGATAAATAAAATGACGATCACTTGTCCAGCCAACTGTAGCGATTATTACAAATACTTAACGGAGAGATCTCTTTCCGCAATGAACAGTTAAAATCCGTTGAATAAGTTTACTCAGACTTCAAACAGTGTTATTAAATCCAGATTCTCATTCTAATAACACCTGTGCAGTCAAGGTGAGCAATTTCATTAAATATTTTACAGATGCAGTTTAGTTTTACACGTATAATAATGAAGAACTTCAGTCAGCGGTAAACGATTTTAATTAATGACAACTAATCCAAAGGAAATAAAGGAATTAAACAATTAGTTTTATTTTTACATCGTATTGCATGTCATTGTAATTGTATGCTGTATACAGTCATAAATGTTTAATCATTTACTATCACTGATAATGATATAGGAAATCTTAAAGACGAATTAATTAAGGTAAGTCTTAATTACGAATTAATTAAGAGACTTTAGATAGTTGAAATGGTTTTATTAATGGCCAATGTGTTAAAAATCCTAATAATACTGGAAATGCAAAAGTTTCTGATTGATGGATGTTTAATGCTCTTTCACGCCAAAACTATGAAACTGTTTTTCGTGAAACTTTACAGTAATGTACTCGTATAAATAAAAAAGTAAGATAGATATTGGGCGATCGCAATTCGAGTTAAGGGACCCGATTGCGTTTCCTAAGGCTGGGTTTATACTAATGGGTTTTGTCAATAATTAATGTACGATTAATATTATTTGGACATAAAGACGGGGACGAGCTCACCACCTGTCACGTTGAGAGACACAAAAAAATGTCTCTGTTGGAAGGTGGGTCGAAATTACTTAATTGGCTGTTTACTCATGTATTGAGAATGGCGTGAAGATTTTTTTGTACATCAGAATAACATAGGCTACAATTTATAAGGACTGTGTTGTTTGGTCATAATATTACACTAAGTATAAAATAAGTTGTATAAATAAATGTAGCGCAAACGAAGATGTGCGGGTCCCTAGTTTGTTAATAAAATAATACTTAAATAGTTGAAATAGAGTTTATAAGGTATATAATGAGCAAACACTGATGAAGAATATCCAATGTAGCCTATGAACATATTTATAACTAATTTCTAACAATCAAGGTTGCAGACGCGTTCTCGCCTCTTAAACTAAAATGAAATACTTCAAAGTCCGTATACATACTGGTTCTTAGGCTTTTAAAACTGGAACACAATGTTGTAACATAGTAATTTGGTGGCAAAAGTAGATCAGAGGATGGTATTGACATAAGTGACTTCTAGACAGAGAAAGGGTCTACAATATTTAAAAGTGATAAGTTAAAGGAGACGCTTAAACATCTTACTTTACGATCAGAGCAATTACTGTGATATTGCCCCAATTTATTTATGTTTTTTTACATCTATATACAATTTTATCAATACTGGAGTATTGTGAAGTCATTTTGACTTAATTTCCAACGAGGTTTATTTGGAACATCGTGACAGTCGTACATATATACTCACATAAATATTTACCGCCTGCGGGATTCAAATCCGTGACCCTTAACCACGACGGAAGGGTACCACCAAAACTAGCGGCTCGTTAATTATTTATATAAAAGTATTATTTCTTATATAATTTTTATTTATAATTTGTGTTTTAGTCTATGTTTGTTTCCTACAGAATAACGAGTTAGATTTTGTTACATTAGAGGGGCAAAAACAGTACAGTTGTTAGATTCACTCTGCCAATCTCCGAGGATGAACGGTCGATTAGTATGGCCATTATCTATGTAGGGCCCGCTATTATGTTCTTCTATCGACATTCCTCAACGCCTTTTACTATAAAATATAATCTTGGCTATAAATAAGTCAAGTGGTTTTAGTAATACCTTCGGATTGCTATGTTTGACAAGATGGTTTATCGGCGTAAAATCATTGGTCAAAGAATGAAATAAATAAATAAAAATAAATGTCTTCACAGAATTCCCAATACAGGCGTAGAAAGAGGTCTAGTCTAGACAATTAAGTCCCTTTGACCCACCTTCCACCGAAGATATTTTCGGGGCAACGTGACAGGTGGTGAACCCGTCGCCGTCTTTATGTCCAAGCCAACGATATAATTCGTACATAAGTTTTTGGAAAACCCATTGGCACGTGCCTGCCACCTGGCGTTCGAACTCAGGTCTCTTGACTCGAAATTCCGACCAATTTTGACTTCGAAGAATGGAATAAGCTATAGGATTTTAGCAGTTTAAATTGTTAGATTTAATTATTTATTTAGAAGTGTAAAATTTAGCAATTCAAATTGAGGGCGAGGTATGAGGCGAATAAAACAAATACTTTGAAAACAGCATGGACAAACAAAGCCCGACAAAGACAAGACAAATAAAAACAGACCGTAATGAAGCAGATCGGTGACGGTCTAAAGTTCGAATGGTGTATATTTCGATAGCAGATCTGTTGGCGTCTTTCAGTCGAATTTTACAGGTCAATAGCATGAAAACGCAACTTGATGAATTAGCTTGCAAAAGGAGTAATCGCTGATCCTGTTTGTTGAAATTAAATGCTGTAAAAGTCAGTTCATAATTTCAATCAGTTCATAAGTTCGTAATTTCCAAAAATCTTTACAACTACTTAAACTATGTTAAATGAATTTGGGCACTGAGATGGATTGTGAGTACCACATTTCAGCTAAAAAACAGCTGAGAGTGGTAGAGAGTGGACAGTAAATGTTTGAATGGAATTACGTATGAGGGCTATTGATTACAATAGCTATGCTTAAAAATGTTTTATTAAATTGGGGAAGATATAAGAAAATCGTCATTTTTTGAAATTGAACATATTGTAAGGCTTCTGATTACCTCATTTAGAAATTCCATTTATAGTATTAGTCCATGCCTTCATAGCCGTTAGGAGAAAGCTAGTTTTAAATAAATAAATTGATAATTTTTTATTTATTGTATTAATTATTTTATTATAATTATTTTTTAATAACAGTAATTATTACTGCCCGCCATTATTTATACTGTGTTCTTTTGTTCATAGATTTTTAAAATATTCGCATATGAATATTTGTGCATTAGGATTGAATACTGTTTTATTTATCGTGTAAGTATAACATTTCATTTCCTAGATATTCTTCTTAGTAGTTTTTGAATTTTAAAATTTTTATCTTTGATGACTAATGGATAAATAAATATCTTTACGCCATTCACAATATTCGACCCTCCTTCCACGGAAGACATATTTTGGGACAGCTTGACAGGTGGTGAGCCTGTCGCCGTCTTTATGCCTGAGCAAACCACACAAATCGTACACAAGTTTTGAAACAATCCATTGGTACGAGCCTAGCACCTGGGGATCGAACTCGGGTCTCTTAACTGCAAGTCCGATCACCTAAACACCTGATCCTGACTGATACCTGATAGTCACTAATAGATGATAATACATAAACGTCTTCAATTATAAATCACTCAGCTCTTCTATATGCATGCTATATTTTATAAATTTTATAAAATTCAACAGGACTAGCTTATTTTTTCTTAAGTTTTTAGGTAATCTTAGTTTACTTAAAATTTGACCGTAGTGACAATATATCAAACAAACCTTACACATGCCTGGTAGGTCTTACATTATTTATAACAACGTAAATCAAAGTGAAACAACCTTTTCGCATTTATGGCCAAGTCTCTTCGGAATAAATCAGGTGTTCCTCATCTTACATGTAAGCAGTACTCAGTTTATGCGGTCGGAAGTGAGCTGTTCTAACGAGCTCTTCGTGGCTTACAACAAAGCGTAGCCCCCGGTATTATTTTTGAATTGCAACGGGCAGTAGTAATCATAGATTTTGAAGTTCACGTGGATTCAACGTGAAAGGATGATGCAAAGCTTATTATTACATCGAATCTTTTATTTAATGAACATGTTACGATGTTTATTTATGATACCTAGTGGTATGTGGCTACTGCAGCGTTAGATGAAAAATTATAGATACATTATCATATCTAAGGCCATATATCCATAATATATCCATAATACTTATATCATTACCTATACCTACATCATATTAATGTCTTTAATATCAATCTATAATACCTTTCAGACCAGAAATCATCAGGTGTTACATTGGTAATAAGGTGTTGACAGTATATTGATATAGATATGCGCAAGAGACCTAAACCTCGAAAGAATCTACTACTAATAAAAAATTCTATTGCTAATAAGAGGTATTGCATCGACTGCCACACAATATGGTGAAGCTCGTTAACGCTTTAAATTAATTGTAACTATTTTGGAGGTGTGGAATCGAATTCATATTAAAGACCACTAGGCGGTCACGGCATTCAGCTAAACTAACAAGGTGATAATTTATTACAATGATTTTCTAGAATATAAATTAAATAGCCTAAAGTAGAATGCGGTATATACTTTTATCGTAGAATAACTCCATCGTCGGTGTCCCACAAATGGTACGGTATTTTATCGTTAAATTTATGTAGTTACTTTTTTGTGCTGCCAACGATATTGCATTTGACCTCTTTTTGTAGGAAAAGTGGACCACATTCTCGTTCTATTTTATTTTAAGTTAATCGATTACGTTTAGAATTATGCAAAAAATATGCACAATAGTGAAAAGCTTTGTAAAAGGCAATTGATACCGATAGACTTATCAACATCTCAAAATACCAGATCAATATTAAGGAGAACCGTGGACGGGCAGCAGCGTCTTAACTGTGAGATGTCTGTTATTGTATTCGACAATCTGCTGATGCAGTTATGGTAATTTACTTTTTAAAAGTGAGGCCAACGCCCTGTAAGTAAGGATATACAATAATTGCACTTCAATGTATCATTATATTACACAAACTTATGCATAAAACATTAAAATTTTATTTTTTATATACTAAAGATACAACAGTATACTTAAATAAACAAATATTTACATAAACAACTATTTATTTTCATACAACATATCGTTGGCTTGAACATAAAGACGGCGAAGGGATCACCACCTGTCACGTTGTACCAAAAATATCTTAGGTGGAAGACGGGTCGAAAAGACTTAATTGTCGAGACCTCTGTCTACCCCTGTATTGGGAATGGTGTATATATATACTATTTATTTTCACCCAACTAATAATCCTAAAAAAGAATAGACAGGACAAATGTATTACTAAAGTTGTTATTGATTATGTATTACGGTTATAATTGCACACATCATATTCAACATCTATATGGCAATTTATTTGTAAATTTTAGATATAATATCACAATTAGAACAACATTGATATATGATAAATGAAATTAAACGTGGGTCATGTACGTTGTTACGTATTAAAATTATATAGAAATTAAACGCGGGTTGGAAAGTCTTGTTCATTACTAACGGTTCTTTTAAGCTCCTACCGATGTCATTTCTATAGAACATAATTCAATGTAATAAAATCCGTTAACGTTCTTTATACATCGCTTCGTTTAGTGCACTACGTACTTACTATACTCCACTTTTAAATTAATTCACCAATTACATTCCCGAGTTTCTTACTTCTAGCATCCATAAAGCCCTTCAATGCACCATAGAATCAGTTTTTTAATCTGTATAGCATTATTAAGGTACAGGTTTTTAATATCGTCAATACAGCTTCATACTGCTTGTAAGGCATAGTAATTGCCTTATGCGGCTATTGACTTCATACAAAAAACATCACATAGAACTTCTGGAAGAGATCGTATAATGTTACGTAGTGCTGTATCACTTTTTGACGTCTGTAAGAAATGCTATCTTTTTTTATTATTACCACCGTTTCGAGAGTTACAACAAAATTATTATTTTTATTATATTTTTTCTTCACGGATTCCCAGTACTGGGTAATCAGAGGTCTAGAGAGTTCATTTTGACGCACATTTCTCTGAATCTTGTTTGACATTAATATTTTAAAAGAAATGTAACCTGTTTCGGAAAGAACACAAAAGGGCAGTTACTAACTATAAACCTTATGATTTTATACACAGAAGATTATCCATAGTCTTTTTTTTAAAGAAAAGGGAGGCAAACGAGCAGGTGGCTCACGTGATGGTAAGTGATTACCGCCGCCCATGAACACCCGCAATACCAGAGGCTTAGCAGATGTGTTGCCTCCCTTAGAGTGCCTCTCTCCCCCATAATTGGGAGAGGATGGTTTGTGGGCCACCGGTTACCTGCACTCACCAGACGAAACGCAGAAGTTTGTTAGACTTCTACTTCACGCCGGAATTTTCTGAGGTCGTGGTACTTCCCCGGTCGAGCCGGCCCATTCATGCATCAACAAAAGCTGTAGCGTGGCTCTACCACTTAAGTCTTTGTAAATGTACAGCAAAATATTAATTGAACATTATATAATATTAGATATAATATTAATTGCTCATTGATTGGTATACATTTTATTTGGTCTAGTGTTGTGCCTGGAACTACTCAACATGCTGAGTTAGGAGTTATAGGTTCCAGATGAAAACCAGCGTCATCAGTCCTGAAGCCTGACAATAGCTGATCAGGAGACCTGTTGGTCTGGCCATAAGACACTCACAAAGTTATATTGTGGTAATTAAGTTACTTGTATAAAAATATTAGTACATTTTTTTTTTCGTGTTAAGCTGATTCTTTTTTGAGATTTTTTTAAATACTGTTTGTTCTTTTGTGTGTTGTCATTATGTTGGTCCAATAAATTATATTTTCTTTATTTCTTTCTTACCTTTTTTGAAGCGAAACTTCTTTAGAATCGTTGTGATTTCAAACCGGATGCAACGGAAAATCGACAGGTAAGAGAGACCAATACAAAAATGTGTAGGATGAAACCGACGAAGAATGAGACAGAAATATACATACATAACGGTCTGTTAAAGTCAACTGAAGGACGTAGGCCTCTCCGTTAGGGAGGATTTGCCATAATCGCCACGCTTGGCAAGCGGATTGGCAGAAATACACATACTATTTTATAAATAAACTTTGTAATTATCCTACCCTTGTTATATATATTCATATCATTCTTTTGTCGATTTAGCGAAGCGGTTATTTGTGGTTTTCATGTATGTTTATTGATTTTCTTCATGTTTGTGTGATGTACTTTGGAAAAGAAAATAAAGTTTTATTCTCTTTATCGAGATTTTTATTTCGCCATCTGTCCGTGTTTTTATAAGGCTTGCCCTGTCACGATAGCCGAGTGGCTGGATCATTGAAATATGAGTCTAGAAACCCGATTTCGGTCCCCAGGAAGTAGGCTCGTGCCAATGTATTCTTACGTAAGTTTATCGTTGGCTTGGACATAAAGATGGCGACTGGCTCACCACCTGCCACGTTACCTCAAAAAATGTCTTTACTTCAGTAAAGACAACCTTTCAAGGTTGGTTGAAAAGACTTAATTGTCTAGACCACTGTCTAAGTGGTATAAGACAGTATTAGAAATGGGATTTTCTTGTCTTACACCACCCGCAGGAACGAGGGTTCTATATTTTGTCGTTGTCACTACAAAAAACTAATTTTTTTTATGAACTCATAATACAATTTTTATGTAAAACATAAACCTATTCGTTAAATGATACGTATATAGGATTTTTTATACATAATAGATAAATTTACACAAATATTTTGAATAAAAAAAAAATAAAATATCTTCACGCAATTCCCAATACAGGGGTAGACAGAGGTCAAGTCTAGACAATTAAGTCCCACCTTCCACCGAAGATATTTTCGGGACAACGTGACAGGTGGTGAGCCCGTCGCCGCCTTTTATGTCCAAGCCAACGATGAAATTCGTACATAAGTTTTTGAAAAACTCATTGATACTGCCACCTGGGGATCGAACTCGGGTCTCTCGACTCGAAATTCCGACCACCCAACAACTCGGCTATCGTGACTTTATTTTTTATCGATACTTTTCAAATATTTTGAAAAGTGTTTTCATTAATTTACATTGTATTTTGTGTTCAAAGTTTATCTAAAATAAATAAAGAAATTAAATAGTTAGTAAATAAAAATGTAGCATCTAGAATTTTTCAATAAGCAAAGCGTGATCAATTAGATACTGTAAGTGATAAGATTAACAAAAAAATGTTACCATTAGCTGCATATTATATCTTTAAACGAATTCTCTGCGATATACTAGTAGTATATCGTAGTAGTGTCTTGATAGCCGAGTGGTTGGGTGGTCGGAATTTAGAGTCGAGAGACACGAGTTCGATCCCCAGGGGGCAGGGGTTCAATATAAAGGAACCAATGGGTTTTTAAAAAAACTTTTGTACGAATTATATCGTTGGTTTGGACATAAAGACGCCGACGGGCTCGCCATCTGTCACGTTGTCCGGAAAATATCTTCGCTGGAAGGTGAGTCGAAGGGACTTAATTGTCTAGACTAGACCTCTGCCCTCTGTATTTGGAATTGCGTGAAGATATTTATTTTTTTATTTCTATACGATATACCAGTGTTCTCACACTAGCATATTCACACGTACACACGCGTGTTCTAAACTCTGTTAATATCGTACACCAATGTAAAGCGACTAGTTCCGTCACATATCATCCACATCGTAGCGGAATGCATCCCGGCGAGTTGCGAAGTGTCGATGTCACTAACGCAATGAATTTCAAATTTGCACAATTTACTCGCTGAATGCAAATGTCGTGAGTGGGCCGCACGAGATCCCGGCAAATTTATTCATTGGAGAAGATCGCTCCGTCATTGTTGGCGCATCAGAACCGAAGCCTTATTAGCTTTTGTCTGCATGTTGTACGAAACGGGACAATTTTATGTAGTGTATGTGTATGCGATATCACTTTGCACGGCGAACTTTGTTACTGAATGGGTATATTTTGATTAATTATTAATGAAAGGTCCGATAGCCGTGTGCTTGGGTGATTGGGGTTTTGAGTCTAGAGACTCGGGTTTAATCTCCAAAGCTCGTACTAATGGGTTCTTCTAAAATGTGCGATTTATGTAGTTGGCTTGGACATAAAGACGGCGACGTGCTCACCACCTGTCAAGTTGTCTCGAAATATATCTTCGGTGGAAGGTGGGTCCATTGGAATTAATTGTCTAGACGGTCTACCTCTTTATCGAGAATGTCGTGAAGATATTTATATTTATTTTATATTATTAAATAAATTAAAAAATATCTTCACGCCATACTGGGGGATCGAGTCTGATAGATTTCGCATAGACTTCGGGACTGCAATTCCGAATACCCAACTACATATAGTGACTAAGGCTAAACGAAGTTCCTATAAGTGACTAACGGCGATTAGCTCACTATTCAATTAAGTATAGCATCACCAGTTTCTATTTGCTACATAAATAATCGTACATTTTTTAAAGAACTCTCAAAAAACGTTATAATAGTTCTTTGTATTTAACAGTTCTTTAAAGACATCAATGCGAGCGAAGCAACACTGTTAAAGGCAATAAATATATGGTTTTGATCGAAATGTTAAGGAATGGAAAACGGTTAATTTAGTTCCGAGTTTAAAATATATATCCAATAAATCTATTTTAACATTCAGTAGAAATGGCGGAAATAATGCAGCACTACAACCACATCGGCCACGATAGCCTTCGACCTGCAGGTAGAGGCTACTAGAGTCACGTAAATTGGTTTGTTGACCTCACCGTAGGTTACTGTTGGTAATAAATTACCTAAACATGACGCAGATACTACAATTTCCACGATAATTTCGAACAAAGTTTATCGACTGAGACTGTTGTATATTTGAAGTCAATGTAAGCGAGATACAACTATTTTATTTAATATTAAAAAATATCTTCACGCCATTCCCAAAACCGGGGTAGACAGACAATTAAGTCAGACAGGTGGTGAGCCGCCGCCGTCTCAATGTCCAAACCAATGATATAATTTGTACATAAGTTTTTTTTTTTTTAAACCATTTGTTGCCTGCCAACTCGGATCTCCCGTCTAAAATTCCAACCACCCTACCACTCGGCTATCGTGACTTCAAACTATAAATTGACAAAATTATTATTGTTAAAAAATAATCTTCAGTGATATAGCGTACTAAACAAATTCTTCTAATTTTACACTATGTTTATAATCCTGGTATGGTGGTTCCGAACGTAAGAGCTAAAAATTAAATAATTTTTTTTTCTCTTACTTAAACCGTGGAAAAAGGGGGGAACACAGCGGTTTTCAAGTCGCCGCCAGCTATGAGGCTTCGGGCTCGATTCACGGACGGGCCAATTGAAGTAAGTCACTTTTTTTACCTTCTACCTTTGTGGTACTTTAGTAGTCTCCGATTCTATAAGACAAGTGCTGTAGGTACCTTCTTTTTGACCAGATAAATGTATCGGATATTGTTTTTATCTATGTATGTAATTGTAGTAATGCCATGATCCTATCCTCGAATTTTAGGGTTGTGGATTCGAGTCCCGCTAGGAGCAAAACATTCATGTGATGATTATGAATGCTTGTATTGGAGACATGGATCTTTATATGTAAGTATTAAGTATTTTATACCAATAGCTTTGACAATAAGAAGGCGATGGGTCCACCGTCTATCACGTTGGTCCAAAGAAGCTTCGGTGTACAGGGAATCGGAAGGACGTCTTCGTTTAGATATCTGCCTACGATAAACAAATCTTCTAGAGAAATGAATAAATAGTGTAATGTAATGGATCCTAATTATATTTTAGTCTTAGATCTGACTTAAATTTAAAGTTTAGCAACCATATTTCTTTCATTGACAGTTTTCACAATAACATCTTTAATTGTCTTTAATCTTTAACCACTCGGCTATCGTGACTTTTTTTCAGCAAAACTAAAGAAGTCACGATAGCCGAGTTGTTGCGTGAAGATATTTATTTATTTATAAAAAATGTAATAATCAACCTAGAAGATTCGAAGGAAATTAACGGTGACGGACAGACAGATGGAAATACCAGTGATCTTATAAGGGTTCCGTTCTTCTATTCGGACGTACAGAAACCTAAAAAGTGTCAGGGTAGGGAATTCCCTATCCGTCGCTTTCTTCTTCTTTCCTTATCCTTATTCACTCTTCATAAGAAACGTAACGTTACGAGTGAAGAATTCGTGTGCATGTTGATCGAAGAAGAATATAATGACTGCGATCAGTTAAAGCAAATAAGGAATTTCACTATCAGATATCGGAACATGCCATTAGGCAGACATATGTATTTAGATATTCGAGTATAAAATTTGCAGAGATAACTGCAGTACACCTGCTAGATAGCTGCAGATTGCTGACTGCTCATAATTGCCGCACTTAACCAATCCAGAGCCGAGTTGTATCATTTTGTACGTGTCACGATGGACCTATTAAAACTATTTCAAATGGAAAGTTATTTGCGTACCTCAAGATCGTTTTACTGTAATTATAATCACGGTGTACATTGCGGCTTTGGTAAATGCTTTATCGCAGGAACGGAGATATCTATATCAAGGAAAGAAATGTTTGTTGGACTGATTGGTGTGTTTGGATCCTTATTTAATTTGATAAAATTGTCTGTAAAAGTACTAGAATTTGATCTGTAATGCAGATTAGAGCACTAAGCGGATTTACATGCCTATTACTCGACACCTCTCGCATCTCAGAAGGCTTAATTTTGGTCTGGTATTATTATAATGTCCTGTAAAAGTCCCCTGCATGACATAGGCCAGCACGTTGTACCAAAATCGTACGCTTGACAAGCAGAATGCCGATCGCAGTACAAGAAACTTTGCATATTAGATGCTGTTTGCTAAAGTTTAGTTCGGAATTTTTGTGACGGTTATCCCGCCATCTATAGGTAGTCAGTTGCATTATCATGGCTGTACCCTTGGTCGCTTTTAAAGACACCCACGAGAAGAAAAGGTTGTGGTATATTCTTAAGCTGTAAACACAAGCCCTTAGGTCTGGTATATTACCCCCCCCATTTGTCTATGGATTGCTATTTTAAAGGGTTTTTCCATAGGTAGTTCGTTTCATAACCTAAAGACACCACCTGTCACGTGGTCCCGAAAATATCTTCCGTGGAAGGTGGGTCGAAGGGACTTAATTGTCTAGACTAGACCTCTGTCTACCTCTGTAATGGGAATTGCGTGAAGATATTTATTTATTTATTTTATTTAATAACAAAAGTTTCAATAAAATGTTGTTATCTCAGTAAATGTATCAATGTAGATCACTCCGGAGAATGTACCCCTGCAATCAGTTGCACCGCTGATAATGCGATCTTTATTCACCTAATTCAATCCATTAACGCTTTAAATGAGCTCGCTATGGGTGGCGCGGACTATAATGCGTCGATTTACGCGGAACAAACGTAATGTTTCGTGCTGTAACTGAGTCAAATGTGTTGCCCATTGTGGTTAACAATGAGGCGGTAATGAAACAATTTGGCGACAATGAAACGATCGCGAGGCGATAATTGTAAACTATAACTGAATGGTATTATTGGTTGGGGTACGGCGGGGCGCTTACGTAAACGTAGACGTAGCACCATGAAAAGTTACCTAATATGTAAATATTTGGTGATATGGATCTAACCTTTTAATGTTATGACAAACGCCATAAGGGACATATTATTTTTAGACGAAAAAAATAACTAAATGTAACTAAAAATAACGTTGAAATGCAACCAGCGTTGTTGGTGCCATGCCACGAGGAGTAGGGCTCTACGATTATAGTAGTTTTTAGTTAATAAGTATTGTAAATATTAACATAATTTTGTTTCTGTAAATAAAGTATTGTTCAAACTAAGTCACGATAGCCGAGTGGTTGGGTGGTCGGAACTTCGAGTCGAGAGATCCGAGTTCGATCCCCATGTGGCAGGCACGTACCAATGAGTTTTTAAAAATAATTTTACGTACGAATATCGTTGGCTTGGGCATAAAGACGGTGACGGGCTCACCACCTGTCAAGTTGTCACGAAAATATCTTCGGTGGAAGGTGGGTCGAAGAGACTTAATCGTCTAGACTAGACCTCTGTCTACCCCTATATCGGGAATTGCGTGAAGATATATTTTTTTAACATTATTTTGTTTCTGCAAAATAAAGTATTGTTCAAACTGAAAAAAAAATTAACTCATTCTGCTAAATTTTTGTCTGGTACTTTTCAAAATGAATGATATTTAAAGCGGTAATAGTCATTTCTGTTTCAAAGGGTTATTCCTAACTCTTACGTCATCATGCGTTTCGGCATATACATTTGTTTTAAAAACACAAGCAATGCCATATAACATTACTAGTATTCTTTGGTGACCATTCCAACTATGCGATACTTGTGCCTGGAGTTGGTTTACGACCATATACGAATGGTGGGCCCGAACCTACGATGTTATGTTTCGCTATCCGCACCTTAAACCGAAGTTATTCTTCTTCTCTTCTTCTTTACATCTTACCAAGAGTCCACTGCTGAACATAGGCCTCCCCCAAAGCTTTCCACAACTAACGGTCCCCAGCCATGTATCCATCGACTTCCTGCAACATTTTGCAAGTCGTCACTCCAACTCGTGGGGGCGGGAGGGGGGGGGGGAGTCCTACACTGCGATTGCAGTGGATCACTGTGCACTGATTATACGAGGTTACCACTCGAGAACCTTTCGGCCCCAAAGGTTGTCAGTTCGTGGAGCTATGTGGCCGGCCCATTGTTGTGTTAAAATTAAAGGAGTTATCCTTTAATTTTGTAATCTCAAATAATTTTTAATGATTCTCCCAACCTTTTGGTTTTAAAGGTTTCCTTCTTATAAATACTATCTTTCCTTTTCTTTTACCAGTCATTATACTGGCTTCGATGACGTTTTCTCTTCTTTTCGCAGTTTGATGCAGTTTTGGCGAGTTCCAAGTTTCTAATAAAATAACCGGTGAAATAATTTTTAACATAAGACAGTGTAATGGCATGTCTTCACGTGGCATGTCGTAAGATGCGATTTAAGGATGAGCTTTGAAAATGAAAATGTATTTCCGAGATTTTTTAAAAATAATAACGGACAGCAGGGCTTAAGATGTGAACTGTGTGATTCTAAGAGGTCATTATGTACGTATGTACATCGGCTTGTCTGAGAGAATGTCGATATTTCCTGGATCGAACCAAATGGGTCATTATCGCTTACCATAGGCGTATAGCCATTTGGCGAATGTTGCCACTATGAAAAACATAATGTTCGTCGTTACAATTGGCACTAGAATGCTCCAGCCATGCCTTACTATTGTAGAGAGTCCAATGCTTGGCGCGTTATATGGAGATAAGTTGTAAATTAGGTGCAGATTCTATTGTTGTTGCCTATTCTCATATTTTACTGTGTGAGCCTAATGATGTGTAGGATCAAATAGTTCAGATCTTCAATTTAACTTTACTGCAGGACTGTCAAGTGAAAATATAGCGTTTGGTTAGAAACGGCGTAGAAATAAAAATTATCATTATTAAAACATACATCGTTTCTAGTCCTTTTTGAAATCAGTTATAAGAAATTATTTTTAACGCAGTCAAAAACTTACGAATACGTTGTTAAAGGATTGATTAGCTTAAAAATTATTATGCTTACTGTATTAGTATGTATTATTAAGCCTAAGATCTATCATCTAACTGAATACGAATGTTACTGATGTAATATTTAAGTAAAAATAAAAATAAAATAAATCAAGCAGACTGATGAAGGTTAGTAAGATTTACTACTTGGTATCTGGAAGTATAATCGCCAATCCCCTTGCTAAGCGTGGCGATAACGGCGAATGTTTATTATTATTTTGAACTCTTACTTGCCGTTAAGAAAATTTTTTAACACAAACGTATATCATTGCGAAATCAAATCATAAGATACATGTATAGTAAATACATAACTTTAATATTACATTACAATGGATCATAAATTTCAAAAGTCACGGGACTGTGACGAACGGGCGGACAATCGACTACATTATCATTATATCATAACCGTTGTTCTGCTTCGTAGAAATAGTTCGAAGTCCATTTATTCTTGAGGGTGAAATGTCTGCGTGGAAAATTCAATCATTAATAATAACAGATGTCTCACGTATTTCTGAATCTTGGTTTTCTGTATTATTACGTCATGGTTTTAACAAATAGTTTATAACATATTCTAAAAACCTGTGCCGTTTGCTATTTTCTTAGAGCGTAAGAATATACACCGTTTTATACTGGTGTTTATAGTAAGTGGAACTTAGGGTAATGTCTTGAAAATACCATTGGTTACTAATGGCGGGATAAGCATATCGATATCTCTGACAAATGATCACCAACGACCATGAACATCTACAACAACAGAAAACGTTGCGTTGAGGAGCTTTGCCTATCTTCAACGAAGGAATAGGACCTCTTTGTTTCCTATTAAAGCGTCCATACTTTATAAAATAATATTGCTACTTGTTCGAATATGTGAGGGGCAAGAATACTCGAGTACATTGTGGTACGAGTATGAAGAAAATAAAAATTTTATAGAAGCAAGGGACGTACGTAAGTAACGTGACACTTGGCTATCTGTTCGCTATGGCTACCTCTTCAGAGACTATGAGTGAAGGTATAATAATTAAAATTCGCCGAGATGAAACAAAAGTTTGCAAGCGTCTACTTCGTCAACACTTAATGATTTCTTGTATTTACGCGAATACTACACATTTAAAATAAAACGATTTTCGGATTTTATCGCGTTTTTAATTAGTTTTTACAAACTATTTTTATTTCCCGACGTTTCGGATGCTTTACACCATCCGTTGTCACAACGTCACGAAAGCATCCGAAACGTCGGGAAATAAAAATAGTTTGTAAAAACTAATTAAAAACGCAATAAAATCATCAATTTATTTTAAAACGTCTACACTTAATTTACAGGACAGCGAGTGAAAGAGAGGTGTGAATAAATATTGGATAGATTCTATTTTAATACAATTACGGCAAATTCGCTGCAAAATTACTAGCGAGCCTTGTATCCTGTCATGAGTACGTTCCGTTAAACGAACGCACTTGTCTTATTAGCATTGTCCCTATGTTAAAGGAACGCAAAGCTTTCTGCGTGATCTGGAACGCCTTTTGTGTCTAATCTTTGTATGACCGCGACCAATTTATGTTCGTAACTGCAAAACTGTTAGGTAGTTTAATTTTAGACTTTATGGTGTGTGGAATAGATGTGTTCGAGTTTTAGACGGAGTGGCAAATAAAGATAATAATGCGAAGGTATACTGTCATGCTCGATATTGTCGGACAAAGGGTTTGATTGTGCAGTCTCTGGGTAACGCAATTATATCTATATGTTATCTGTCTATTATTTATTTATTTTGCGTTACAACTAATATAACTGACAGGAGGAAACAAGGTATTGACAGATATATCTATAAAGGGAGTGAGAGGATGGGACTGAGAGGATTGGACTGGATTTAAACGTCTACATATTGAAACCAAAAATTTATAATTTAAATATAAAAAATATCTTCACGTCATTCTCTCAGTTCCATTCAATACAGGGGTAGACAGATGTCTAGACAATAAAGTCGTTTCGAAACACCTGTAACTGAAGATCTTCTTAGTGTTGTGGTCGGAATTTCGAGTCGAGAAACCCGAGTTCGATCCCCAGGTGGCAGTATCCAATAGGTTTTTTTTCAAAAACTCTTATGTATGTATGAATTATATCGTTGGCTTGGACATAAAGACGGCGACGGGCTCACTACTTGTCGTTGTCCCAAAAATGTCTTCGACGGAAAGTGGGTCGAAAGGACGTAATTGTCTAGACCTCCGTCTGTTGGGAATTGCGTGAAGATATTATTGTTGTCTCGGGTGTTGGTGTTTGTGTTAATTTCGTCGTGTCTTAATTCATAAAACAAGTGCTTTAGCTTCTTTAGGATTAGAATAATTATGTGTGATGCTGTCCTTATCCATTCATTTATATTAGAATATATAATAAACTAAAAAGTATTATGTAAAGTATAAAATAAACCGAAATCGATTGAATTTACTTTAATTGTTTAAATTGATTAAAAATAATAAGTAAGTAATTTAAATCGCGTTAGGAATAAAAACACCTTAGCCAATAGGAAGCTGTCCCCTGCTGTGACATCAAAACGACCTGCTGCATCCGAATAAGAAGGAAGCATAAGCAGCTTCTCATCATCCTATTATGGTAAGACGGATCGATTACATTAATCAGATACACTTAATAATAAATAAATACAAACATAGACAGGGACTACATTACATACATTGCTCTGATCCCAAAGAAAGCAGCTTAAGCACTTGTTTTATGGAATCAGAAACAACGAACGTACCACACACATCCAGACTAATGGGTTTTGTCAAAAAAAACAGACTGTCTCACCACCTGTCTCGTTATCCCAAAAGCTGTCTTCTGTGACAGGTGGGTCAAAAGAGCTTAGTTGTCTAGACCTCTGTCAACCCTAATATTGGGAATAGCTTAAAGATTTTATTTATTATGAGAAGAACAAACTCTCTAAAAAGAAGACGTATTGTCGTCGTATATACGTAATTGAGACATAAGGAACATGTCCCATTCGGACACTAACGACAGGGTGATTTGCGTTTATTTGTTTTATCTGTCTCTTCAAATTAAACGCAGCTGTGCGGCTTTATGCACACTAAATAGGAAATCACATTAGAATTGAAATGGAAACATTAATTCTGTATATCCACTTTTGGATTGAAACGTAAAGATACGTCGCGCGGGATTGTCTCTCAGATTCTCTTTAATAATTGATCAAAGAGTATTATTGATTTCGTTTAATATTTATAAAGATAAAATTTATATGTGGAGGAAAAAATATTTTGCTTAACTAAATTATGAAAACATATTTTTTTATCACTATTCTATCTCACTATTCTATCTTTTAGTTATAATATATCTTTAAATATATGAATTATTAGCATTATTCTTTATTTTTAATTTCATTATTTTCATTTTATTTAATTTAATTATTCTCATTATAATCATTAACATTTTAAGCTTATTGTTTTCTTTTATATAAATAAAGAAAAAAATCAGTTGTACCAATTTCGTAGTACCAGTCCGGGGATCGATTCGGGGGAAATATTCGCGTAGTTTAGCGAGCGACCTGACGGCTCTGGTCTCCGTTTAATGGATTTAAAACTACGGCAGAGTTGGTCAAAGATGAGGCCGCTAACTTTTTTTAACTTTTTAAAGAACTAAAAAATAAAAACATCAGTCAAGGCTTATGGTTTTGCTGTGGTTAACAACAATCGGTGAATGCCGGGCTTTAATCTGTGTACATTATGCACTCTTCACACTAAACTATTAGGCAGTTTGTGTTTAATCGTTATAAGTAGTGAATATAAGGAAATAGATTTTACCAAACCAAGGAGAATAATAGACGTCGACAAATTGTGAACTGATTTTCATTAGGAAGATATGTGATAGGGGTGCCCTCTCCCGTACCCTACGGCTCATACATCTATTGAAGTATTTTTGATAACATCAGTAGACGAGTGGCGTACACGCCTGTTCGATTCTCGGCCGAGTCAATGCAGAAAACACTTTTTCTAGATTTTCTCGGGACCTTCGTTGTTTCTGATTCACAAGTCCTGAAGCTGCTTACTTAGGTATCAGAGCAATGTATGTGATGTACTCGTATGTAAGTAAATGTATGTGAATATTTATTTATAAATTTTCGCGATAATGTCACGATAGCCGAGTAGTTGGGTCGGAATTTCGAGTCAATAGACCCGAGTTCGATCCCCAGTTGGTAGGCTCGTACCAATGGGTTTTTCAAAAACTTATGTACGAATATCGTTGGCTTGGATATAAAGGCGGCGACGGGCTCACCACCTGTCACGTTGTCCCGAAAATATCTTCGGTGAAAGGTGGGTCGAAGGGACTTAATTGTCTAGACTCCACCTCTGTCTACCCCTGTATTGGGAATTGCGTGAAGATATTTTATTTTTTTTTTAAATTTTCGCAGTCGCTCCACGGCCAGTCGTTCTTCTTTGACCGACGCATTTCAGTTAGATTTCTCGACCATTCCACTAAAATTGCTAATTGCAACGTTTAGTATTATCAATATGTTTCTAGATAATAAATGAGATCGTTAAATGAGATCAAGAGTTAAATGTGATGTTTAGCGGAGTGCTTGTAGCGTAAAACAATATATCACCACATAGAACGCGGGACTTTTATTTGTATGGACTGGAATGCTTATTCCCGATATCGATTCACGGAAAATTTATGACTACTATTTTATTCAATCGCAAAGACCATTTTAATAGGAATAAACAAGAATTAACAGTTATATTCGAGTGTGTGGTTGATAAGAATTCAAATCGGGAGACTCCAGTACAAATCCCAGGCTTAGGCCAGGATATCCTGATTTTATGCAAGATTTAAAGGGGAATTGCTTAATCAGGTCAACATTAAAGTTATATTATAATATTATAAACTTATATAATTTATATTTTAACGACCTATCCATTATAAAATATGTTAATTACGCAATTATTTAAATAGCTACAGATAATCAGACATTCATGTTTTTTTTTCTTTTTTTAACTTTATTTATTTACGGGCATTTATCCTTTTGGGATATGCCAGCCCCATCATACCCTGATATAAAGTTTTGAATCAACATTCATTAATAAAAACTGAATGTTTTAATACTAAGTATAGCATTGCGTGTGCAAAATCATAGACTGTAATCAATAATTTTCCATTGCTAAGGCATGTTAGCTACTAACGCACAAAACATTAACCTTCACTGCATACGTTTTTTATTTCATAATATTTCACACGTTCGCGTTATAACTATCTAAGTAAACATCTATGTAACTTTCTTTTATTAGTTTAATGATGGCGTCGATGCTTTTCGCGCTAAAATCGTAACGGTCCGTGTGAATGCAGTTCTAATTTCAAATGATTTATAGCGATTGGTTGCGCGTGTGGCAATGGCTGAAGGTGTGATTAAAAATACGCCAATCACTGCACAGAATAAGCAATGCTTTACGGACACAGTAGGTAGTTTTTAATCGCGTGTGTATTCTATGGCGTGTAGAAGATTCAAGCTAAAAAAGGTTTGTTGTAAAGAGTGATAGATGGCTTTCTACTGAGTGATTTATATTTTACATACGTTTAGTTAGTTAAGCGTGAACGAAGTTATTATGAATATTATTAATAATAGTAGCAGTAGATGGCGAATTCGATGAAACTATAATTAAAATCCGAATTCCATATATTCTCTGTTTAATTATATTTATTAAAGTCGACTAGATAGTCGAGTTGGTAGTGAAATTGTCTTCGAAGCTAAGGGTAGCGCGGGTTCGAATCCCGCTAGAGACAAACATTTATGTGTTGAATATGAATTTAAATATTTATCTATTTCAATACATATGAATCTATGCTTATGACTAAGACGGCAATAGGCTCACCACCTATGAAGTTGTCCCAATTAGGCTTCGGTGGAAGATAGCTTGAAATGACTTACTTTTCCGGACACGTGTCCCTAGAATAGGAAAACTGCGTGATGATAAAAATAAAACTGGTTCATTCATTTAAAAAAAAGGTTCATTGTTCCTATCTATAATGGTTAATTACGATAGCCTATGCACTCTTTTTGATTATTTGGGTTTAAGCTTTATTGGTGATGATGCAGTGAATATGGAAAATTCTGTTTTGTATACACATCAGCGATACACAAGATGTACAAGATGATACAGATTGATGTAACACGTGTAAGTTACACAACGATGGTGTCAAACGTATCTATTTCTAGTCACATTTGACCTTTCTGTAACAAACGTTTTCGTGCACGCTTTCGGTTTCTTAATTCAAATACCATTGAAGCGTTTAATAACCCATTAATGTAACAGGCCGAAAATAAAAAAAAATAAACAGTTACATATAAATCCTGAGTTTCGAACCAATGAGCGCGCTCTCTGTGGCAATAAATCCGCGCACCTCGTGCCGCACCGTGAAATAATAAATAAGTGAAGGCATAGCGACAGTAACGCGTATAAATCGCAGGTGGCTAACGAGTCGCGTCAGATTGACCGCGCGTTTTGCGCGCGACAGCCGTGATCATTCGTAATTTCATCACGGTTTCGTAACTATAAGCATCATGTACTATTTGCGTATATGAAAAACTTGTTTAACCATTACATGGTGTAAATATTCCCGTTTGTAGACCACATTCGCAACTTGTGGGTGTTGCAAGTCATTTGAGGGAAACGCCTGGAATAAATTATAGGCTGTCGATAAGTAGGGAGGTAAAATGAAAGATTACAGAAGCAATTATTAGACATTAGCAAGCAGCCATTTCAATTTTCATAGCTTTTCCTTAGTTGCCTTTTACATCAATTAATCTTCTAAGTACAACGCAAGAAAAGGGGGTGGAATAATTTATGCGCGTACATACACTATAACTTGAAGAGAGCGTAATTCCATCCATACTTCCTTGATTTTTTCTATTATATAAAATTCTGTAGAAGTTTCTTTAGATCCCACTTTAATTGATTCGTAGATTGAACGTAAAAAAGTGCCATAATATAATTTATATCAAAGGATTAATTAAACTTCAAGAGCTTGAATAATAAAACATACGTCGTTATAAAGATTCACGTTTAAATCTTCCCATAATTACAGATAAGGGCAAACCCGCGTATTATGTGGACATACCAGTCTGAAGTTGACTCGCTAATGAATCCATATATTGGATTAATTAGAGATGTACCACTATCGATAAATCAAACGCTGTCCAACTTTGATGCCTTGCGACTGTCTAATAAAGTGATGCAGTGTTACACTCGATACAAGGTTTCTGTCCTATTATTGTTTCTACAATAAAATATGCTTTAACGTAAATTATGTTAATTCTGAAACTAAAATGTATGAATGGATAAAAAAAATTCAAATTAATTCTTACTGATTACACATTTTTTTCATTAAATATGGACTGGTTATAAACAATATAACATAATTTTACTATACAAGTTTTCATTCTCATTTAAACACTCAATTTTAAAACAGGGATTATTTTTAATTGTAATCATTCCAATGTTCATACTTCAAAGTAAAAAATGACGTAGTTTGATAGGAAATCTCCGCTATTATATATAACTATATGGAGGACGTTTTCAAAATTATTAGCTAAAATCTACTCGGAGATAAATTACACTTCAAGTTTTTGAGGTTTCGTGATTTATTGGTAGATGACCTCTCATTTTTATTAATACACAGATTTATCTTACTATCTTATTAATATTACAAATCTCAGTTTGTCAGTTTGAATGTTTTTATGTTTCAACTCAATGACGACGAAACGACTGAAAATACATATTTGAATAAAATTTGGCAAAAATACTTAAATGTTTTTTTATTAAAATGCAGTTTATTTTTTGAACCTGTTAAGTTACTGACAGACTGTTACTTTGATTAGCGCCCGATTTTTGAAGACAAATTCGCGAGTAGACTCTGCTTCGAAATATATAAAAAGCGTTGTAATATTATATTGATTTTAAAGTTCAAGGATCATCTCGGGGGTGTCGTAAAAGACGACAGATAACAAAATAACCACCATGAAGAATATCAGAACAAGCCTCCACAGATCGATGATGGGCACCAGCATTTCGAGAGCAAGATTTCTATAGCCATCGCCAGTAAACTCGACAAGCATACTGATTATGTATGGTTTGCATGACTATACTCTTTCCATAGATAATTATAATATTGTGTAATGTTAAACACATCTGTAATTATAATTAACATATATCTTCTAGCCAATACCAATACTAAGGTAGACAAGAGGTCTAGACAATTAAGTCCTTTAGACTTACCTTTCACCGAAGACATTTTTGGGACAATGTGACAGGTGGTGAGCCAGTCTACATCTTTATATCCATACCAACGATATAATTCATACTTAAGTTTTTGAAAAACCCATTGGTACGAGCCTGCCACCTAGGGATCGAACTCGGGTGTCTTGACTCGCAATTCCGACCACCCAACCATTCGGCTATCGTGACCTTTACAAATTGATAATGTGTCTATTGCTACCGACCTTTTGTGATTATATCCTCATAAATAAAAAATATTTTTCAGTAAATATTTTTTGTTTACTTTGACTGTCTGTAACTTTAACTGGTATTTACCTGAAACAAATATTTTTTTTTATTGTAATTGAATATAGGGTATTTTTGATTTTCATACACATAAGTTAACGGTCTATATTTTAACAATACGAACATATTTATATGAAATAGCTAAGTAATATCTAAATCTACTAAAAATATAAATAAACTAATTAATATCTAAATCTTAAGTAACTATTACGGCTTGCAGGAGCCATTTGCCGGAGCAATGGTTAAAATTTGTTCGTTTATATGAGACATAATAATATAAGTGCGGCAGTAAAACTGTTCAATTAAAACAAAAACTATGTGATTATTCCAAACCTAATAGCTACCATAACTATACCTAAAATTTTTACTCTATCCTAATATTCTTTTAATTGATCTCATGAATTAGATTTAAGATATTTTATTATAAATAAAGAAATATCTTCACGCAATCCCAATACAGGGGTAGACAGAGGTCTGGTCTAGACAATTAAGTCCCTTCGACCCTCCTTCCACCGAAGATATTTTCGGGACAACGTGAAAGGTGGTGAGCCCGTCGCCGTCCTTACGTCCAAGCCAGCGATATAAGTCGTACATAAGTTTTTGAACAACCCATTGGTACGAGCCTGCCGCCTGGGATCGAACTCGGGTCTCTCGACTCGAAATTCCGACCATCCAACAACTCGGCTATTATAACTTCTTATCGTGATTAGGTGATTATCGTATTATTATTATTATAACATTATTTAAATTATTAATTCTAGTAGTAATACTACTAGAATTAATACTTATTACTTATTTTATGCATCGCTGTTTAGAAAATGGCCAGCTTTTTGACAAAATAAAATCTCGTCTTCTGATAAAAAAAATATCTTCACGTCATTCCCAATACAAGGGCAGATAGACGTTAATTACTTTTGACCAGGTGGGTCCACCAAAATTTTTAATATAATAATAAAATCTCGCTCATGCACTTGGTGCGTTATTTTATTATTGTTATGATAGTAATAACAGAATCAGAAATTTAATCTTAATTCTCTCAGAGAGTAAAATATTTCTATAATACCGTAATTATATATCAAACACTATTTAAAATAATTGCTATTATAAAGTAGTTATCAATCAGAGCTACCGTGTTTTATTAAACTTTTAATAGTCCGGACGCAGGCAACACATAAATCATCGTTTGGTAAAGTCTATTACACGAAATATGCCTGAAGGCGTCAACCCACGCGTGTTCGATTTCTGCACGACAACGATACGTTCTTGTGAGGAAGATTTATTACATTTCTCAACGTGAGGTGATATTTGGCAACTAAATAAATAACTAGCCTCCCCTTTTCACGCGCCAGAGCAACTCTGGCCGGGTGATCTACACGGTTTTAGCATTTTCGCTGGCAGTTCAAAATATATAATTGACATCCAATGACGTATTAGATGACCACCATGGACGAGTGGCGTACACACTTGTTTTCAAGGTGTCGCTAGCTCTGTCCCGCTAGGTGTCCCGGGTT
Organism: Sericinus montela; assembly: GCA_029286605.1. NCBI lineage: Eukaryota > Metazoa > Arthropoda > Insecta > Lepidoptera > Papilionidae > Sericinus > Sericinus montela. The sequence goes on along the minus strand of JAGSMR010000043.1, from coordinate 225,959 downwards.
CTATTCCCGGTCGAGTTAATAGAGAAAACACTTTTTCTACATTTTCTCGAGCCTGGATGTTTGTGGTACCTTCGTCGTTTTTGATTCCATATTATAAGTAAGCTGCTTACTTTGAGATCAAAGCAATGTATGTGTTGTCCCTATCCATGTATGTGTAGTTTCACACAACCTTCCGCGACCATTCCACTCTTTTACCTGATCTTCTTAAAAACCTTTTTTGTCTGATATCTCCGACTCTTAATCCATTCACTGGCAAACTGTCATCTTCATAGGGCAAGTGGTTCTTTCGTTATGAGAATGAATGCATGGTCTTTTGCTATTTATTTATATAAGAAGATAATTAAAAAATACTGTATGTTTGTCCGAAGCATTACAAGCATTGCTAATTAACATTGATAGAAATCTTCTTAACCATTCCAATTAATGCTGCAATGCCAGAATTTAGCTAGATTCAACTCAATAGTTGCTGCACTACAATAGGGGCTGGTTGGTACTAACGACGCCCCATATAATTATGCTATTGACACATCATTTTAAAATTTTTAAAAAATAAATAAAACTAAATTTTCTTTCTATTTTCAGGTTCGATACTAATACGACGACATGCTCATCTGTTACTATATCCTAATTAAATTCTAGTAAATCCCATTTCTTCCGGCTAGGGGAAAAACATTAGATTTTAGTTAAGAGTAGATAAATAGAGGGATAAATTCTTGGATTATGTAAGAATTTATTTATTTAAACTTTATTTATCAAAGAAAATCTACAAAATGCTGGACTTAATGCCTAGAGACATTCTCTTCAAGTCTAACTTTGGTTTGTGCAAAGAATGTAGTGATTGGTTTTGACTTGATTTTGATCCCCTTAGAGCAATTCGCTCACAAGGTCCTTGAAAGTTGCTCTCACCTCGCCTCCATTTATTTTTAATTTTCGCGCTATATATGACTTCAGCATTTGGTCTTCACTCGTATGTTCAACGTGCCAAAACCAAGAAATGAGTCTAGATATCTATTTATATACGCTTTCCGTTTAAACTTGACCTTCCAGATGCGAATTCAGATCGCCCTACGTTAGACTATAGTCTTCACGCAGAAGCCAATGTTCATTATATAAAAATATGTTTTTAATTTTTTCCACTAATGAATAATTTGATATAGTTTATAGCCAGTACAGCATGATATAAACACTAAACAAGCTACGTTCTTCATTTAAAAATGAATCGAACTGTTAAATATTCAGCGATATTTTTTATGTCACATTACTGTCAGTGTTGCCGCTATACGAGTGGATCTCACGCGGTGGTTTAACGTAGATATGATCTCGAGATAAGCATAATCCCCGTCTAGGTTGTACTCAGCCGCATTGTGATTGACGAGACGATACCAAGTGAAGATTAAAATGGCCTTAAAGATTTTTTCCCCTACCAACTTGACTCAATATAACAGTTTATTATGAAGAATAATGGTCACCATTCCCACTTAGTACATATCGAAAGACTTTTTTGTCCCTTTTAAAGATCTTTAGTCTCTTATGACTAGGACTACAGTATATCAAGAAGATATATAGCTGTTTCATACGTAGTTATGCTTTTAGATGTCACGTTCATAGTATAATAGCTCGATATTCACAATTGAATAATAAATTATATTATAAAAAAAGATTGACCAAAAAAGGGGATAGCTACGGAGTTTCTTTCGCCTGTTTCTTCTTCGTTAAAGAAACTTTATTGCGAAACGGTGGTAGATTAAAAAATGACCATCGATAAACGAATGTATATTCTTATGTCGATTAATAAATTATTTGATTTGATTTTGTGTTATGGAATTGCCAATACGAGCTTTAGAAGGTAATTATAACGAATAAAGTTGAGTAGAAATGTAAACGAAGCATAAAGTATTTTTAGGGTGCGGTATGAAAACATGAAATGTTACTATAGAGTGTCGGTGTACGTAGCTTGTTTACTAAGTATTAACTACAGTAACGTGTCTACGAGTATACTATATACACGTATTTACCCAAAAATAGAGTGGACAGAATATATGCAGATACCTAGAATTATGCGTATGAAGAAAATGATAAAAAAAGTCTTCACGCCAGCCAAAAACTTATGATACGATTATATCGTTGGCTTGGACATAAATACGGCCTCGGGCTTAACACCTGTCACGTAGTCCCGAAAAATACCGGTGGAAGACAGGTCGAAGGGACCTATTTATCTAACCTAGACCTTTGAAAATACTTTTTCGATTAAATAATAAATAGCAACTCAAAATAAGACCTAAAATAAAATTGTCAAAATTTATTTTAAAATTAATACAATTAAATAATTTAATGATCATAACATGAAGTCATTTGTAAACCTAGGTATCTATAATATATATGTAATATATACGTATACCATATTGTAGCAACTAGCCCAATTATCTAACTAACTACCGACACGTTAACAAACATTTGAATACATTAACACACAATATATTCTGTTCTTGGCTGCATAACAGCGCCTTTACACTGAGCGCCCGTACACTAGTAACTTAAGAATTTTAAAAAAATAACTTAGAAAATTAATACAGCAGAAAAGTTAGTATATTATTGTACGGTCATGCTCACCAAGTCCCTCACTCTCTTTCTCTCTCCATATTCTATGAATTTTCTTATTTTTTAAATTTGTTCTAAAGATCGGGCTTCAGCTACCTGCATCTATCGACTCGGCGCATCATTTTGCAAGTCGTCACTTTATCTAGTGGGTGTTCGTTCTACACTGTTTGCCTAAACGTAGTTGCCACTCGAAAATCCTTTTTAAAAAAAAACATGTAAAAGCATGTAAGAATATGAAGAATATTCTTATATGCGGCACGAAGATGGCAAAAGACTCACCACCTGACACGTCGTCCCAAATAAGCTATGGTGAAAAGTGAGTCGAAAGGATTTCTTTATCTAGTTCTGCCTACTTCTACTGTATTGAAAAATTACGTAAAGATAAAAATTGTAGCGTCTAACCCCAGTTCCCACCACATAATGATTTAGCTTGTTGCAAATTTTTTTAAATAACCATCTCATATATATATTTTTTTATAACTATGATCTAAAAAATGAAGAATTTTGATTCAGGTTTTGAAAATAAAAAATATATTACAGTTTTAATTTTAATTTAAAGTTCGAAGTGTGCGCAGTTAAACCAGTTTCTTACCGCCCGCCCTATGTGATGTATACAGCCGATAGGATCGCTAGATTGTCACGATAACAATATAAGATATGAGATGTTAATGGCCCGGGCGTTGGCACCATCGGAGCATTGTTCATGTTATCTGCTATTATATACAGCATTTATTTATTATTAGTTTTTCTTAAGTTACTGCTCGCGACTTACTTGCGAACTCTCTCAGTTCCTGTGGAATCCATTGACTTCTCGGTACATAAGTAACAAATTTCCATTTCCGGAAACCAATGCAATATATTAAAGCAAAAAATATTTATTTTAAATCACTTCCCACAGTCACCGTGTATTTATAAGAACTTTAAACAGCTCCTCCAATCTTTTGTTTTCGTTTTCTTTTATTCCTTTTTTATCCTTTATAGGATTTAAATAGTTATAATAGTTCATTTTATAGGAGTTCTTGTAACTTTTAATCTTAAATTTAAATAAGGTGTATTAACCATGATTATAAAATATGATTGAAATACCCAAACATAGAAATTCACATTTATAATATTATATTCACATTTTGGAAAACCAAGTACAGGACGATGCCCCTCGAGGTGGAGTGTCTACTTGCAAAATTTTGCGAGAAGTCCGTTCGTTGTGAATAATTTTGGGGGAACCTATGTTCAGCAGTGGACTCTAGAGAGGCTGTAAAGAAGAAGATGAATACACATTTAAAATTATAAGTCTTTACGACCTCGATGGACGAGTGGCGTAAACCCCGGTTTTCAAGGTGTCGCCATCATTCGGTCTTCTCTGTCGGACGGGACAATGTAGATAAAAAAAAACACTTTCTGCGTTTTTTCGGGTCTGGGTGTCTGTGATGCCTTTGTTGCTTTAGGTGCTTACTTTGGGATTGGAGCAATGTAAGTGATGTTGTCCCCATATATATGACATTATTTATTCATTTATTTGTTTATTTATTTATTTACTGCAGGAGAATCTCGCACAATCGTCACCCGTGATTATAAGTGGTTTGCTGCCGCAGTGCCAGATGCCACCCAAGTTAGAGTTGTCAATCACTGATCTCAAAATTCTTCTGTTTTTTTGAGGACGCCATTACTATTTTTTTTCAGCACTTTGACGGTTCTTATGTCACTTACATGAAAGCACGTGATCCACCATCATGGCATAATATTAGTAGGATACTTTAATTGTGTTTTTTTATTATCTTAAAAAAAAGTCACGATAGCCGAGTGGTTGGGTGATCGGAATTTCGAGTCGAGAGACCCGAGTTCGATCCCCAGGTGGCTCATACCAATGGGTTTTTAAAAACTTATGTACGAATTATATCGTTGGCTTGGACGTAAAGGCGGCGATGGGCTCACCACCTGTCAAGATGTCCCGAAAATATCTTCGGTGGTAGGTGAATCGAAGGGACTTAATTGTCTAGACCGGTAGACCTCTGTCTACCCCTATATTGGGAATTGCGAGGATATATTAATAATCGTTATAAGAATCACGATAGCCGAGTGGTTAGGTAGTCGGAATTTCGAGTCACGAGTCGAAGAGACTTAATTGTCTAGACTAGACCTCTATTGGGTCTACCTCTGTATTGGGAATTGCGTGAAGATATTTATTTAATTTATGTTTAAAAAAAACGAATTAAATGATTCCTTCAGTTGATTTACTATCTGGTGTAACTGATACAGTTCAGGTTTCCTACAGTCCAACGTATATCACAAATTGCTATCGCCGATTGATGTCGTTAATTAGTTTTCTGTTAGCGCTATTTGTAGTTGTCCATAGAGTATAGAACTATCAGAAATGGCATCAGGTTAAAGTAAAGTAGTATTTTATTTTGATCGTGAGTCATTTGCTAGAGCCACAAACCACCAAGGCGGTAAGAATTAAATTTAATGTAATAACAGCAACCAGTAAATACCCATTTTTGGGTAAATGTCTTCTCTCAATTATCGGAGCGGTATAAAAAATCGCCGTTTGAGGGATCAAATTAAATTATATAATGGAAAATATATCATTGACATCATCAAATAGTTGTGAACATAAGTATTATTAAATAAATAAATATCTTCACGCAATTTCCAGATTGCATAAATTTTTAGCGCATCTAGGCGCCGCGTTGTTCTTTGAGAATCATCATCGTTGTTATTCATTTTAATAACAGATCAAAACTTGTAGCCAGTGGTAACAGGTCTGTTACACAGAGCCGCTATGTAAATGGCTTACTAATAAGTGTTGCCATTAACATGAAGATATGAATACACTAACGAGACTGATATATTGAACAATGTTGCTAGTCGTGACTGACGGTTGTTGTAAATGTGTCTCTTGTGTTTTAAAACAGTTGTTAGGATCGACAAGTCGAGTTGGTTTTAGGCTCTTTGCTGAAGGAGAGATGGAATTTAATTAGTTTTATTATGATAAAGTCCTAACTTTTAATGGTAAAGTCGAGTATAAGAGTTTACGTCTTGCGTACGAGAATACCGAGAAAATATACAACCGACTTTGAGAGGTTAGATTTGAAGTAGCAGAAGTAGTAGAGTAGCAGAAGGGCTTAGATTTGTTGATTAAAAAGAAGTCAATGGAGCCGGAAATATGATGTGTTGGTGGGCAGGAAAATAATCTATACATATAAATAAAATTATAGTGTCTGTTTGTAATTATGAAATATCCGTTTCCGTGATCCTAATTTTAATACATGTATATTAATTTATACGGCACATAAACCAAAATAACATGTTTTTTTTTACAATTTTTGTTTGTCTCTCTGTCTGTTTGTTCCGGCTAATCTCTGAAATGGATGAACCGATTTTGACGGGACCTTCATTGGCAGATAGCTGATGTTGGCTGGAGTAATACAGGCTACTTTTAATTCAGAAAAATAATAAGTGGTTCGCGTTAAGTGTTAAACCGCGGGCAAAGGCGCGGGAAACAGCTAGTAATAAATAAGAAATATATTGATGTGGACAATACTAAGGAAGCTACCGCAAACAACCTGATCCAAGACAATCTACATTGATGAGTCCGGGAATCGAACCCGACACCTCAGAGCTGGTGGACAACGTTAACCGGAGTGCAGGCCACTTGCCCAGTCGTCGTATATATAGATATGTAAACGTATGCATCTTTCGTAAGAAAATCACGATAGCCAAGTGGTTGGGTGATGGCGATTCGAGACAAGAGACCCGAGTTCATTCCCCAGTTGGCAGGCTCGATCTAATGGTTTTTTTTTAAAAAACAAACTTATGTACGAATATCGTTGGCTTGGACATAAAGACGGACGTTGAAAGAAAGACATTGTCCCAATAAAATGTCTTCGGTGGAAGGTGGTTCGATAGGACTTAATTATCTAGACCTCTGTCTACCCCTGTATTGGTAATGGTGTCAAGATATTTTCATACAGGAGATTGCAAGTACCAGACACAAGCCAAAGGGCTCTCTCCCTTGATCCCCTCTTACGACAGCCACGGGAATGAACGGGGTGGTCTAAACATACTTTCCCCGTTAATTTTTTTCCCGTATAATTGGCAGAGAGACATTGTAAGAAATAAAATTGTTTACTACATACATTTGGTTAGTGGTATTTGAAATATATCATAAATCTATCACGAAGAATGGAACAAGCGATTGCCATATTTTGTTTTGTTTTTATTACACTCTTGATCGTGTTCCGTTCTTGTTATCTCAATTGATGTTATGTTTTATGTAAATTTATGTAAGGAATGTTCTAGAACACGTTGTTTGTATGCTCCTAGGGCCGAGAAAAACTTTCCTTTGACAGTCTAAGTTACATTGTCTGGAAGCTATACTGTCATCGGCATTTCCTTGAAATATTGTATTATTTTATGTCGTTGTTATAGAAAACAAAGAATACATAAATTATTTTACTTGGACTTTTAATAATTATGACTATCCATAGAGGGGTGGCAATTGTACACTTTAAAAATGTAGTTTTTCCAATTATTGTTGAACTGGCTGCACTGAGGAATGTTAAACTTTTTTATAATTTGGAAAACATATATATTGCAATCCCAACCATCATCCCGACGCCACCATAAATTCAAGATCAAGAAGGATGAAGGCAATAATGATCACCACACCATCTGGCAGCACTACAGTAGATGACCCGTGAAATGGACTGTAGAAACCACGTTTTGGTCCCAAAACGCAGTGAGAGTAGTGCATCGTCATATTGAATCCAATTCTATTGTGGCCTCCGTTACAATATCGAAGGATACTGAGAATGGAAAACGGTAATACCAAAACTTCTCTTCATAGGAGATAAAGTAAAAAAGGAGTTTTAGCGGCAGTTGCCATGTAGTTATTGTTGGGGTGGATAATCTCTCTTACCGGATTTCTAAATCTTCACGCATTACCTATACATACGATTACACGTTACACTAGGCGTAATACTAAAGTTTTGAAAATTTCGTCATCAATTTAATCAATTTTTATTTTGTTTGTTAAATTGGCTACATTAATTAAACTACTTTTAAATTGGTTTTTAATAACTCGATCGGAAACTAATTATATTTTTTATTTTATGGTCGCTACTGTGCTACAGGCACAATAATTCTGCCCTAATTAAATTTTATTCAATCACCCACTCTATTTCTACGTTGTTTATGATTAATTATTTGTCCATTTACTTTGATTTTCTCGTTTGATTGAATAATGTTATTATTAAACGACCTTGTTCTGCGGTTGCACAAATTATATTAGTAATAAGAAGTAATTGTTACAGTGGCATTTACAAATAATAGAAATAAGAAGGCTGTCAAATTAGCAACAAGTTCTAGAACTTTTATTTAACTATAACACTAGCTAACATACCAGTATTATTACACGATTAGATATAATAAATAATAATAATAAATATCTTCACGCAATTCCCAACACAGAGGTAGACAGAGGTCTATTCTAGACAATTAAGTCCCTTTGACTCACCTTCCACCGAAGATATTTTCGGGACACACCGTTTAGTTTTAAACATACCACTTCAGACCAGTACACAGTTGTGATTTTATTTATCAACTCTTCTAAAATCACAGCCAGTATGAACGCATTTCTAACGCTGTGATTATGTACTCTTTGTCAATTTCAAAAACAGATTGATTTTTTTTAAAAGAATCAATAACTTACACTACTCTACACATATTTCTTTTAACTTCTCCAACAAAGCTGCATTGCTTGTATCAGATTAGTTTACGACAATAGACATATAGGGGAACTTGCAATGTTACGTTACGGCGTCTGCACGCGACACAATTATGCTATTAATGCCGGCGACGGGCTCACCACCTGTCACGTTGTCCCGAAAATATCTTCGGTGGAAGTTGGGTCGAAGGTAAATTGTCTAGACTAGACCTCTGTCTACTACTGTATAGCGAATTGCGTGAAAATATTTATTTATTGTATGTATTTTAAATAAATTGTAAACACTCAAATAACGCAGGTGATATCATTAGTATTCGTTTGCAGCTATTAGGGAAGTCAAGATGAACACATATTTATCACAGCCGATCTAAGTTCGCGAGGAAAGGATGTCCATTTATCATGCGATGATAAATTTGACTCGTGGCAAACTGCCGACATCCGTTCAGGTGCAAAATCTAGACGTTCTGTAAAAAAAACATTCAAGTTTCGAACGTATACGCCATTCAAGTCAATCGATACAATAAAATTAATGATCCAACATAATTCAATCGGCATTATCGTATTCATAAATATTTATAAAAACATAAGCAACAATAAACATTGAATTTCCAACTTTTTTATTTCACGTTCACGCTTCGCTTTCTTATGTGGACTTTGTTGGCGGACACATTTGATTATTATCTGTGGTAAACTGTGGTAACTTACAATACATTATTTATCTGTACGCTTCAAGCATTCCTAGATAGCGGCCGGACATGATGCCGTTACATTTTTTATTTAGCAACTTTACTATTTATATAGACAGTGCAAAGAAAAGATACATAACTTTTATATTTAATTATATGTAAATAATAAATGGTCGAGCATGTTAAATGGCATTAATATAATCAAAATAAAGCCCTCCACACTTTTTTATTTTTAATTAATGATGTCTTTAAATAAAAAGTAAGAACTGGAAATGCCACTCCAGGCCAAAGAACTTCTCTGAAACATTATGTGGGAGATTTTAGAGTAGGAAATTGCCTGCCACGTTGTGCGGGTTGTTGGAATTTTTGCATCCTCAATTTCTCCAAAGGTTCCTCACAATGTTTTCTCATCGCCGACCGTGTGGTAAATTCAGTACTGACATCGCTGATAATAAGCCAGCAAACTGAATATTGGAGTAGCAACATAGTTCGTAGAACTTCTTCTTTCGTGTTAAATATACCATGTATCGTAACAGGCGGCTTAATTGAAAGCCTTTAAACTTTTATTGTTTCTTTATAAAGATGGCGGATGGCCAGTAACAAGCAGCAGCGTTAGAGGTGCTGGTATGGGGTTAGGTATTGTTTTTGCCAACTCGCTTGTCAAAAGTGACGATTATTTCAAAGTCATACCGTAGAGGGATATGTCCTGTAGTGAAATGTACTGGCCGTTATGTATGGATTTATATTATTCTTTATAGTCAGATATAGACAAGGTACTCTAATAGAATTTACTATTACAATTTGACGACCTCTGTGGACAAATAGCGTACACACTGGTTTTCATGGTGTCGCCAGCTCTGAAGACCCGGACTCGATTCCCAGATGGGCCAATTTAGAAATCCAAATTTTCTACAGTGTGTTGGGTCTGGGCATTTGTGGCACCTTCATTTTTTCTGATTGAATAACTCTAGCTACTTATTTTGGGATCAGAGTAATGTAATGTAATAGAAGTCACGATAGCCGTGTGGTTGGGTGGTCGGAATTTCGAGTCAAGAGACCCGAGTTCGATCCTCAAGTGGCCGTACCAATGAGTTTTTCTAAAAAAAAAACTTATGTACGAATTATATCGTTGGTTTGGACATAAAGACGGCGACGGGCTCACCACCTGTCACGTTGTCCCGAAAATATCTTCGATGGAAGGTGGGTCGAAGGGACTTAAATGTCTAGACTAGACCTCTGTCTACCCCTGTATTGGGAATTTCGTGAAGATATATTTTTTTAGAGTAATGTAATATAAGTAGAAATGTTTGTACCTATGTATGTATTCATTTATAAATATTATTTACGTTTTTATCATAAAACTTCAATATTATCAAATACAAATGCATTAACACACATCTTTATAGCAAAAGAAAAAAACATTATAATTTAGCAACAACGCTAAAAGAATAAGTCATTTGATGTTTTCAATTGCAACAATCTGTTCAGACAGTTAAAGGAGAGGGCACGTATGCAGAAATACATTCTTACTAGATGTCTCAGCTTCAGTTCAACATGCAATGAATGTAGAACGTTAATCAGTGTCTAGAAACACAGCGTGACGTCGGCCAGGTGATATGCCTAAATGTTGGAGATTTGTTTAAGTGTGGCAGCACCAATGTTTATGAATTTGGAATGTCATTTTATTTAGTGCTTGGTATCTCTGTACAGTCCGTAGCATCTTTAGTTATTGTGTAATTTGTATACGATATTTTTCTTGTAGGTATTTGAAGGAGATATCACCATTTAAAAGAAAGTATACAATCTTCACGAAATTTTTCAGTAGTTTGGTAGAGAGAGATCTAGTTAATGAAGTTCTTCGGATCAATTTTTCACCGAAGCTTTGTTTTTCCTGTGAACCTGTCGCCATCTTAATGCCTACAGTGCTATGCAACTAATTTTTATATATTTACATATATATATATATATATATATATATATATATATATATATATATATATATATATATATATATATATATATATATATATATATATATATATATATATATATATATATATATATTTACATATATATATATATGTCGGTTTAAGAACCCGCAACCCTCAGTACCATGTATAATGTATCTACTAAATTTTATCACAAAAAAAAAAGAATCATCCATCACACAGACGCTTCGGAACATTTATTAATGTCATATAAAAAAATTTATCCTGCACATGTAAATAGTTCAATGAAAACCTTTACAGGCAAATGTTAATGTAAACTATTCAATGTTACTGTTGTAATAAAAGGATATAAAGATGAGTTTTGTTACATGTTTTAATTTAATTCTCGCATAGAATGCATAGTTATAAATATTTTATACCGGAATGTACTTCGTCTTTAATTCTCGCATAGAATGCATAGTTATAAATATTTTATACCGGAATTTACTTCGTCGTTCGCAAATTGAATATTTTAAATAACATTTATGGGACAGAAACGTTTTGCCACACTCACGGTATATTTTCGAATTGTTTTATTTTTGATAATCTAACATTGAAACATATTAGCTTATAGATAGTTCGATAAATAGCCTTCCGATATTCTGTAACGATTTTAGAAATGAAAATAAAATGTTCACAATAACAAGGATTGTGTGCGGTACCGCCTATAGTTCATTTAGGATATATCAAAAATAAAAATCTGCTTTAAAAAATATTCACTGCTTACTCAGGTAAGCAGTTAATAGTTGGTATTAAATTGAATGTACCAAAGAAAACATTCTAACAATAACTTTCTTTGTGAACATTTTTCAACAAAACCAGTAACTTATTATATTAAATAAGTTAAATTCTCATAATTTAAATTTAAATTCATTTATAGCGATTTTAATTATTTGATACTTCTAACAATCCAGCTAGTGTGTCAGCACGCTGCGATATAACAATAAAATTCTATCCGTACACTGTATAGGAAAACGGAACAACGTTGTTGATGCGTTCCAGTTTTTATTATACAAAAACAATATGAATAATACAAACACCCATAACCCTTACACTTTTTTATTCGTCACACGAAAGACGCATCTTTAAAAAATACCTAAAATGTTTTATACGCTTTATAACAACCATTAATTTATACATAGTATTTCAAATTCGCGACTGACATTGTAACTAACTATTGTGGCACATTTTTGCTTTCGTCGCAAAAATAAGATAAATATTAAAAGCAAAATACATTGCATAATATACCAGTTTATGTCCGTTCCAAAACCGTTAAACGAACATAACATACTTTTTATGCACGATAGAAAACGTGGGTGTTTCATCTTTCAATCTTTTTTGTAAATTTTTGTACAAGGTTATTGGAATTGTAGACGACTTCTTAGTACATCTTAATTTACTTTATAGAGAGGAGAGAATGGAAAACAGAGAAGAATTCCTTATCACACTTAACTTTAACGTTAATAGCCTAAAAGAGGATGTTAACTGCCAAACATAACGTCCCAGGTTTGTAGGATTCTTAGCAGTGGTTAACAGGAATACTAGTAATGTTAATTGACATGTAAATATTGTTTAACATAAACATTTTTTTAAATTGAACCGTCTTCTAATAGAACACAAAACCGAAGAATAACTTTCTCAGATAAACTTGTTAATTCATTTGAATTAAATATTTTAACAAGTTTTGATATTCTTAAAGCCAACAACAACATCGAAATTCAATAATAGCGATATGACAGCCTTATTTTAATGGAATTTAAGGTTAATAAGATCTCTCAATGAAAAAAAAGGTAAATGCATTAATAAACAAATGATTAATAAACATTTGTAAGAGTCAAATAATATATATTGTAACGCATGTATTGTGTTTTCGGCGTGACAATTTAAAATCTGTTATTAATCGATATCAATTTTGTATAGAAAGTTACAATTGCGTTTTTTGGAGGCGGTTTAAGTAAAAAATTTAAATTTTTTCCCATTTTCAGTGAATAAATAGTTAAATGCAAGTACGTAGTACAACGTATTGATTACTTTGAGAAACCACGCTTAGGGTGCCTTGTTGTTAGGTTTTGTTCGTGATACAGAGTGAGTCTCATATCCCTAAAATCATACTTACCACTCGGTGGAAACCATAAAATACAATTCATAATTTAAATTTAAATTCATTTATAGCGATTTTAATTATTTGATACTTCTAACAATCCAGCTAGTGTGTCAGCACGCTGCGATATAACAATAAAATTCTATCCGTACACTGTATAGGAAAACGGAACAACGTTGTTGATGCGTTCCAGTTTTTATTATACAAAAACAATATGAATAATACAAACACCCATAACCCTTACACTTTTTTATTCGTCACACGAAAGACGCATCTTTAAAAAATACCTAAAATGTTTTATACGCTTTATAACAACCATTAATTTATACATAGTATTTCAAATTCGCGACTGACATTGTAACTAACTATTGTGGCACATTTTTGCTTTCGTCGCAAAAAATAAGATAAATATTAAAAGCAAAATACATTGCATACAATATACCAGTTTATGTCCGTTCCAAAACCGTTAAACGAACATAACATACTCTTTTATGCACGATAGAAAACGTGGGTGTTTCATCTTTCAATCTTTTTTGTAAATTTTTGTACAAGGTTATTGGAATTGTAGACGACTTCTTAGTACATCTTAATTTACTTTATAGAGAGGAGAGAATGGAAAACAGAGAAGAATTCCTTATCACACTTAACTTTAACGTTAATAGCCTAAAAGAGGATGTTAACTGCCAAACATAACGTCCCAGGTTTGTAGGATTCTTAGCAGTGGTTAACAGGAATACTAGTAATGTTAATTGACATGTAAATATTGTTTAACATAAACATTTTTTTTAAATTGAACCGTCTTCTAATAGAACACAAAAACCGAAGAATAACTTTCTCAGATAAACTTGTTAATTCATTTGAATTAAATATTTTAACAAGTTTTGATATTCTTAAAGCCAACAACAACATCGAAATTCAATAATAGCGATATGACAGCCTTATTTAATGGAATTTAAGGTTAATAAGATCTCTCAATGAAAAAAAAGGTAAATGCATTAATAAACAAATGATTAATAAACATTTGTAAGAGTCAAATAATATATATTGTAACGCATGTATTGTGTTTTCGGCGTGAAAATTTAAAATCTGTTATTAATCGATATCAATTTTGTATAGAAAGTTACAATTGCGTTTTTTGGAGGCGGTTTAAGTTAAAAATTTAAATTTTTTCCCATTTTCAGTGAATAAATAGTTAAATGCAAGTACGTAGTACAACGTATTGATTACTTTGAGAAACCACGCTTAGGGTGCCTTGTTGTTAGGTTTTGTTCGTGATACTGAGTGAGTCTTATATCCCTAAAATCATACTTACCACTCGGTGGAAACCATAAAATACCCAATTCATATTTAATCATCAAAAAACTGATTATCTAGCAGATGAAAAAACATATCTTCGCGGCATTCTCAATACCATAATACCCGAAGATATTTTTAGCAACGTGTCCAGTGGTGAGCCTATCACCTTTATCGTTTAAGGACTTATTTGCCTAGACCTCTGTCTATCTCAGTATTGGGATTGGCATGAAGATATATGGAAAATTATTTAATATGTACAAATAAAACCAATTGGATTTATTGTGCAATGAATTGTTTTGGGTATTTTTTTCTATAAATAAATAGAAAAAAAATTAACGTAGACATAGGAGATTTTTTACTTTACTTCAGTATCCTGAAACACGGTGGTCGCCTCCTAGACATCCTCGGGAAGAACGGTCCTCGGAAAGAAGGACTGGTAATATTCTTACGCCGTTACCACACGGAACAAAAGCATATTCGATGAAAATTCTTTTGTTTTAGGTTATGTCTGGAAGAAGTAGTTGCACGACAAAATCTATTAATGTAGAAGTTTTCTTTAAATTTGTAGATTTCGTTGTATAGTATAATAAAGTATATTTTTATTATTATTATTATTATTATTATTATTGTAATATTTTAAGTGTTTGTATCTCTATCGCTAACCTTAAAGCTAAGCGCAGTTTTATAGAAAAAAAAAACAATGCGTAGTTACATTTTTCAGTTACTGAAAGCTTTGAATTATTTAAATAATAGCCAATGTTTCACCAGACATGCTGCCATTGCATTGTAAGATGTAAAATATATTCGGTGGAAGGTGGGTCAAAGGGATTTAATTGTCTAGACTAGACCTCTGTCTACCCCTGTATTGGGAATTGCGTGAAGATATTATTATTATTGTAATATTTTAAGTGTTTGTATCTCTATCGCTAACCTTAAAGCTAAGCGCAGTTTTATAGAAAAAAAATTAACGTAGACATAGGAGATTTTTTACTTTACTTCAGTATCCTGAAACACGGTGGTCGCCTCCTAGACATCCTCGGGAAGAACGGTCCTCGGAAAGAAGTGACTGGTAATATTCTTACGCCGTTACCACACGGAACAAAAGCATATTCGATGAAAATTCTTTTGTTTTAGGTTATGTCTGGAAGAAGTTGTTGCACGACAATGTAGAAGTTTTCTTTAAATTTGTAGATTTCGTTGTATAGTATAATAAAGTATATTTTTATTATTATTTCATTCATTAAAATGTGTGATAAATATTCTAATAGTGTGAGTACCATTCGACCGCCATCACTAAAATAAAATGCCTGTTTAACATTCTTCATTACAAAAAACTTGAGAAATATAATTGAATTGGTTGTTATAATTATTCATTGTAATATAATAACAAAATAATGTCATGTAATATCATTACATCCTGTAGGTGTACAGACCGACAAAGAGAAATGTCAGGGTAAAACTATCGGCTTCCGGTTGATAAAATAATACCCTCGTATTATATAATTTGTAATCGCTTGTAAAAGTCACGATAGCCGAGTTGTTGGGTGGTCGGAATTTCGAGTCGAGAGACCCGAGTTCGATACCCAGGTGGCAGTACCAATGAGTTTTTCAAAAACTTATGTACGAATTTCATCGTTGGCTTGGACATAAAGGCGGCGAAGGGCTCACCACCTGTCACGTTGTCCCGAAAATATCTTCGGTGGAAGGTGCGTCAAAGGGACTTAATTGTCTAGACTTGACCTCTGTCTACCCCTGTATTGGGAATTGCGTGAAGATATTATTATTATTATTATTATTGTAATATTTTAAGTGTTTGTATCTCTATCGCTAACCTTAAAGCTAAGCGCAGTTTTATAGAAAAAAAAAACAATGCGTAGTTACATTTTTCAGTTACTGAAAGCTTTGAATTATTTAAATAATAGCCAATGTTTCACCAGACATGCTGCCATTGCATTGTAAGATGTAAAATATATTCGGTGGAAGGTGGGTCAAAGGGATTTAATTGTCTAGACTAGACCTCTGTCTACCCCTGTATTAGGAAGCTAATATTACATTGCAGGCAATTAAGAAATTATTCGGAAAATTTTGCCCATCACAACACATATATCACTTTACACTCCTATCCCCTCTCCTTTCCCGCTTTTTTCCCATCTTCTTCGTTTTATTATTCCTTTTTTATAAAAGGTGTCAGATGTACAGTACTAGACATTGTACTGCATTTTTTGTGTTTTATTTGATTGGCGATTCTGTTTTAAATAAATGTTTATACAAATTTTTAAAAATGATTCAGGCCCGAAGATGAGTGGCCGGGTTTTACAGGTATCTAGTTAAAATCTATTGTCAATTATAGAATTTAGTAAATAAAAAAAAATACAATGAATTTTTTATTTAGTAATTTATAATCGTTCGGAAACAATAAAGACCAAGATAAAAGATTAAATAACGAACAAGGGAAAAACTTGATATCATAACATGTTCTAAATCGATCGTTTATGTTACATTAC
This sequence comes from Sericinus montela, assembly GCA_029286605.1. Classification (NCBI taxonomy): domain Eukaryota; kingdom Metazoa; phylum Arthropoda; class Insecta; order Lepidoptera; family Papilionidae; genus Sericinus; species Sericinus montela. Next base: position 209,061 of record JAGSMR010000043.1, on the reverse strand, counting down.
TGGCGATTAATTTATATTCATCGCCACGGACGGTGGTTTTGAGTGGACACCGGCATAGTTGGAGTGTTTTACATCAGTTAACGTAACGTTACCAGCATTGTTTGTACACTTTAAAAAGTTAACGTCGTTCGAGTTATGAAGTTTTGAAGCTAAAAAATCGATTGTAATTCAATGGCGCACTCTGTATGCGTTTGTTGTGTGTCTGTATATGGCTCGTCTTTTGTTTCTATCCTTTACAATCAGGGTTAACCGTAAAAAATTAAACACACTTATGTGTGTTGCCAGTGAAATTTTTTTTTGTGGGAGTTAACCCACGGCGGTGGTCCATAGTGTGGCATCCGTTAGAAATGTTTTAATTAATTACTTCTATCTTTTCGCTTATCTGTCGTACTGAAAATGAATTTCATATCGTATTTATATACAGTTAAGTTTTGTTTCAGTACACATTAAAATTTATAAAAAAGAATATCTTCATGCCATTCCCAATATAGGGTTATAAATAATAACAAAGGTTAGACAAGTAAGTTTTTTTGACGTGGGTGAACTAAATGTGGATTCTACTGAAGACATTTTTTGAATAACGTATGTGAGCCTGTCGCGGTTTTAATGTCCAAGCCAACGATATAAATCCAACGTAACTTTTTCCGATATTATCGGAAATAGTGAGAACAATTACAAATTTTTTGTTCCTAAAAGTTACAATAAATATAGCTTCCGGATTCAAATTTTGATTTTTGTCAATAGTTTTTTTTATTGGACCATTCCCAGCATTGGCAATATGCGTAATATTTATTTAATAGATACGAAAGCCATCTAAAAATGAATAAATGCCTTCACACCATTCTTAACACAGGGGTAGGCAAAAGTCTAGACAATTAAGTCCTTTTCACCTACCGAAGATATTTTTGGGACAACGTAATAGGTGGTGTGCCCCTCGCCGTCTTAATGTCCCAAACAGTTTTTTAAAAATACCATTGGTACGTGCCTTGGAGGTCGAACTCGGGTCTCGAATTTTGATCACCCAATCACTCGGCTATCGAGTCTGTCAACTCATAGATAGAAAAGTCTATAGTTAACATTTAACATAATGCACATTAGTTATGGGAATAATATTAAATAGTAAAATTAAGTAATCATTTCGATAACCTGTGAAACGCAGAATGTTAACAGTCATTATAAAGCATTCAATTGAGGTAATAGCGATAACTATATGTGACCAATACTTCACTAGTACTTACTCCGACACCGTGCCGTACCAAGGAAGTCGTTGAAATGACGCAGAGATAACATCTTACTGCCTTACTGTCATCATTATTAGATTTACTAAGCGCCGGTGTAATGTTGATGTTATCTTTCCTGCCTACATCTTCATGATCGGACACGTCTGTATGATCATCTTTGTGTGTGATATGTTAATATTTTATTTATAGCTGGTAGTTGTTTTCACTGGGAACTTATTTTAATACTTTATTTCTTCTCATTCTTCTTCTTTACTTTATTATATTCTTACTCTATCTACTTTATCTACATATTTTATCAAGAGTCTATTGTTGAACATAGGATTCTTTTACTACATTTTTATATAGATTGTTTGTGGTACAAGCTGTCCGACTATGGAATGACTTACCATTAACAGCACAATTAATAAGTCATGATTGCCGAATGGTTGGGTTATCGTAATTTGAGTCAAGAGACCCGTGTTCGATACCCAAGTCGCAGGCTCGTATCATTACCTGTCACGTTGTCCCGAAAATATCTTCGGTGGAAGGAGGGTTGAAGGGACTTAATTGTCTAGACTAGACCTCTGTCTACCCCTGTATTGGGAATTGCGTGAAGATATTTATTTAATTTAATTATTTATATCGTTAGCCTGGATATAAAGACGGCAGCGGGCTCACAAACTGTCACTTCTTCGGTGGAAGGTGGGTCGAAAGGATATAATTGTCTACACCTGTGTCTACCCCTGTATTTGGAATAAAGACATTATTATTATAACGCTAAAACAATAATAAAAAAATACCATGTGACGTTAGAATACACCAACCCATTTCCTGTGGGTGTCTTAAGAGGCAATTAAGGTATTTTATGAGATATCCATCTCTCAGATACCACTAAAATTCAGTAGCCTAGTAGCAGGCAGCGGCATCTAAAGTGCTTTCAGCTGGCGATTGTAGCTTCCAAGAAACCACTACCGAAGAGGCCTATGTCCTGCATTAGACTTTTACTGGCTGTTATGTATGTTTTGTTATGTAATTAAAAAATTTACAGCATTCGGTTAAATAAGCTTAAGAATGTTTACATGCTATTTAGTGTTTTATGTGATGTTTAATATCAGCTACTGTATCAGACAATGACGTCTGTTAGACATTCCCAACGATCGTGTTTAACATTAAACGTCACGTTTATTTTAATTTTGCAAATTGACTCTAGTTTTGATCAATGGAAATGTTACAATTAATATTAATTTCTTATTACTATGCTCGTTAACTGCTAATGGGTCTATAATGAACATCAGAAATATTGGATAATTGATATTATTAAATTAAAATTCATGATTTACTAGGAACACCTCATCCTCACAATGAAAGGTCTCATACATAAGGTAATTTACTGTATATGCAATCGATTTAGCGAAAAAGATATTATTGAGGAGAATTATAATTGGTAATTTCATTAAGTAGGCAAAGAACTTTGATGGGATGTTTATATTTTTAATAATACCTACATTTCTGACCATTTGCGGCATGGAATCTTAGAAATTGAAACATTATCATGTTAAAGATTATTTGTTTTTATGACGTACTGAATTCTATTTATAAATAGTACATACATTAAGTGGTAATAGGTATCGACGACGAGACAAAGAATTATCATTAGTTTTTGACATTTGTTCCGTATAAGGTGCTTTGGATTTTATGTAAATTTAATTGTTGTTTTTATGATAACGGTAATTTTTATGATATTATGCGAATGGAGCATCTAATGGTATATGATCGTCCAAGTGTGCATTGCTGACACAGCTAGAGCTTTGAGCATTCGTCGCATCTTTTCCAATAGAATCTCGACTATCCTGCGAATGAATTACGGAACTAAAATGACGACGATTATTAATTAGTGAGGAAAGAACGCTACGGATCGGCGAAGGTCGCAAGTTCGAATCCCGCCCGTGTCAGTTGAAATTTTAACTTTTTTCTCTTTAATTTAATCACATAAAAGTTCAGCATAAATAAGCACTAAACATCAATAAAATTGCACTAATTTAGAAATTATTTCTTTTATACACATTTTTTTAACAGCCAAATTGTTTAAAATAAAACAATTTTCTGATTTTATCGCGTTTTTAATTAGTTTTTACAAACTATTTTTATTTCCGTAAAGCATTCGAAACGTCAAAAATAGTTTTTAAAAAATAATTAAAAACGCGATAAAATCCAAAAATCGTTTTATTTTAAATGTATAGTATTCGCGTAAATACAAGCCAAATTGTTGTAATATTTTTTATATCCATAGAATTGTTATATCATATTCCCATAAGATGATAGGGGCAAGCATTCGTATGGTGGATTTTATTTATTTATTTATTTATTTATCTTCACGCACAATCCCTGACGGGGTAGCCAGAGAGAACAGATCGCCAAGGTCACGATCCCTGCTACTTTTCGCTTCTTTCAGATTCATCATCTTCTTCATACATGCACGTCTAGGTATCCGAGTACTCTTGACCCTCCTCTTCGAGCAATTTGCTCACATGGTCTTGAAAGTTAATCTCGGTCTACCTCGACACCTTTTAATATTAACTTTCGCGCTATATATTTTCTTCACCATTCGGTCTTCTTCACCATTCGCTCAACGTGCCCAAACCATCGAAGCACGCCCTTATCCATTTTGAGACAAGGTCATCTTCAAATCAATATATTGCGAATCTCTTCGTTTCGCTTTTCGGTCGGCCATGGTAAGGCCGCACATTTTACGAAGAGATCGCATCTCCACTGCATTCAACCTGCTTTTATGCTTCTTCTGGCATACCCAGGTTTCGCTGGCATATAACAAAGTCGGTACTGAATATTGTACAGTGCACTGCACGCCTGCCTTTTGATTAACGCAGTCAGGGCACCATTGACTTTGTTCCCGGCAGCGACACGCCTGTCCACATCTAAATCACATCTTCCATCCCGGCTAAACGCACTCCCCAAGTATACAATTTCATTCACCTGTTCTAGACATTCCTGATTTACCCAAATTTCGCACTTCGTTCTTCTTCGTCCCTTTCAAATACCAGAACCTTAGTTTTATTAGCATTCAAACGGAGACCATTACTTTCACATTCTTCTTCTTTACAGGTGACTAATGCCTGTGTTCTGCTCTCTGATGGTGCTATAAGCACTGCATCATCAGCATAAAGCAGACAATTTACTTTTATGTCACCCAATTTCACACCCAAACAGCTATCTTTCAGCTTGTAAACAGCTGTCGAGACAGTATGAATAGCCAGGAAGACATGACACAACCCTGTTTTACGCCCGTTTGGACGCTAAACATGGGTGACAGGTCATGCCTCATCTGCACACAGGCTTTACAGCCACAGTAAAGTGACTGCACAGCCCTTAGCAATCGACCATCCACACCATACCCCGCAACAGTTCTACATTTTCCTTACACCTTATCAAATGTCAAGATCCACAAAAGCACAGAAAATCCTCTGGTTAGCAGCCAGAAGCTTCTCCTGACTGCGCGGAGAGAAAACATTTGATCCGGTGCATCCTCTTCCAGGTCTAAATCCGCATTGTGCCTCCCATAGAAATCTTCCGACTTTCATTTCTGCATCCTACGTGTCAAAACCTTCGAGTAACTTTATTTGCTAAACTGGTCAAGCTGATCGCCTGATAGCACCCGCAGTCATAATGTGAACCTTTACCTTTATATAAAGGCACAATGACCGCGGATCGCCAATCATCCGGAACAGCCCCCGTTCGCCAGCACAAATTGCACAGCAGATGAAAGCTGTCCCAGACGCGTGGCCCACCATACTTGACCATTTCAGCAGTAACCTGTCTAGTCCCGCAGCCTTACCACATTTCAAACTTCTAATCGCACATTCAATCTCTTTTCATACTGATGACCTCAGTGTCATCGAGGTCCGAGTCTGGCGTACCAGTCACGGCGTCACCCCCGGATCCCTCACCAAGATCATCACACGCATACATCTCTATAAAATTCGCTCCATCATTGCATGGCGTCCGATTTTTCTGAGATGTCATTGGTTCCGAAAGCACTTTTGTCTATTCTATATTGTCGCACCACTCGGGTCCTTCCAACCTCTTTCCAGAAGAGTTTGAGTTCTCCTTGAAGTTGTGCGACAACCTTTCGTCCGCTTCCATTCTACTCCTTTCACGCACTTCATCAATCAATGCTTTCGTGTGAACTTTCTGGAGCTTATATCTTTCTTTCCTCTTCTCTCTCTCATATCCTTATCATTACTAGAGGCCAAGTAGTCTAACCATGCTTTCTTCTTATTTACAGCTTCTTTCACTTCGTCATTCGAGCCCGACACTGTTCGTTTCGGTGGCCTCCCCGGCCAAGGGACGTTCGTGCATAAAACATTTCCTCCATGGTTATCAAAAAAATCAATTATAGAATTTGGTAAATAAAAAATACAATGAATTTTTATTTAATAATTTATAATCATTCGGAAACAATAAAGACCAAGATAAAAGATTAAATAACGAACAAGGAAAACTTGATGTCGTAACATGTTCTAAATCGATCGTTTATGTTACATTACTGGCGATTAATTTATATTGATCGCCACGGACGGTGGTTTTGAGGAACACCAGCATAGTTGAGTGTTTTACATCGGTTAACGTAACGTTACCAGCATTGCTTGTACACTTTAAAAGTTAACGACGTTCGAGTTATGAAGTTTTGAAGCTAAAAAATCGATTGTAATTCAATGGCGCACTCTGTATGCGTTTGTTGTGTGTCTGTATATGGCTCGTCTTTTTGTTTCTATCCTTTACAATCAGGGTTAACCGTAAAAATTAAACACACTTATGTGTGTTGCCAGTGAAATTTTATTTTGTGGGAGTTAACCCACGGCGGTGGTCCATAGTGTGGCATCCGTTAGAAATGTTTTAATTAATTACTTCTATCTTATCGCTTATCTGTCGTACTGAAATGAATTTCATATCGTATTTATATACAGTTAAGTTTTGTTTCAGTACACATTAAAATTTATAAAAAGAATATCTTCATGCCATTCCCAATATAGGGTTATAAATAATAACAAAGGTTAGACAAGTAAGTTTTTTTGACGTGGGTGAACTAAATGTGGATTCTACTGAAGACATTTTTTGAATAACGTATGTGAGCCTGTCGCGGTTTTAATGTCCAAGCCAACGATATAAATCCAACGTAACTTTTTCCGATATTATCGGAAATAGTGAGAACAATTACAAATTTTTGTTCATGAAAGTTACAATAAATAGACCTTCGATTCAAATTTTGATTTATGTCAATAGTTTTTTATTGGTCCATTGGCAATATGCGTAATATTTATTTAATAGATACGAAAGCCATCTAAAATGAATAAATGCCTTCACACCATTCTTAACACAGGGGTTGGCAAAAGTGTAGACAATTAAGTCCTTTTCACCTACCGAAGATATTTGAGGGACAACGTAATAGGTGTGCCCTCGCCGTCTTAATGTCCAAAACAGTTTTTAAAATACCATTGGTACGTACCTTGGAGGTCGAACTCGGGTCTCCTGACTCGAATTTTGATCACCCAACCACTCGGCTATCGAGTCTGTCAACTCATAGATAGAAAAGTCTACAGTTAACATTTAACATAATGCACATTACAGACTTTGCTATATTATGGGAATCATATTAAATAGTAAAATTAAGTAATCATTTCGATAACCTGTGAAACGCAGAATGTTAACAGTCATTATAAAGCATTCAATTGAGGTAATAGCGATAACTATATGTGGCCAATACTGAGCCAATACTTCACTAGTACTACTCCGACACCGTGCCGTACCAAGGAAGTCGTTGAAATGACGCAGAGATAACATCTTACTGCCTTACTGTCATCATTATTAGATTTACTAAGCGCCGGTGTAATGTTGATGTTATCTTTCCTGCCTACATCTTCATGATCGGACACGTCTGTATGATCATCTTTGTGTGTGATATGTTAATATTTTATTTATAGCTGGTAGTTGTTTTCACTGGGAACTTATTTTAATACTTTATTTCTTCTCATTCTTCTTCTTTACTTTATTATATTCTTACTCTATCTACTTTATCTACATATTTTATCAAGAGTCTATTGTTGAACATAGGATTCTTTTACTACATTTTTATATAGATTCTTTGTGGTACAAGCTGTCCGACTATGGAATGACTTACCATTAACAGCACAATTAATAAGTCATGATTGCCAAATGTTTGGGTTATCGTAATTTGAGTCAAGAGACCCGTGTTCGATACCCAAGTCGCAGGCTCGTATCATTACCTGTCACGTTGTCCCGAAAATATCTTCGGTGGAAGGAGGGTTGAAGGGACTTAATTGTCTAGACTAGACCTCTGTCTACCGTGAAGATATTTATTTAATTTAATTATTTATATCGTTAGCCAGGATATAAAGACGGCAGCGGGCTCACAAACTGTCACTTCTTCGGTGGAAGGTGGGTCGAAAAGATATAATTGTCTACACCTGTGTCTACCCCTGTATTTGGAATAAAGACATTATTATTATAACGCTAAAACAATAATAAAAAAATACCATGTGACGTTAGAATACACAAACCCATTTCCTGTGGGTGTCTTAAGAGGCAATTAAGGTATTTTATGAGATATCCATCTCTCAGATACCACTCAAATTCAGTAGCCTAGTAGCAGGCAGCGGCATCTAAAGTGCTTTCAGCTGGCGATTGTAGCTTCCAAGAAACCACTACCGAAGAGGCCTATGTCCTGCATTAGACTTTTACTGGCTGTTATGTATGTTTTGTTATGTAATTAAAAAATTTACAGCATTCGGTTAAATGAGCTTAAGAATGTTTACATGCTATTTAGTGTTTTATGTGATGTTTAATATCAGCTACTGTATCAGACAATGACGTCTGTTAGACATTCCCAACGATCGTGTTTAAACATTAAACGTCACGTTTATTTTAATTTTGCAAATTGACTCTAGTTTTGATCAATGGAAATGTTACAATTAATATTAATTTCTTATTACTATGCTCGTTAACTGCTAATGGGTCTATAATGAACATCAGAAATATTGGATAATTGATATTATTAAATTAAAATTCATGATTTACTAGGAACACCTCATCCTCACAATGAAAGGTCTCATACATAAGATAATTTACTGTATATGCAATCGATTCAGCGAAAAAGATATTATTGAGGAGAATTATAATTGGTAATTTCATTAAGTAGGCAAAGAACTTTGATGGGATGTTTATATTTTAATAATACCTACATTTCTGACCATATGCGGCATGGAATCTTAGAAATTGAAACATTATCATGTTAAAGATTATTTGTTTTTATGACGTACTGAATTCTATTTATAAATAGTACATACATTAAGTGGTAATAGGTATCGACGACGAGACAAAGAATTATCATTAGTTTTTGACATTTGTTCCGTATAAGGTGCTTTGGATTTTATGTAAATTTAATTGTTGTTTTTATGATAACGGTAATTTTTATGATATTATGCGAATGGAGCATCTTATGGTATATGATCGTCCAAGTGTGCATTGCTGACACAGCTAGAGCTATGAGCATTCGTCGCATCTTTTCCAGTCTCGACTATCCTGCGAATGAATTACGGAACTAAAAACACTAATTTATCATTAAATTAAAAAGGAAAAAGTTAAAATTCGCCACGGATCGGCGAAGGTCGCAAGTTCGAATCCCGCCCGTGTCAGTTGAAATTTTAATCTTTTTCTCTTTAATTTAATCACATAAAAGTTCAGCATAAATACGCACTAAACATCAATAAAATTGCACTAATTTAGAAATTATTTCTTTTATAGACATT